>CP136067.1:36995943-37595943 GCA_032622095.1 Siphonodentalium dalli
CTTCAGGGTGACCTCTAGATGGGAGCCATCTATTTTTTCCCGAAATTCGTTAGAAAACATGGCCGCCATCAGTCATCTTGGATTTCAAATTTGGATCCATTGGCACACCAGCAGAACAAATATCGGAACAAATATTTTAAAACTTTATACAGGCGTGTTTTGGGTCACCTCTGGGGATATCAAATGTTTCCGAATTTCGTTGAAAGCATTTCCGCCCTTTTGGATTTTAAACTTTGTATGACTAAATGATTTGGCACACAATACATACCACATCTTTTATATAGTCCTTACTGAACTTCATATGGATCTTCTGGGAGATGGGAGCCACCAAAAATGTCATTGAAAAACATGGGAGGTATCCAATTATTACGCAATTCATGAAAAGAAAACATGGCCGCCAGCAGGATTTCATTCGCACACCATGCATCCCTCATTTATTGGTGAAATGTTTTAAATGAAAACAAGAGATGGACTGTCGTCCGGTACATACCCCCTTGTGGATTACCGCCTAGTGTGGGCATATCTATAACTTATGACTGCTATACTCAGACAGATTGGACCCAAAAAATCAGAATTTTCATATAAACAAAGATGAATAACTATAGAACAAAAAACAAAACAAAACAGTTGAATGTGCCATTAAATGTCCTCATATTGGTGAACATCCATACAAAATTTCATTGAGATCCGAGCATTACTGTTCAAGTTATGACCTGAACAGACATCGGATGGACCAAACAGCCAACATTTCCAGATAAACAAAGATGAATAACTCTAGTATGGAAAAGCGAAACAGAACAATGGAACCCTCTATTGAATGTCATCATACTAGTGAACATTCATACAAAATTTCATTGAGATCCCAGCACAACTGTTGAAGTTACGACATGAACAGACACCAGACGGACCAAAAATCCAAAATTTCCAGATAAACAATGATGAATAACTCTAGAATGGAAAATCCGAACAAAACGATGGAAACCTCTATTTAATGTCCTCACAGTAGTGAACATCCATACCTAATTTCATTGAGATCTGAGCACTACTGTTAAAGTTATGACATGAACAGACATCGGACGGACGTACTGACGGACGCACACACAGACGCACGGACGGACGGAAAAGTGGGGTATAACAATATCATATACAGAATACAAGCCCATTGCGTACATTATTGTAACTTTTTGACTTTCCTTCTTCTATAGGAGTCCTTTATCATTCTATTGACAGCTCAGCATGAAATTAACACCTACCAACGTTGAGCTACAGTGTCATTGACACTTTCATTTGAACTTATTATCTAATCATTTCCGAAGGGAACTACTCGTCAATGATTATTTAGTATAGAAAGGGTTAATAATGGACTGGTCATCGCTCAGTGGATGGTTCGGTTCTTGCTAACACTTCCGTGACTGGGGCTCCTTGAAATTTTGCAAAAACCTGTGCCAATGAACTCTTTTATATATACGAGTCTCCTACTGGTAGACTCGCATATATAAGAGCATATACATTGGCCTAACAATATTGACCAAGAATCCAACCAACCACAAGCCTCCGCCAATGAGACGACACTTTGGATTGGTCGAGACATAACCTGATATATCGGGATAATAACCTGATATATCAGGATACGTAACCTGATATATCAGGATAATAACCTGATATATCAGGATACATAACCTGATATATCAGGATAATAACCTGATATATCAGGATACGTAACCTGATATATCAGGATACGTAACCTGATATATCAGGATAATAACCTGATATATCAGGATACGTAACCTGATATATCAAGATAATAACCTGATATATCAGGATACGTAACCTGATATATCAGGATACGTAACCTGATATATCAGGATAATAACCTGATATATGAGGATACTAACCTGATATATCAGGATAATAACCTGACATATCAGGATACGTAACCTGATATATCAGGATACTAACCTGATATATCAGGATAGGTAACCTGATATATCAGGAAACTAACTGAAGAGGAGGTGGCGGTTCCAGGCCGCCGTAGATTTCGACGAAGCGGACCGAATTTACGAAACATGCAATGAAATCGACAATTATTTACTGTACTCCTTCTGTCAGACGAGCGCGCCATATTCTACGAGAACATATCACCCAATCTGTTAAACATCCCCAACGAGAAACTATTTAAACAAATAATGATCAGCAGCGACTCAAAAACTATGCGGGCTTTGGGGCACACTTTGTCCACTATGGATTGAAAAAGAAAGGGGTTTGGCAACAGAGTAACGACTCTTAAATCGAGTACAACAAAAAAGGAACAAAGATTCTTCGACTTGAGACCATGTCAGTGTTGCCAGTATCAACTCTGAATGGTATGTTTGCCAATCATCTACATATATTATCTGAACGTATGATAGGCATATACCGGTATAACATATGTATATTGTCATATATAAGCATATACCGCCATATATCATTGTTGTTACACTGTACTTAACTTTGTTTCATGTAATCCGTCCATTTTGTCTTGTTATTCTGTGTTCATGTACATTTGACCATATATGGTGTAACGTACAAATAAACATGATTGATTGATTGATTGATTGGTAAGTCATGTGTTTATTCGTGTTGTTTTCCAGCCTGTGTTCGAGAAAATAATCCCATAACGGGCTTATTTTAATGAGCGAAATAAGCTCATATTGTAATTATTAAGACTCATTATATATGTATGCTTTATTTGAACCTAAAACAAGGATGTTAAAACAGTCCAATGTGGGATTATTTCTATAAGAAATAAGCCCATATTGTTATTATTTAATCCACCTTTATTCATCGCAACATATATTCTCGTTAAAATAGGTTCATATTGGACCTAAAGATTCACATAGGTTCATATTGGACTTATTCGATTCTGAAATAAACCCACAGTGAACTACTACCCGCTATTCAGCTAAATGACATGGGCCATAGTTAAAACACATTTTAAAGAGCGTGAATGTGGTATGTCGTGTCGATGAAAACATTGAGGTTAAATAATGCCAGTATGAGCTTAATTCGCTCATTAAAATAAGCCCGTTATGTGCTTATTTTTATGAGAACAGGATGAAACATGTCCTCGTGCAAATAGGTTCACATTGGACCTACATGTAACTATTCACAGGTTTATGTTGGAACTATCTGATTCTGAAATAAGTACATACTGAGTCCCTTATTCCGTTGAATGGCGCCAAACACCTTACAAAGAGCGTAGCTTTGGTAAGTTGTGTTTATGAAAAAAAGGCAGATTAAATCATTCCGATATGGGCTCATTTCGTATGTAAATAGTCCCATATTGTACTGTTTTAAACAGACTGTTCCCCAAAATTCCTCACATTATCTGCTTATAAATAATTTATTTTAGGTAGATAATCTGATTAGAATGTCCTCATTTTCAGTCCATAATGTGCTGAAAATGAGAATATTTTAGTCACATTATCGACTCATAATGGGGCAATTCAGATTATGTGCGGACAATCACACAACTAAGCCAACCCATAACTTTTCAGATGTACGCTATTTAAAGACATAATATGGATTTGTTCGGGTATGTGAAACTGATAAGTTAGCATTCAGGCGCTATGTCAACTGGAGGAATGTAGCATTTTAGTAACATATGGCAATAGTCCCATATTGTACTGCTTTAAAAGCCGAGATTTAGGTCGATATAGAGCTTATATATATTGCGATTAAATAAATAATGCCAAAATTTGCGCTCGTTAAAATACGGCCGTTAAGTGTTTATTTTCACGAAAATAGCTTGACATCTGCATGGCAAGTGTTGAGTTGTTTAATCGTGTTTTTTTCCAGCCTGTTGACGTGAAAATAAGCACACCACGTGCCTATCTCATATTGTTATGTGCTTATTTTCATGAGAACAGGGTGACGTCTGCATGGTAAGTCTTGAGTTGGTTTATTTGTGTTGTGCCACAACACGAATTGCTAAAATAAGCATGACGAGCTTATCGCATATTGAAATATCTATATAGGGCTGTTATAATAACCAGCGTTTAGGCCCATATGAAGCTTATTTAGTTTTCAAATAATGGCAGTTTGCAGTCTGTTTTCGTGAAAATAAACACAAAACAGGACTTATTTTAATGAGCGAAATAAGCTCATACAGAGGTATAATTTAACTTAATATGTATACATGTACGCTATATATATGGACCTATACACGCGGCTTTTTAAACAGACAATATCAGACTGTTCTATCGAACTAGTCCCATATTGGTATTATTCAATCTAATTTGTTTTCATCGCAACATATCCTCATGTAAATAGGTTAATATTTGACCTTTAAGTATTCACATAGGTTCTTTTGATTCTGATTTAAGTCCACAGTAAGCTTATAGCCATTATTCGGTTGAATGGCGAGGGCAGCATTGACTATAAAGAGCTTGAATCTGGTAGGTTGTGTCGATGAAAAAAGCGAGATTAATAATACTGATATGGGTTTATTTCAGTAAAAACAATACAATTAGGGTAGCTTTGGTAAGTAAGTGATAAACTAAGGTAGATAAAATAATGCCAATATGGGCTTATTTCTTATGTAAATAGTCCCATATTGTACCGTTTTAAACAGCCTGTTCCCCAAATTCCCGCACATTATCTGCTTATATAAAAAGTAAATATTCTAGGTAGATAATCTGCTTATGAACGCTCTCATTTTGAGTCGATAATGTGCTGAAAATTATACCAAATTAGTCACATTATCGCCTCATAATGGAACAATTCTAAGCAGATTATGAGCGGACAATGACACAACTAAGCCAGCCCACAGCTTATCAGATGTACGCACTGTAAAGACATATTATGGACTTGTACGGGTATGTGAAACTGATAAGTTAGCATTCAGGCGCTATGTCAAGTAAATCGACCGTACCTCTCCATAGAAATCATCGTCTGAACTACGCTCAATTGTAAATATTTACTTCTGGAATCGGGACTATTGGCGACAATACGGGCTTATATCATATTATTATGTGCCTATTTTCACGAGAACAGTCTTGAGTTGGTTTATTTGTGTTTTATTCCACAACACAAATTGCAAAAGTAATCATACGATGTTCTTATCGCATATTGAAATATCCCATATAGGGCTGTTATAATAATCAAATAATCAAATAATGACAATATGCAGCTTGTTCTCGTAAAAATAAGCTCATAACGGGCTTATTTTAATGAGCGAATTAAGCTCATACTGCCATTATTGAACCTAAACGCGATTTTTAAAGCAGTCAAATGTTGGACTATTTCTATGTAAGCCCATATTGGTATTATTTAATCTACTTTTTTTCATCTCAACATATCCTCAGGTTTATATTGGACCTAAATATTCACACAGTTCATATTGGACTTATTTTATTCTGAAATAAGCCCACGGTGAGCGTATACCAGTTATTCCGTAGAATGGCGCGGGCCACAGTGAAAATACCTTCTAAAGAGCGTGAATCTAGTAAGTTATCTCGATGAGAATAGGTAGATAGATTAAATAGTGTCAATATGGGCATATTTCGTATGGAAATAGTCCCATGTTAGACTGTCTTAAAACCCGCATTTTCTGTCCATATCGTATACTGCGGTTAAATAATGGCAATATTTAGTTCATAATAACATGGCGTCTATGTGCTTATTTTCACGAGAACAGTCTGCATGTTGACATTATTTGAAAACTGAAATACGCTCCATAAGGCCTAAACGCTAGTTATTAAAACAGCCTTACATGTACATGTATATGGGTTATTTCAATATGAGGAAAACCCGTATTGTGCTTATTTTCACGAGAACACGATTAAACAACTCAAGACTTGTCATGCTGTTCTCATGAAAATAAGTACAAAACGGACATATTTTAATGCGCGATATAAGCTGATATTGGAATTATTTTGCCACAATATACGTTCAATATGGATCTAACACTGTTTTTATAAATAAAACAGTACAATATGGGATTATTTCCATACATATCAAGCCCAAATTGAAATGATTTAATCTGCCTCTTTTCTTTATAATGTTTTCACTGCGGCCATAACGGAATAACGATTTAAGCTCACTATGGAGTTATTTCATAATCAAATTATTTCAAATATCAACCTATGCGAATAGCTACATGTAGGTCCAATTTGAACCTATTTGCACGACGATGTGTTTCATCCTGTTCTCGTAAAAATAAGCACATAACGCTGCGAAACGGGCTTATTTTAATGAGCGAATTAAGCTCCCATTGCCATTATTTAACAACCTAAACTTGTTTATCGACATGCAGCCTGTTCTCCCGAAAACCCGCAAATTATCTGCTTATACATAAACATTTTTAGGTAGATAATATGCTCATAAATTTAAGTCGATAATGTGCTGAAAATGAGACAATTTTAGTCACATTATCGACTGCCAATGAGTCGATTGTAATCAGATTGTGTGCAGAAAATGACACAAATAAGCCAAATCACGGCTTTCATGTGTATGTTCTTTATAGCATGTGTTTTCAATGTGGCCGCGCCATAAAACGAAATGACGGATATAATCTATTATCTGCTTATTTCCCAATAAAATGTACCTATTTCACATTATAGGCCGATTATGTGCCTATTTGAGGGAGGATATGTTGCGACACGACATACCAGATTCACGCTCTTTATAATGTGTTTTAACTGCGGCTCGGTTCATTCAACTAAATAACGGGTATAAACTCACTAATGGCTTATTTCCGAATCAATTAAGTCCATTGAAACATATGTTAATATGTATGCCCAATATGAACCTATTTTCGCGAGGATAAGTTGCGATGAAAAACGGTAGATTTAAAGGTACTCAATCCGTAAAGAGGGTCCCCATCTCAACAGATTCCAACAACAACAATCCGATCAGAGGGTCCTATATTACTATTTCTTTGGCTTTGGGGGTAAAACATATTTGATTCGAGTCGAGGAACCCATCAAACAAAGCTCAGAGTTATTAGATATTGATTTTTGAAATTTGTTAATTGCTCGAGATGAGTACTAATAACTGCCGTCAATTTGGTAACCTGCTCGAGATTTTACGCCAAAACTCTATTCAAACAGACAAGGATGGATAACTCTATAATCAAGTGGTAATAATAACGAAATTTTGACTGTCTTCTGGGCCAGAAAGAATTCCCGATAATGAAAAATAATAGATTTCTAAAATCGATATCTAACAAATCTGAGCTTTGATGGGTGACTTCCTCGACTCGAATCAAATATTTTTGACCCCCGAAGCCATTGAAATAGTAATTGAGAGGAGTTTTATCGGATTGAGTGCCTTTAATAATGACAATATGGGAGATAGTCCCATATTGGACTGTTTTATAAACTGAGTTTTAGGTCCATATAGAGCGTATATTGTGATTAAATAATACCAATAGGGGCTTATATCGCTCATTAAAATAAGACCGTTACGTGCTTATTTTTATGGAAACCATACATGTACTCCCATAGTGTACGTTTATCTCCACACAGAGCCTATATTGATATGAGCTTATTTCGCTCATTAAAATAAGCCGGGAGTGTGGCTATTTTCACGAGAACAGGCTGTGAAGTATACCCTTTTTCATATACATATGTTGTACTTCCGTATATATTCATATTAAAATATTCTTCATATTTCATACAGAATACTATATCATTATGTCCATGCAGTGTATAACAACTACAATTTACCATATCTTATACTAATTTAATTAAAGGTTTAAACCAAAACATAGTTCGTACTTTAATTGGGTCGGGTTGTTCCGGGTCGCTTGGTGTCGGTTGTGCCTGGGGCGGATGGTCCCGTTCCTGTATATACAAGTATATACTTCCTGTATATACAAGTATATACATGTGTATATAGTACATCTGACTACAGACCGAATCGGGACCACAGGGACAACTCGCGCGGGCGTATGTTAGGGTGGGTTGTCCAGATTTTCCGGGGCTGGTTGTCTCACGTTTTTATTAGCTCACCTGAGACGAAGTCTCCGGTGGAGCTATTGTCATCACTCTTTGTCCGTCATCCGTCCATCGTCCGTCCGTCCGTCCATCCGTCCGTCTACAATTCTTTGAACATCTTCTCCTTTGGAACCATGAAACCGAATGGGTTCATATTTGGTGTGTATGTTTCCTAGGTGACTCTCATTCAGATTTATTCAAATGAGGACACTGGGTCAAATAGTTGCGAAGCCAGGGCCATAACTCTTTGCCACCATAGTAATTCTTACAACGACTTCTCAAATTTCATTGAGCCGAATGGGTTCGTATTTGATACAAAGGGTCCTTGGGGGTCTGTTATTCAGATTTGTTCAAATGAGGTCACTGGATCGAATGTGGGCGGAGCCAGTGACGTAACTAAAAAAAAAAAATTAAGATTTTTTGAATTTTCACCTTGTTCAATTTAACAAACAAAAAAATTAGTTTTTAAACATTTTATAAAATTTGAAAAAAGTGACACCATTATAACATCTGCAGAGTTATGAAACTTTAATCTTTAATGAAATTACAGAAATATTCCATTACCCATCCCCCATCCCATATGGCCCAGACCCACCCCACCCTGCAGTGGCCTGCACCCAACCAACATCCCTTCCAACGGATACCATCTCCAGCTTCCAACTTTAATACCTGTTCTATTAAAGTTGCAGATATATCTTTGTGGATAGACAGAGAGAGACACGTGTCATTAATCTAGATTACAATAAAATGTCATCTGGCAGCTTGTGTAAACATTACTGCTAGCAATTTTAAACAAACTGCCTGAATTTAGTGTCTGACATTTGCATAATGAGGTCCCCAGAGGGTGAATTTAGTGTTGCAACCATGTACAGCAGGCTAGCATCACCAAATACACCCTCCATGGACCTAATTATGCTTAGGCATCATCTTCTGGGAAGTATCTTAAGTATCAAATTGAAATTTTGTTTTAGTTACTTTTTCCCTTTTGTTCAGTTTCTATGCCCCCCCCCCCTAATTGCAGAAGATAAAATGCATAATTGAGGTGCTCAATGGGTGTGCATTACAAACTTCAACTTTAGAACTTAAATCTGTTCCTATATAGGTTTCCCATGGCTGGTGAGGCCTAATCAGACTGAGGATGAATCTGGTGATGCTAGCACACCTTGCGGAATATTGTCATTAAATTCACCATTTGGGGACCTCATTCTGCAAATGTCTGACACACTATATGCAGACATGGCTGGCATATTATTTTCTTAACCACCGCTTATCCAGATGAAATCATACCCTGATTTTTCAAAGAAACATTGGGGGGGGGGGTATATTGGATTGAATTTGTCTTATGTCTGTCAGGCGGTCCTTCCACTCGCCTGTCTGTTGGGATGTCTATCCATCCGTCTATCAACAATTGTTTTCTTCTCCATATTAAAGACCAAATATGTTTATATATTTCAGTGTGCATGTTCCCTAGGTGACTCACAATCAGATTTGTTCAAATAAGTTCATCATATCAAATAGGTGCGAAGATAGGGCCATAACTCTTTCCCTCCATAGTAAATCTTAAAATTTCTTCTCAAGAACCATTGAGCCTATAATAGCTTATATTTGGTATGGATGGGCCTTGGGTGACCGGGTTCAGATTTGTTCAAATTGGGTCATTTTAGGAAATGAGGTCCCCATAGGGTGAATTCGTTGATGCTTTTCCACCTTGGGGAATAGTGTCATTAAATTCACCTTTTGTGGACCTCATTCTGCAAAGATCAGACATACTAAATACAGACTTGGCTGTTCCAATATTATTTTCTTAACCACGTACCACTTATCCAGGTGAAATCATACCCTATTGGATATTGGGGGGGGGGGGGGTATATTGATATTACTAGATGAATGGATCTCATAGATGGGGATTCACATTTGTTCTAATAGGGGCAGAGATAAGAGATTTAACTCTCCTATATCCTTGTACTAGTTGTAAAATTCAACCTAAGAGGGGTGTGCAAAATGATTTCTGTGAACTTAGTACTCTGGTATGGTTGTCTTCTGTAAAATGTAAGAGGTTGGAGATTTGTCAGTGGTGTGCAATTAGAAATTTTAAGTTGAAGAGCCCTGCTCATCGGAGAACCTCCATCTATGTCCATGTTTAGAACTACTTGTCTTAAGTGATATTGTCACGTACTGACTCTTGTAGTCTTCAGAGTGCCATTCTTCTCAGTCTTTACAGTCTGGTGAGCGACCCACAGTCATTGACTGTCTTGTTAAATATTTGTTGTCATCTTCACATTTTTTGTTTATTTATTCTTGGAAATGTAATTTTCATATTTTAAGACACTACTATATTACACGATTCGATATCCCAATATATTATTATCTTAAATTATTTGCCATCGTTTTGTCGACGTAATCGGTAGTATACGGATGGCGACGAGGTCGGTATTTGAGATTGGACACCTGAGAACTATCTGAATATGAACACCAAGTAACAGTCTGTTTATGTGAAACTGAGCTTATTTTAAAATTGCGCGAAATAAGCTCATGTTGGCAACATTTGAAAACTTAAATAAGCTCTATATGGGCCTAAACGAATAGCGTACAGGAAGGTAACACCCTGATTGTATAGATTACCCAGGGTATCCCCCCTGAGTGTATATAATACCCCGGTTTACATGGCCCAATTCAAGTTAAATATACCGACATTGATATTAAAAAACATATTTTGTCCTTCACCTGAGCCCAAATATGATTTTAAAGACAAGGGTGCTGTATGATTTATCATGTGTGCTGTTGGTGTTGTGCCAGTCTCAGTAAACTTAGCGTACATTTGCTCCCAGAGTTGCGCACGGTACGAGCGCGACTAGCAATTGTGTACTTCGAAATTCATTACGACTGGTGTTGTGCCACCTGCTCACCATTAAATCACCCCCAGGTGCCCAAACTTTTGCAAAACTTCTTATACTGATGCACATCTTTCCAAAAACACTACTAGTAAGAGACATAGAAGTAGATACATATAATGGGTCACAGGGCTCAATTCAACTTGACCATTAAAAAACCCAAATATTCCCCTCCCCCTGACTAAAGCCCAAAATCCCATTCAGATGCCCAAATAATTTTTTCCCATTGCCTCTATATATTCTAAAGTGAACTGTGGAATCCTTTTCAGAATGGGTATAGTCTGAGAGATGGCTGACTCAGAAATGTTTTCATAGGCACGGGTGCTGTATGGTTTTGTCATGGGTGCTGTGGGTGTTGGGCAGTCTCCATACCCTTAAAACCCACTGAGGAGCCCAAACTTTGTGCAAACTATTTGCATAGATGCATACCTATCCACAAACAACAAAAGTGTTGGAAGTAGATACATATAATGGGTCATATGGCCCAATTCAAGTTAAATATACCAATTTAACTTGAATTGTCATGGGTGCTGTGGGTGTTGGGCTGTCTCCATACCCTTAAAACCCACTAAGGAGACCAAACTTTTGCAAATCTTCTTATACTGATGCAGATATTTCCAAAAACACTAGGAGACCTATAAGTATATACCTATACAGGACCCAATTCCAGTTAAATATACCAATATAACCATTAAAAAAAACAAATATCCCCCCTGACTAGAGCCCAAAATCGCATTCAGGTGCCCAAATATTTTTTACCATTGCCTCTATATATTCTAGAGTGAGATGTGGAATCATTTACAGAATGAGTATAGTCTGAGAGATGGCTGACTCAGAAATATGTTTTCATAGGCACGGGTGCTGTATGGTTTTATCATGGGTGCTGTGGGTGTTGGGCTGTCTCCATACCCTTAAAATCCACTGAGGAGCCCAAACTTTGTGCAAACCATTTGCATAGATGCATACCTATCCACAAACAACAAAAGTGTTGGAGTAGTTACATATAATGGGTCATATGGCCCAATTCAAGTTAAATATACCAATTTAACTTGAATTGTCATGGGTGCTGTGGGTGTTGGGCTGTCTCCATACCCTTAAAACCCACTAAGGAGCCCAAACTTTTGCAAATCTTCTTATACTGATGCAGATATTTCCAAAAACACTAGGAGAACTAGAAGTATATACCTTTACAGGACCCAATTCCAGTTAAATATACCAATTTAATCATTAAAAAAAGCAAATATCCCCCCCGAATAGAGCCCAAAATCCCATTCAGGTGCCCAAATATTTTTTCCCCATTGCCTCTATATATTCTAGAGTGAGATGTGGAATCATTTACAGAATGAGTATAGTCTGAGAGATGGCTGACTCAGAAATATGTTTTCATAGGCACGGGTGCTGTATGGTTTTATCATGGGTGCTGTGGGGGTTGGGATGTCTCAATACCCTTAAAACCCACTGAGGAGCCCAAACTTTGTGCAAACCATTTGCATAGATGCATACCTATCCACAAACAACAAAAGTGTTGGAAGTAGATACATATAATGGGTCATATGGCCCAATTCAAGTTAAATATACCAATTTAACTTGAATTGTCATGGGTGCTGTGGGTGTTGGGCTGTCTCCATACCCTTAAAACCCACTAAGGAGCCCAAACTTTTGCAAATCTTCTTATACTGATGCAGATATCTCCAAAAACACTAGGAGACCTAGAAGTATATACCTTTACAGGACCCAATTCCAGTTAAATATACCAATTTAACCATTAAAAAAAACAAATATCCCCCCTGAATAGAGCCCAAAATCCCATTCAGGTGCCCAAATATTTTTTCCCCATTGCCTCTATATATTCTAGAGTGAAATGTGGAATCATTTACAGAATGGGTATAGTCTGAGAGATGGTTGACTCAGAAATATGTTTTCATAGGCACGGGTGCTGTATGGTTTTATCATGGGTGCTGTGGGTGTTGGGCTGTCTCAATACCCTTAAAACCCACTGAGGAGCCCAAACTTTGTGCAAACCATTTGCATAGATGCATACCTATCCACAAACAACAAAAGTGTTGGAAGTAGATACATATAATGGGTCATATGGCCCAATTCAAGTTAAATATACCAATTTAACTTGAATTGTCATGGGTGCTGTGGGTGTTTGGCTGTCTCCATACCCTTAAAACCCACTAAGGAGCCCAAACTTTTGCAAATCTTCTTATACTGATGCAGATATTTCCAAAAACACTAGGAGACCTAGAAGTATATACCTTTACATGACCCAATTCCAGTTAAATATACCAATTTAACCATTAAAAAAAACAAATATCCCCCCTGAATAGAGCCCAAAATCCCATTCAGGTGCCCAAATATTTTTTTCCCATTGCCTCTATATATTCTAGAGTGAAATGTGGAATCATTTACAGAATGGGTATAGTCTGAGAGATAGCTGACTCAGAAATATGTTTTCATAGGCACGGGTGCTGTATGGTTTTATCATGGGTGCTGTGGGTGTTGGGCTGTCTCAATACCCTTAAAACCCACTGAGGAGCCCAAACTTTGTGCAAACCATTTGCATAGATGCATACCTATCCACAAACATCAAAAGTGTTGGAAGTAGATACATATAATGGGTCATATGGCCCAATTCAAGTTAAATATACCAATTTAACTTGAATTGTCATGGGTGCTGTGGGTGTTGGGCTGTCTCCATACCCTTAAAACCCACTAAGGAGCCCAAACTTTTGCAAATCTTTTTATACTGATGCAGATATTTCCAAAAACACTAGGAGACCTAGAAGTATATACCTTTACAGGACCCAATTCCAGTTAAATATACCAATTTAACCATTAAAAAAAACCAAATATCCCCCCTGAATAGAGCCCAAAATCCCATTCAGGTGCCCAAATATTTTTTTCCCATTGCCTCTATATATTCTAGAGTGAAATGTGGAATCATTTACAGAATGGGTATAGTCTGAGAGATAGCTGACTCAGAAATATGTTTTCATAGGCACGGGTGCTGTATGGTTTTATCATGGGTGCTGTGGGTGTTGGGCTGTCTCAATACCCTTAAAACCCACTGAGGAGCCCAAACTTTGTGCAAACCATTTGCATAGATGCATACCTATCCACAAACATCAAAAGTGTTGGAAGTAGATACATATAATGGGTCATATGGCCCAATTCAAGTTAAATATACCAATTTAACTTGAATTGTCATGGGTGCTGTGGGTGTTGGGCTGTCTCCATACCCTTAAAACCCACTAAGGAGCCCAAACTTTTGCAAATCTTTTTATACTGATGCAGATATTTCCAAAAACACTAGGAGACCTAGAAGTATATACCTTTACATGACCCAATTCCAGTTAAATATACCAATTTAACCATTAAAAAAAACAAATATCCCCCCTGAATAGAGCCCAAAATCCCATTCAGGTGCCCAAATATTTTTTTCCCATTGCCTCTATATATTCTAGAGTGAAATGTGGAATCATTTACAGAATGGGTATAGTCTGAGAGATGGCTGACTCAGAAATATGTTTTCATAGGCACGGGTGCTGTATGGTTTTATCATGGGTGATGTGGGTGTTGGGCTGTCTCAATACCCTTAAAACCCACTGAGGAGCCCAAACTTTGTGCAAACCATTTGCATAGATGCATACCTATCCACAAACAACAAAAGTGTTGGAAGTAGATACATATAATGGGTCATATGGCCCAATTCAAGTTAAATATACCAATTTAACTTGAATTGTCATGGGTGCTGTGGGTGTTGGGCTGTCTCCATACCCTTAAAACCCACTAAGGAGCCCAAACTTTTGCAAATCTTCTTATACTGATGCAGATATTTCCAAAAACACTAGGAGACCTAGAAGTATATACCTTTACAGGACCCAATTCCAGTTAAATATACCAATTTAACCATTAAAAAAAACCAAATATCCCCCCTGAATAGAGCCCAAAATCCCATTCAGGTGCCCAAATATTTTTTTCCCATTGCCTCTATATATTCTAGAGTGAGATGTGGAATCATTTACAGAATGGGTATAGTCTGAGAGATGGCTGACTCAGAAATATGTTTTCATAGGCACGGGTGCTGTATGGTTTTATCATGGGTGCTGTGGGTGTTGGGCTGTCTCAATACCCTTAAAACCCACTGAGGAGCCCAAACTTTGTGCAAACCATTTGCATAGATGCATACCTATCCACAAACATCAAAAGTGTTGGAAGTAGATACATATAATGGGTCATATGGCCCAATTCAAGTTAAATATACCAATTTAACTTGAATTGTCATGGGTGCTGTGGGTGTTGGGCTGTCTCCATACCCTTAAAACCCACTAAGGAGCCCAAACTTTTGCAAATCTTCTTATACTGATGCAGATATTTCCAAAAACACTAGGAGACCTAGAAGTATATACCTTTACAGGACCCAATTCCAGTTAAATATACCAATTTAACCATTAAAAAAAACAAATATCCCCCCTGAATAGAGCCCAAAATCCCATTCAGGTGCCCAAATATTTTTTCCCCATTGCCTCTATATATTCTAGAGTGAAATGTGGAATCATTTACAGAATGGGTATAGTCTGAGAGATGGTTGACTCAGAAATATGTTTTCATAGGCACGGGTGCTGTATGGTTTTATCATGGGTGCTGTGGGTGTTGGGCTGTCTCAATACCCTTAAAACCCACTGAGGAGCCCAAACTTTGTGCAAACCATTTGCATAGATGCATACCTATCCACAAACAACAAAAGTGTTGGAAGTAGATACATATAATGGGTCATATGGCCCAATTCAAGTTAAATATACCAATTTAACTTGAATTGTCATGGGTGCTGTGGGTGTTGGGCTGTCTCCATACCCTTAAAACCCACTAAGGAGCCCAAACTTTTGCAAATCTTTTTATACTGATGCAGATATTTCCAAAAACACTAGGAGACCTAGAAGTATATACCTTTACATGACCCAATTCCAGTTAAATATACCAATTTAACCATTAAAAAAAACAAATATCCCCCCTGAATAGAGCCCAAAATCCCATTCAGGTGCCCAAATATTTTTTTCCCATTGCCTCTATATATTCTAGAGTGAAATGTGGAATCATTTACAGAATGGGTATAGTCTGAGAGATGGCTGACTCAGAAATATGTTTTCATAGGCACGGGTGCTGTATGGTTTTATCATGGGTGATGTGGGTGTTGGGCTGTCTCAATACCCTTAAAATCCACTGAGGAGCCCAAACTTTGTGCAAACCATTTGCATAGATGCATACCTATCCACAAACAACAAAAGTGTTGGAAGTAGATACATATAATGGGTCATATGGCCCAATTCAAGTTAAATATACCAATTTAACTTGAATTGTCATGGGTGCTGTGGGTGTTGGGCTGTCTCCATACCCTTAAAACCCACTAAGGAGCCCAAACTTTTGCAAATCTTCTTATACTGATGCAGATATTTCCAAAAACACTAGGAGACCTAGAAGTATATACCTTTACAGGACCCAATTCCAGTTAAATATACCAATTTAACCATTAAAAAAAACCAAATATCCCCCCTGAATAGAGCCCAAAATCCCATTCAGGTGCCCAAATATTTTTTTCCCATTGCCTCTATATATTCTAGAGTGAGATGTGGAATCATTTACAGAATGGGTATAGTCTGAGAGATGGCTGACTCAGAAATATGTTTTCATAGGCACGGGTGCTGTATGGTTTTATCATGGGTGCTGTGGGTGTTGGGCTGTCTCAATACCCTTAAAACCCACTGAGGAGCCCAAACTTTGTGCAAACCATTTGCATAGATGCATACCTATCCACAAACATCAAAAGTGTTGGAAGTAGATACATATAATGGGTCATATGGCCCAATTCAAGTTAAATATACCAATTTAACTTGAATTGTCATGGGTGCTGTGGGTGTTGGGCTGTCTCCATACCCTTAAAACCCACTAAGGAGCCCAAACTTTTGCAAATCTTCTTATACTGATGCAGATATTTCCAAAAACACTAGGAGACCTAGAAGTATATACCTTTACAGGACCCAATTCCAGTTAAATATACCAATTTAACCATTAAAAAAAACAAATATCCCCCCTGAATAGAGCCCAAAATCCCATTCAGGTGCCCAAATATATTTTCCCCATTGCCTCTATATATTCTAGAGTGAAATGTGGAATCATTTACAGAATGGGTATAGTCTGAGAGATGGTTGACTCAGAAATATGTTTTCATAGGCACGGGTGCTGTATGGTTTTATCATGGGTGCTGTGGGTGTTGGGCTGTCTCAATACCCTTAAAACCCACTGAGGAGCCCAAACTTTGTGCAAACCATTTGCATAGATGCATACCTATCCACAAACAACAAAAGTGTTGGAAGTAGATACATATAATGGGTCATATGGCCCAATTCAAGTTAAATATACCAATTTAACTTGAATTGTCATGGGTGCTGTGGGTGTTGGGCTGTCTCCATACCCTTAAAACCCACTAAGGAGCCCAAACTTTTGCAAATCTTCTTATACTGATGCAGATATTTCCAAAAACACTAGGAGACCTAGAAGTATATACCTTTACATGACCCAATTCCAGTTAAATATACCAATTTAACCATTAAAAAAAACAAATATCCCCCCTGAATAGAGCCCAAAATCCCATTCAGGTGCCCAAATATTTTTTTCCCATTGCCTCTATATATTCTAGAGTGAAATGTGGAATCATTTACAGAATGGGTATAGTCTGAGAGATGGCTGACTCAGAAATATGTTTTCATAGGCACGGGTGCTGTATGGTTTTATCATGGGTGATGTGGGTGTTGGGCTGTCTCAATACCCTTAAAACCCACTGAGGAGCCCAAACTTTGTGCAAACCATTTGCATAGATGCATACCTATCCACAAACAACAAAAGTGTTGGAAGTAGATACATATAATGGGTCATATGGCCCAATTCAAGTTAAATATACCAATTTAACTTGAATTGTCATGGGTGCTGTGGGTGTTGGGCTGTCTCCATACCCTTAAAACCCACTAAGGAGCCCAAACTTTTGCAAATCTTCTTATACTGATGCAGATATTTCCAAAAACACTAGGAGACCTAGAAGTATATACCTTTACAGGACCCAATTCCAGTTAAATATACCAATTTAACCATTAAAAAAAACAAATATCCCCCCTGAATAGAGCCCAAAATCCCATTCAGGTGCCCAAATATTTTTTCCCCATTGCCTCTATATATTCTAGAGTGAAATGTGGAATCATTTACAGAATGGGTATAGTCTGAGAGATGGTTGACTCAGAAATATGTTTTCATAGGCACGGGTGCTGTATGGTTTTATCATGGGTGCTGTGGGTGTTGGGCTGTCTCAATACCCTTAAAACCCACTGAGGAGCCCAAACTTTGTGCAAACCATTTGCATAGATGCATACCTATCCACAAACAACAAAAGTGTTGGAAGTAGATACATATAATGGGTCATATGGCCCAATTCAAGTTAAATATACCAATTTAACTTGAATTGTCATGGGTGCTGTGGGTGTTGGGCTGTCTCCATACCCTTAAAACCCACTAAGGAGCCCAAACTTTTGCAAATCTTCTTATACTGATGCAGATATTTCCAAAAACACTAGGAGACCTAGAAGTATATACCTTTACATGACCCAATTCCAGTTAAATATACCAATTTAACCATTAAAAAAAACAAATATCCCCCCTGAATAGAGCCCAAAATCCCATTCAGGTGCCCAAATATTTTTTTCCCATTGCCTCTATATATTCTAGAGTGAAATGTGGAATCATTTACAGAATGGGTATAGTCTGAGAGATAGCTGACTCAGAAATATGTTTTCATAGGCACGGGTGCTGTATGGTTTTATCATGGGTGCTGTGGGTGTTGGGCTGTCTCAATACCCTTAAAACCCACTGAGGAGCCCAAACTTTGTGCAAACCATTTGCATAGATGCATACCTATCCACAAACATCAAAAGTGTTGGAAGTAGATACATATAATGGGTCATATGGCCCAATTCAAGTTAAATATACCAATTTAACTTGAATTGTCATGGGTGCTGTGGGTGTTGGGCTGTCTCCATACCCTTAAAACCCACTAAGGAGCCCAAACTTTTGCAAATCTTCTTATACTGATGCAGATATTTCCAAAAACACTAGGAGACCTAGAAGTATATACCTTTACATGACCCAATTCCAGTTAAATATACCAATTTAACCATTAAAAAAAACAAATATCCCCCCTGAATAGAGCCCAAAATCCCATTCAGGTGCCCAAATATTTTTTTCCCATTGCCTCTATATATTCTAGAGTGAAATGTGGAATCATTTACAGAATGGGTATAGTCTGAGAGATGGCTGACTCAGAAATATGTTTTCATAGGCACGGGTGCTGTATGGTTTTATCATGGGTGATGTGGGTGTTGGGCTGTCTCAATACCCTTAAAACCCACTGAGGAGCCCAAACTTTGTGCAAACCATTTGCATAGATGCATACCTATCCACAAACAACAAAAGTGTTGGAAGTAGATACATATAATGGGTCATATGGCCCAATTCAAGTTAAATATACCAATTTAACTTGAATTGTCATGGGTGCTGTGGGTGTTGGGCTGTCTCCATACCCTTAAAACCCACTAAGGAGCCCAAACTTTTGCAAATCTTCTTATACTGATGCAGATATTTCCAAAAACACTAGGAGACCTAGAAGTATATACCTTTACAGGACCCAATTCCAGTTAAATATACCAATTTAACCATTAAAAAAAACCAAATATCCCCCCTGAATAGAGCCCAAAATCCCATTCAGGTGCCCAAATATTGTTTTCCCATTGCCTCTATATATTCTAGAGTGAGATGTGGAATCATTTACAGAATGGGTATAGTCTGAGAGATGGCTGACTCAGAAATATGTTTTCATAGGCACGGGTGCTGTATGGTTTTATCATGGGTGCTGTGGGTGTTGGGCTGTCTCAATACCCTTAAAACCCACTGAGGAGCCCAAACTTTGTGCAAACCATTTGCATAGATGCATACCTATCCACAAACATCAAAAGTGTTGGAAGTAGATACATATAATGGGTCATATGGCCCAATTCAAGTTAAATATACCAATTTAACTTGAATTGTCATGGGTGCTGTGGGTGTTGGGCTGTCTCCATACCCTTAAAACCCACTAAGGAGCCCAAACTTTTGCAAATCTTCTTATACTGATGCAGATATTTCCAAAAACACTAGGAGACCTAGAAGTATATACCTTTACAGGACCCAATTCCAGTTAAATATACCAATTTAACCATTAAAAAAAACAAATATCCTCCCTGAATAGAGCCCAAAATCCCATTCAGGTGCCCAAATATTTTTTCCCCATTGCCTCTATATATTCTAGAGTGAAATGTGGAATCATTTACAGAATGGGTATAGTCTGAGAGATGGTTGACTCAGAAATATGTTTTCATAGGCACGGGTGCTGTATGGTTTTATCATGGGTGCTGTGGGTGTTGGGCTGTCTCAATACCCTTAAAACCCACTGAGGAGCCCAAACTTTGTGCAAACCATTTGCATAGATGCATACCTATCCACAAACAACAAAAGTGTTGGAAGTAGATACATATAATGGGTCATATGGCCCAATTCAAGTTAAATATACCAATTTAACTTGAATTGTCATGGGTGCTGTGGGTGTTGGGCTGTCTCCATACCCTTAAAACCCACTAAGGAGCCCAAACTTTTGCAAATCTTCTTATACTGATGCAGATATTTCCAAAAACACTAGGAGACCTAGAAGTATATACCTTTACATGACCCAATTCCAGTTAAATATACCAATTTAACCATTAAAAAAAACAAATATCCCCCCTGAATAGAGCCCAAAATCCCATTCAGGTGCCCAAATATTTTTTTCCCATTGCCTCTATATATTCTAGAGTGAAATGTGGAATCATTTACAGAATGGGTATAGTCTGAGAGATAGCTGACTCAGAAATATGTTTTCATAGGCACGGGTGCTGTATGGTTTTATCATGGGTGCTGTGGGTGTTGGGCTGTCTCAATACCCTTAAAACCCACTGAGGAGCCCAAACTTTGTGCAAACCATTTGCATAGATGCATACCTATCCGCAAACAACAAAAGTGTTGGAAGTAGATACATATAATGGGTCATATGGCCCAATTCAAGTTAAATATACCAATTTAACTTGAATTGTCATGGGTGCTGTGGGTGTTGGGCTGTCTCCATACCCTTAAAACCCACTAAGGAGCCCAAACTTTTGCAAATCTTCTTATACTGATGCAGATATTTCCAAAAACACTAGGAGACCTAGAAGTATATACCTTTACATGACCCAATTCCAGTTAAATATACCAATTTAACCATTAAAAAAAAAAAAATATCCCCCCTGAATAGAGCCCAAAATCCCATTCAGGTGCCCAAATATTTTTTTCCCATTGCCTCTATATATTCTAGAGTGAAATGTGGAATCATTTACAGAATGGGTATAGTCTGAGAGATGGCTGACTCAGAAATATGTTTTCATAGGCACGGGTGCTGTATGGTTTTATCATGGGTGATGTGGGTGTTGGGCTGTCTCAATACCCTTAAAACCCACTGAGGAGCCCAAACTTTGTGCAAACCATTTGCATAGATGCATACCTATCCACAAACAACAAAAGTGTTGGAAGTAGATACATATAATGGGTCATATGGCCCAATTCAAGTTAAATATACCAATTTAACTTGAATTGTCATGGGTGCTGTGGGTGTTGGGCTGTCTCCATACCCTTAAAACCCACTAAGGAGCCCAAACTTTTGCAAATCTTCTTATACTGATGCAGATATTTCCAAAAACACTAGGAGACCTAGAAGTATATACCTTTACAGGACCCAATTCCAGTTAAATATACCAATTTAACCATTAAAAAAAACCAAATATCCCCCCTGAATAGAGCCCAAAATCCCATTCAGGTGCCCAAATATTTTTTTCCCATTGCCTCTATATATTCTAGAGTGAGATGTGGAATCATTTACAGAATGGGTATAGTCTGAGAGATGGCTGACTCAGAAATATGTTTTCATAGGCACGGGTGCTGTATGGTTTTATCATGGGTGCTGTGGGTGTTGGGCTGTCTCAATACCCTTAAAACCCGCTGAGGAGCCCAAACTTTGTGCAAACCATTTGCATAGATGCATACCTATCCACAAACAACAAAAGTGTTGGAAGTAGATACATATAATGGGTCATATGGCCCAATTCAAGTTAAATATACCAATTTAACTTGAATTGTCATGGGTGCTGTGGGTGTTGGGCTGTCTCCATACCCTTAAAACCCACTAAGGAGCCCAAACTTTTGCAAATCTTCTTATACTGATGCAGATATTTCCAAAAACACTAGGAGACCTAGAAGTATATACCTTTACAGGACCCAATTCCAGTTAAATATACCAATTTAACCATTAAAAAAAACAAATATCCCCCCTGAATAGAGCCCAAAATCCCATTCAGGTGCCCAAATATTTTTTTCCCATTGCCTCTATATATTCTAGAGTGAGATGTGGAATCATTTACAGAATGGGTATAGTCTGAGAGATGGCTGACTCAGAAATATGTTTTCATAGGCACGGGTGCTGTATGGTTTTATCATGGGTGCTGTGGGTGTTGGGCTGTCTCAATACCCTTAAAACCCACTAAGGAGCCCAAACTTTTGCAAATCTTCTTATACTGATGCAGATATTTCCAAAAACACTAGGAGACCTAGAAGTATATACCTTTACATGACCCAATTCCAGTTAAATATACCAATTTAACCATTAAAAAAAACAAATATCCCCCCTGAATAGAGCCCAAAATCCCATTCAGGTGCCCAAATATTTTTTTCCCATTGCCTCTATATATTCTAGAGTGAAATGTGGAATCATTTACAGAATGGGTATAGTCTGAGAGATGGCTGACTCAGAAATATGTTTTCATAGGCACGGGTGCTGTATGGTTTTATCATGGGTGATGTGGGTGTTGGGCTGTCTCAATACCCTTAAAACCCACTGAGGAGCCCAAACTTTGTGCAAACCATTTGCATAGATGCATACCTATCCACAAACAACAAAAGTGTTGGAAGTAGATACATATAATGGGTCATATGGCCCAATTCAAGTTAAATATACCAATTTAACTTGAATTGTCATGGGTGCTGTGGGTGTTGGGCTGTCTCCATACCCTTAAAACCCACTAAGGAGCCCAAACTTTTGCAAATCTTCTTATACTGATGCAGATATTTCCAAAAACACTAGGAGACCTAGAAGTATATACCTTTACAGGACCCAATTCCAGTTAAATATACCAATTTAACCATTAAAAAAAACCAAATATCCCCCCTGAATAGAGCCCAAAATCCCATTCAGGTGCCCAAATATTGTTTTCCCATTGCCTCTATATATTCTAGAGTGAGATGTGGAATCATTTACAGAATGGGTATAGTCTGAGAGATGGCTGACTCAGAAATATGTTTTCATAGGCACGGGTGCTGTATGGTTTTATCATGGGTGCTGTGGGTGTTGGGCTGTCTCAATACCCTTAAAACCCAATGAGGAGCCCAAACTTTGTGCAAACCATTTGCATAGATGCATACCTATCCACAAACATCAAAAGTGTTGGAAGTAGATACATATAATGGGTCATATGGCCCAATTCAAGTTAAATATACCAATTTAACTTGAATTGTCATGGGTGCTGTGGGTGTTGGGCTGTCTCCATACCCTTAAAACCCACTAAGGAGCCCAAACTTTTGCAAATCTTCTTATACTGATGCAGATATTTCCAAAAACACTAGGAGACCTAGAAGTATATACCTTTACAGGACCCAATTCCAGTTAAATATACCAATTTAACCATTAAAAAAAACAAATATCCTCCCTGAATAGAGCCCAAAATCCCATTCAGGTGCCCAAATATTTTTTCCCCATTGCCTCTATATATTCTAGAGTGAAATGTGGAATCATTTACAGAATGGGTATAGTCTGAGAGATGGTTGACTCAGAAATATGTTTTCATAGGCACGGGTGCTGTATGGTTTTATCATGGGTGCTGTGGGTGTTGGGCTGTCTCAATACCCTTAAAACCCACTGAGGAGCCCAAACTTTGTGCAAACCATTTGCATAGATGCATACCTATCCACAAACAACAAAAGTGTTGGAAGTAGATACATATAATGGGTCATATGGCCCAATTCAAGTTAAATATACCAATTTAACTTGAATTGTCATGGGTGCTGTGGGTGTTGGGCTGTCTCCATACCCTTAAAACCCACTAAGGAGCCCAAACTTTTGCAAATCTTCTTATACTGATGCAGATATTTCCAAAAACACTAGGAGACCTAGAAGTATATACCTTTACATGACCCAATTCCAGTTAAATATACCAATTTAACCATTAAAAAAAACAAATATCCCCCCTGAATAGAGCCCAAAATCCCATTCAGGTGCCCAAATATTTTTTTCCCATTGCCTCTATATATTCTAGAGTGAAATGTGGAATCATTTACAGAATGGGTATAGTCTGAGAGATAGCTGACTCAGAAATATGTTTTCATAGGCACGGGTGCTGTATGGTTTTATCATGGGTGCTGTGGGTGTTGGGCTGTCTCAATACCCTTAAAACCCACTGAGGAGCCCAAACTTTGTGCAAACCATTTGCATAGATGCATACCTATCCGCAAACAACAAAAGTGTTGGAAGTAGATACATATAATGGGTCATATGGCCCAATTCAAGTTAAATATACCAATTTAACTTGAATTGTCATGGGTGCTGTGGGTGTTGGGCTGTCTCCATACCCTTAAAACCCACTAAGGAGCCCAAACTTTTGCAAATCTTCTTATACTGATGCAGATATTTCCAAAAACACTAGGAGACCTAGAAGTATATACCTTTACATGACCCAATTCCAGTTAAATATACCAATTTAACCATTAAAAAAAAAAAAATATCCCCCCTGAATAGAGCCCAAAATCCCATTCAGGTGCCCAAATATTTTTTTCCCATTGCCTCTATATATTCTAGAGTGAAATGTGGAATCATTTACAGAATGGGTATAGTCTGAGAGATGGCTGACTCAGAAATATGTTTTCATAGGCACGGGTGCTGTATGGTTTTATCATGGGTGATGTGGGTGTTGGGCTGTCTCAATACCCTTAAAACCCACTGAGGAGCCCAAACTTTGTGCAAACCATTTGCATAGATGCATACCTATCCACAAACAACAAAAGTGTTAGAAGTAGATACATATAATGGGTCATATGGCCCAATTCAAGTTAAATATACCAATTTAACTTGAATTGTCATGGGTGCTGTGGGTGTTGGGCTGTCTCCATACCCTTAAAACCCACTAAGGAGCCCAAACTTTTGCAAATCTTCTTATACTGATGCAGATATTTCCAAAAACACTAGGAGACCTAGAAGTATATACCTTTACAGGACCCAATTCCAGTTAAATATACCAATTTAACCATTAAAAAAAACCAAATATCCCCCCTGAATAGAGCCCAAAATCCCATTCAGGTGCCCAAATATTTTTTTCCCATTGCCTCTATATATTCTAGAGTGAGATGTGGAATCATTTACAGAATGGGTATAGTCTGAGAGATGGCTGACTCAGAAATATGTTTTCATAGGCACGGGTGCTGTATGGTTTTATCATGGGTGCTGTGGGTGTTGGGCTGTCTCAATACCCTTAAAACCCGCTGAGGAGCCCAAACTTTGTGCAAACCATTTGCATAGATGCATACCTATCCACAAACAACAAAAGTGTTGGAAGTAGATACATATAATGGGTCATATGGCCCAATTCAAGTTAAATATACCAATTTAACTTGAATTGTCATGGGTGCTGTGGGTGTTGGGCTGTCTCCATACCCTTAAAACCCACTAAGGAGCCCAAACTTTTGCAAATCTTCTTATACTGATGCAGATATTTCCAAAAACACTAGGAGACCTAGAAGTATATACCTTTACAGGACCCAATTCCAGTTAAATATACCAATTTAACCATTAAAAAAAACAAATATCCCCCCTGAATAGAGCCCAAAATCCCATTCAGGTGCCCAAATATTTTTTTCCCATTGCCTCTATATATTCTAGAGTGAGATGTGGAATCATTTACAGAATGGGTATAGTCTGAGAGATGGCTGACTCAGAAATATGTTTTCATAGGCACGGGTGCTGTATGGTTTTATCATGGGTGCTGTGGGTGTTGGGCTGTCTCAATACCCTTAAAACCCACTGAGGAGCCCAAACTTTGTGCAAACCATTTGCATAGATGCATACCTATCCACAAACAACAAAAGTGTTGGAAGTAGATACATATAATGGGTCATATGGCCCAATTCAAGTTAAATATACCAATTTAACTTGAATTGTCATGGGTGCTGTGGGTGTTGGGCTGTCTCCATACCCTTAAAACCCACTAAGGAGCCCAAACTTTTGCAAATCTTCTTATACTGATGCAGATATTTCCAAAAACACTAGGAGACCTAGAAGTATATACCTTTACATGACCCAATTCCAGTTAAATATACCAATTTAACCATTAAAAAAAACAAATATCCCCCCTGAATAGAGCCCAAAATCCCATTCAGGTGCCCAAATATTTTTTTCCCATTGCCTCTATATATTCTAGAGTGAAATGTGGAATCATTTACAGAATGGGTATAGTCTGAGAGATAGCTGACTCAGAAATATGTTTTCATAGGCACGGGTGCTGTATGGTTTTATCATGGGTGCTGTGGGTGTTGGGCTGTCTCAATACCCTTAAAACCCACTGAGGAGCCCAAACTTTGTGCAAACCATTTGCATAGATGCATACCTATCCGCAAACAACAAAAGTGTTGGAAGTAGATACATATAATGGGTCATATGGCCCAATTCAAGTTAAATATACCAATTTAACTTGAATTGTCATGGGTGCTGTGGGTGTTGGGCTGTCTCCATACCCTTAAAACCCACTAAGGAGCCCAAACTTTTGCAAATCTTCTTATACTGATGCAGATATTTCCAAAAACACTAGGAGACCTAGAAGTATATACCTTTACATGACCCAATTCCAGTTAAATATACCAATTTAACCATTAAAAAAAAAAAAATATCCCCCCTGAATAGAGCCCAAAATCCCATTCAGGTGCCCAAATATTTTTTTCCCATTGCCTCTATATATTCTAGAGTGAAATGTGGAATCATTTACAGAATGGGTATAGTCTGAGAGATGGCTGACTCAGAAATATGTTTTCATAGGCACGGGTGCTGTATGGTTTTATCATGGGTGATGTGGGTGTTGGGCTGTCTCAATACCCTTAAAACCCACTGAGGAGCCCAAACTTTGTGCAAACCATTTGCATAGATGCATACCTATCCACAAACAACAAAAGTGTTAGAAGTAGATACATATAATGGGTCATATGGCCCAATTCAAGTTAAATATACCAATTTAACTTGAATTGTCATGGGTGCTGTGGGTGTTGGGCTGTCTCCATACCCTTAAAACCCACTAAGGAGCCCAAACTTTTGCAAATCTTCTTATACTGATGCAGATATTTCCAAAAACACTAGGAGACCTAGAAGTATATACCTTTACAGGACCCAATTCCAGTTAAATATACCAATTTAACCATTAAAAAAAACCAAATATCCCCCCTGAATAGAGCCCAAAATCCCATTCAGGTGCCCAAATATTTTTTTCCCATTGCCTCTATATATTCTAGAGTGAGATGTGGAATCATTTACAGAATGGGTATAGTCTGAGAGATGGCTGACTCAGAAATATGTTTTCATAGGCACGGGTGCTGTATGGTTTTATCATGGGTGCTGTGGGTGTTGGGCTGTCTCAATACCCTTAAAACCCGCTGAGGAGCCCAAACTTTGTGCAAACCATTTGCATAGATGCATACCTATCCACAAACAACAAAAGTGTTGGAAGTAGATACATATAATGGGTCATATGGCCCAATTCAAGTTAAATATACCAATTTAACTTGAATTGTCATGGGTGCTGTGGGTGTTGGGCTGTCTCCATACCCTTAAAACCCACTAAGGAGCCCAAACTTTTGCAAATCTTCTTATACTGATGCAGATATTTCCAAAAACACTAGGAGACCTAGAAGTATATACCTTTACAGGACCCAATTCCAGTTAAATATACCAATTTAACCATTAAAAAAAACAAATATCCCCCCTGAATAGAGCCCAAAATCCCATTCAGGTGCCCAAATATTTTTTTCCCATTGCCTCTATATATTCTAGAGTGAGATGTGGAATCATTTACAGAATGGGTATAGTCTGAGAGATGGCTGACTCAGAAATATGTTTTCATAGGCACGGGTGCTGTATGGTTTTATCATGGGTGCTGTGGGTGTTGGGCTGTCTCAATACCCTTAAAACCCACTGAGGAGCCCAAACTTTGTGCAAACCATTTGCATAGATGCATACCTATCCACAAACAACAAAAGTGTTGGAAGTAGATACATATAATGGGTCATATGGCCCAATTCAAGTTAAATATACCAATTTAACTTGAATTGTCATGGGTGCTGTGGGTGTTGGGCTGTCTCCATACCCTTAAAATCCACTAAGGAGCCCAAACTTTTGCAAATCTTCTTATACTGATGCAGATATTTCCAAAAACACTAGGAGACCTAGAAGTATATACCTTTACAGGACCCAATTCCAGTTAAATATACCAATTTAACCATTAAAAAAAAACAAATATCCCCCCTGAATAGAGCCCAAAATGCCATTCAGGTGCCCAAATATTTTTTTCCCATTGCCTCTATATATTCTAGAGTGAAATGTGGAATCATTTACAGAATGGGTATAATCTGAGAGATGGCTGACTCAGAAATATGTTTTCATAGGCACGGGTGCTGTATGGTTTTATCATGGGTGCTGTGGGTGTTGGGCTGTCTCAATACCCTTAAAACCCACTGAGGAGCCCAAACTTTGTGCAAACCATTTGCATAGATGCATACCTATCCACAAACAACAAAAGTGTTGGAAGTAGATACATATAATGGGTCATATGGCCCAATTCAAGTTAAATATACCAATTTAACTTGAATTGTCATGGGTGCTGTGGGTGTTGGGCTGTCTCCATACCCTTAAAACCCACTAAGGAGCCCAAACTTTTGCAAATCTTCTTATACTGATGCAGATATTTCCAAAAACACTAGGAGACCTAGAAGTATATACCTTTACAGGACCCAATTCCAGTTAAATATACCAATTTAACCATTAAAAAAAACCAAATATCCCCCCTGAATAGAGCCCAAAATCCCATTCAGGTGCCCAAATATTTTTTTCCCATTGCCTCTATATATTCTAGAGTGAGATGTGGAATCATTTACAGAATGGGTATAGTCTGAGAGATGGCTGACTCAGAAATATGTTTTCATAGGCACGGGTGCTGTATGGTTTTATCATGGGTGCTGTGGGTGTTGGGCTGTCTCAATACCCTTAAAACCCGCTGAGGAGCCCAAACTTTGTGCAAACCATTTGCATAGATGCATACCTATCCACAAACAACAAAAGTGTTGGAAGTAGATACATATAATGGGTCATATGGCCCAATTCAAGTTAAATATACCAATTTAACTTGAATTGTCATGGGTGCTGTGGGTGTTGGGCTGTCTCCATACCCTTAAAACCCACTAAGGAGCCCAAACTTTTGCAAATCTTCTTATACTGATGCAGATATATCCAAAAACACTAGGAGACCTAGAAGTATATACCTTTACAGGACCCAATTCCAGTTAAATATACCAATTTAACCATTAAAAAAAACAAATATCCCCCCTGAATAGAGCCCAAAATCCCATTCAGGTGCCCAAATATTTTTTTCCCATTGCCTCTATATATTCTAGAGTGAGATGTGGAATCATTTACAGAATGGGTATAGTCTGAGAGATGGCTGACTCAGAAATATGTTTTCATAGGCACGGGTGCTGTATGGTTTTATCATGGGTGCTGTGGGTGTTGGGCTGTCTCAATACCCTTAAAACCCACTGAGGAGCCCAAACTTTGTGCAAACCATTTGCATAGATGCATACCTATCCACAAACAACAAAAGTGTTGGAAGTAGATACATATAATGGGTCATATGGCCCAATTCAAGTTAAATATACCAATTTAACTTGAATTGTCATGGGTGCTGTGGGTGTTGGGCTGTCTCCATACCCTTAAAATCCACTAAGGAGCCCAAACTTTTGCAAATCTTCTTATACTGATGCAGATATTTCCAAAAACACTAGGAGACCTAGAAGTATATACCTTTACAGGACCCAATTCCAGTTAAATATACCAATTTAACCATTAAAAAAAAACAAATATCCCCCCTGAATAGAGCCCAAAATGCCATTCAGGTGCCCAAATATTTTTTTCCCATTGCCTCTATATATTCTAGAGTGAAATGTGGAATCATTTACAGAATGGGTATAATCTGAGAGATGGCTGACTCAGAAATATGTTTTCATAGGCACGGGTGCTGTATGGTTTTATCATGGGTGCTGTGGGTGTTGGGCTGTCTCAATACCCTTAAAACCCACTGAGGAGCCCAAACTTTGTGCAAACCATTTGCATAGATGCATACCTATCCACAAACAACAAAAGTGTTGGAAGTAGATACATATAATGGGTCATATGGCCCAATTCAAGTTAAATATACCAATTTAACTTGAATTGTCATGGGTGCTGTGGGTGTTGGGCTGTCTCCATACCATTAAAACCCACTAAGGAGCCCAAACTTTTGCAAATCTTCTTATACTGATGCAGATATTTCCAAAAACACTAGGAGACCTAGAAGTATATACCTTTACAGGACCCAATTCCAGTTAAATATACCAATTTAACCATTAAAAAAAAACAAATATCCCCCCTGAATAGAGCCCAAAATGCCATTCAGGTGCCCAAATATTTTTTTCCCATTGCCTCTATATATTCTAGAGTGAAATGTGGAATCATTTACAGAATGGGTATAGTCTGAGAGATGGCTGACTCAGAAATATGTTTTCATAGGCACGGGTGCTGTATGGTTTTATCATGGGTGCTGTGGGTGTTGGGCTGTCTCAATACCCTTAAAACCCACTGAGGAGCCCAAACTTTGTGCAAACCATTTGCATAGATGCATACCTATCCACAAACAACAAAAGTGTTGGAAGTAGATACATATAATGGGTCATATGGCCCAATTCAAGTTAAATATACCAATTTAATTGTCATGGGTGCTGTGGGTGTTGGGCTGTCTCCATACCCTTAAAACCCACTAAGGAGCCCAAACTTTGTGCAAACTATTTGTAGATAGATGCATACCTATCCACAAACAACAACAACAGTGTCTATAGTATAGTATTTGAGGAGCATTGCCATTATGGAATTTATTCTGTCATTTGTCAACTATTTACAGCTTATTTTTTTATATAAATAACTAAACACCTTATGAGATGTCTGGAAAATAATGATATATTATTGTGACCCATTATAGGTATATAACTGTAAGGAAACACAGATTTATAAAACTTTAGTCATGTTATCTGAGAGATAGATGTCTTTGTTAGCTATTCTGGTCATTACTGTATACTGTTATTCTGAAATTACGATCTTGCGCCGTTGCGCATGCCCGCCCGGATGTTTACATTATTAGCGGTGTTTGTATACAATCGGTTTGTTATGGGTGGGTGGTTGGTCTCCGAGCTCGAGCTTTATGTCTCTCGAAAAGTTACTTTTTATGCTTTTGTTTACATAACAATGGTCATACATATGATCATAACATACTGTTTATGCGATTTTTTCTTATTTGTATACGGACAAAGTCTATCTACATTTTGATGTTCTTTCTGTTTGTGGCGGTTTTTGACGGGTGGAGATATTTTCACAGGATACCCACCGCCAAGGCCAACCGTGTCTTTAAGTGCAGGTCCCCTGACTGATTGATAAATGTAATGCAAGCTTACAGCTATTTATCTCTATCAAGACAGCTACATGTAGTACTGGTATTGCGACAAATAGGTTATTTTGATTCATGCACTAGAATCCATAAAGTATTTAGATCTAAATTGAGCCTTGAAAACTACACCAAAGATACATAATACAAATTAACGCTTTTACATGTAAATTACTATTTCATTGGCTTCGGGGGTAAAAAATCAAAGCTCTGAGTTATCAGATATCAATTTTTGAAATCTTTTATTTTTCATCACCTACATGTACCTGGAAATATGACATACTCTTGATACCAAATTGCATTGAACAAAATGTTGATACATAACACGTTTTGGAAGATTTTATATTAGAGTTGACAGTGGTTAGCATTATTTGTTGGTAATTAATTGATTCTGGTATACTGAAGTATAGATATTTTTATTTTTACTAATTTCTTTAATTAAAGGCACGTGAGGCCTTAGTTGTCGAAAATATTCATATTTGTTCCAATCACCGTAAACAAAAAAACATTAAAACGCATACAGTTTCGTTCATATAATACCATGACCATCGCGTAAACAGCATGTTATCATAAAGATTTACCATATTTTACCTAAGCAAGAGCCTGATTGTGTTACAGAAGACAACACAATGCTGCTGGCTAATCAAACACAAATGGCATAAACGCTCTTTATTCGTTCCATATCAGGAATTCATCCACAAAGAACGCTCTTTATGTTTACCATCATAATATAAACAAACACCAGAAAAGTAACTTTTTAGGCTTCTGTTTACATAACAATGGTCGAAAATATGACAGTAACATACTGTTTATGCGATATATCTTATTTGTATACGGACAAAGTCTGTCTACATTTTGTTGTTCTTTCTGTTTGTGGCGGTTTTTGACGGGTGGAAATATTTTCACAGGATACCCACCGCCAAGGCCAACCGTACCTTTAATGTACATAAGGAAAAATGCATACTTCTTGGTTTTCAAGTGGATTTTTAATAGGCACATTCCACACTGTGTTGTATGTATGTTGCCAGACCATGCGGACATCCCATAATCCAATGGATGATGGCTCCATTTGGAGGCTTACTTGAAAGGTGCAGCAATGGCCAATCTTGACCTGCACCTTTCTACTCAACTTCTTCTTTGGACATTCTGAAATGTTAAAAAATAAACTGTGTCAAAATGGAAGATAGGAAGGTGGTCACCTCTTAGCTATCTACATCATTAATTCTAGACCTTTTTTCAATTTAACTGTTTTTTAACTAGAAAATATGTAATAGGTATCACCGAAGAAAATCATTGATTTAATGTATGGCATCTTTCTTGCCGATGTGATCCCAAAGTAGTTCTACCTATAAAATATTTAAGTGATTTGCAAAACGTTAAAATATATCCTCTCAAATTAAGCTTTTCATTTACTTAAATCAACAGTTTTAATCATTCAAGATAAGAAACTGTAATATTTGTTTTCATGACATATGTACTGTACATGTATAAAAATTCTAACTTGGGCGTTACTATTATTCGCTCAGTTTTAAATTCATACGTTGTTAATTACAGTTTTGTGGTAAGCAAATTCTTAACTGATGAAATTATTACTAGTAAAGTCTTTTATTCTAAATATGTTTTATTGTATTATTTATCAATTGTTAGCATATATTTCAAGACCATCCCATTGTCAAATGGTCAATAGTAATAAACAGGTCCCAGTTGGAACCTCCAGGGCGCATCGGTACTTGCAGAGCCTGGCTAATAGCCCATACGATTGTACCACACCGTATAACCACGTGAGAATGTTATGCAGAAAAACCAGCTGGCATCATCACAGAGGGCATCTAAGGGCTAAGAGGTACATAGACCCTGATAGTCTCGAATTCGACATCAATAATCAACTCCAATTGTGAGCTTCCAGCAACAGGAGTTAGGAAAATCTAACAGAATCCCATGCTCGAAAAAAATTGTCAAAAGCTTTGAACCATTCTGCGATGTTAAATGAAAGTGTCAATGACACTGTAGCTCAACATCGAAAGGGAATAATTTCATGTGTTGCAGTCAATGGGGTGATTAGGAATGTGGAAAGTTGAAAGGTCTAGTTATGCAAAGAGTAAAATCAAAGATGGCCACTGGCAGCCATTTGTTTTGCCGAATGACCCCAAAATGACTCATTCCCATTTACAATCAATGTTAACTTCCACAACAAATTTCATAATGATCAGGCCTACAATCTGTCCTGTAGTCTATATGTCAATGTCAACAGCCATGAAAAATTTCATAATGATCTGACAAAGGTACGATCTGTAGCCCGCGCCAAAGGATTTAGTCATGCAAAGAGTAAAATCTAAGATGGCTGCTGGCGGCCATGTTTTTTGGCCGATTTACCCCAAAATGACTCGTTGCTATCTACATGTCATTGTTAACATCCATGACAAATTTGATGATAATCAGACAAGACCTGTAGCCCGTGCTAATGGATTGATTTATGTTAAGATTGAATTTTGAAATCCAAGATGGCCGCTGGCATAATTTTATAATGTACGACCTGTGCTAAAGGAAATTGTTGACGAATCACACATGCACACACACCCATACACACACGGACGACGGATACCAAGCCATGGCAACCCGGTCTGAACCCGGTCACCCAAGACCCAAGATCCATCCGTAGCAGATATAAGCTAATATAGGCTCAATGGTTCTTGAGAAGAAATTATGTTAAGATTTACTATGGAGGGAAAGAGTTATGGCCCTAGCTTCGCACCTATTTGATCTGATTAACTTATTTGAACAAATCTGATTGTGAGTCACCTAGGAAACATGCACACTGAAATATATAAACATATTTGGTATTTAATATGGAGAAGAAAACAATTGTTGATAGACAGATGGATAGACATCCCAACAGACAGATGGATGGAAGGACAGCTTGGCAGACAGAACAAAATTCAATCCAATATCCCCCCCATTTCTTTGTTAACGTGTGTTATTTTAATGGGACATTATATTAATCAAAATAACTGCTATGCAAATCATTATATAAATCAGATGATTTATTGAAGTTATGTCTACATCAAATAACACTTCCTGAAAAAACATACATGTAAATGTCATTCTACTCAACCGATAGACGCCATATTTAAAAAATGGATGTTGATTTGCTTGCGTTCCATAGAGTATGGATGCAAGTTGGTGTGACATTTTGTGTGGAACACTTTCATGAAAATGTGAGACCAAATTGCATCATTACTCCGCTATGGAATGCAACAAAATCAACATTCATTACTTATATTTACACTCAAATGACATATTAAAAGAGTTTCATTTTCAACGTTAATATCGTGGCTCGGTGCAAGTTGCGTCTACACAAAAATGGATGCAAGTTGGGGTCAGCGCGCAACGTCATGTGACGTAATATCAACCAACCAACGTCCTACATTCATGTGCCACAGTAGGAATGCATGTGTGAGTGTAAATATATGTCGTTCTATTCGCCAAAGGGCTAAACGATAACAGTTGAATTCAAGATGTGCCTGGTGTGTTCAATACCGGCTAAAGTTATTAATTGAGGAACAAATATAAACAAAGAAATATATTCCCTGCCTTCTTTGTTCTGTTATAAAGTTCCTGTCAGACGGGGTCAGAACAACACAAATTCACAGGTTTTGTACCTGGTGGAATATGATCTCTACGGGAATTAGCCAGAGTAGATATTCATGGCATGATCTACGACCACGGATGACAGTTACAGTGGAAACAAACATAAACATTTTTAGTCATACCTGTAATTTTTTAACACAAATGCATATTTTTGAGGCTCAAAATGACCAGCTATGATCTTTTCTAGCAATACTGCCAATAGTACTATTAGTAGCATGTGACATTTGTACGACAAGTAAGATAACTCATTTTCAAAAATAAATCAGGTTTTGAGGAGAATTGTTTGCCAAATTCTGGAGAATCGACGTCCCCTGATATGCTTCAGATAGAATCACTCAATCACTGAATCAGATGGCACTGGCAGTGGCATTTGAATTCACGACAAGCAAAAATGATTTAAAATGGTAATATATGTAGCATATATTTATACATATAAACTGTTACTAGTGCTAGTCTAACTGTAATTTATACAGTGCATTATTGTCATTAATCACTAAACTACTTTAAAGTTTAATTTAAACACCACAACATTCAACAAGCATTGAAATGGGCGAAAAAACAAAACACAACGCTGTTTGGGGGAAGCCCTCCGGTATTCTGCGCCATCTGGTGCAGTTATCACAACTTCTAATTATAGGTCTAACCTTCGCAACATTGACCCTGTCCGCCGCAGCGACGTTGGCAATTTTCATCGCCCCGACAATAAAGAAATTCGCGGTCGACCCACTTAGCCTTCGACACACAAGTGTACGGGACTAACGGTTTCAATAGAGTTATTTTATCCGTAAGTGGTCAACCCGAACCCTTTACGACCCTCACGGCATCATTTTTTAGTTCCCTCCCCTTTGAAGACATGTTAACATATTTAAAGATATCAAAACTTTCTAGTTTTGATCGCAGATCGTCCTCATTGACCCTGAAATGTATGGAAGCGGCCATTTTTAATACCCAAAAAGGACACGTGATGAACAAACGAGATTTCATTAACCTGGGTAACTTTATCACCATTTTCTCCAACCTGGGTAACTTTATCACTGTTTTGGGAACCTGGGTAACTTTATCACGAAAAACCGGTGAGAGTGACATATTCAGCCTTACTATTGCCCATACAGTCACTCCCTGTATACAATTTCTCCACACATATGACCATATACCCACTCAAGCTATACACACACCTCTCATGACCATAGAGTCAATCAAGGTATACATATACACCTCACCAATGGATATACCAATAACCCACATGACCATTCGTACACTCCATATTTGCATATACACCTCGCCCATGACAATTCAGCCAATCGATGTATACTCACACACCCCATCCATGATCATACAGCTACTCTATGTATACATATACATACACCAATGATAATACAACAATCATGACCGCACAGACATTGCACATAAGCATAAACCACTCCCTACTTATTCATACACCCACAGTCCCACACATGATCATACAGCCAACATCTGTATACGTATACACACATCCATAACAATGGTCACCCAAGGTACTCATGTATATCCCACACATGACCATACAGTCGCTCTATATATACACAAACAACACACATACGAACATACAGCTACTATCATTATACCCACACACCACTTCAATAACCAAACAAATAATCCTTGTATAGCTATTCACCCCACACATGACCATACAGTCACCCCTTGTATACCCATATTCTCACCATGGACACACCACCCCATCACGATATAGGCTATACTCCTTCACACCATTCATGACCATACAATAATTTCATGTAGAACTATTCATCTCATCTATGAGAAATCTATGCCATTTTGACATTCACCATATATTAAGTTGATTTTTGTGCTAATGGTCGAGAGTAGCCACATATTATGGTTTCACTCGGTTCCGTTTGGACGTTCTCCCATTTCCGTTCAAAAATATGGCCAGAGTCCCAAAAGACATTTTTGGAAAAATTCCATACCGCAGTACGTCATTTAAAATGAATTTGTCATGCCTCAGAAGGTAGAGGGATAACGAGAATGAAGCATGTAGTAGTCAGTGGCGTAAGTAACATGGTTAATAACCGAGTGAGTTACAATTTGCTAACTCTTGGGAACAGAGAATACTGCTCGGGTTATATGTAAACAAAAACCATTTGACCAAATGTGGTTGCCATTTTGGAAGCCACCTTGAGTAATTTTGTCTAAAAACACATTAGTGTGATGCATTTTAGACAGATCAAAAACAATAAACATCTTTGATACCAAAGATAGTTCCATTTACTTGAATAAATGGTCCAAACCTGAAAGTATTATTTTGCCGATTTTGATGTCAAGTTTGTTATATAAAAATCCAATAATTCTGGTAATGTCAGTGGTTACATTATTAACACTTAACCAATGTGCATCAGAACTGTTAGAATTTAATGTATATAAGCATTCGTCAACCACAACTTGTAAGCGATTACATGGCATGATGGGGAAATGGTACATATTTCCAGGTTTTTGCCGCCATTTTGGCAGCCGTTCCAGATAATGTGACAATTTTTGTTCCATTGAGTTCAAATATTCATAAGTAATTGTATGTCTCACTTAATTTGCACAGTTCTGTCAATTTCTTGTTAAAATATGACTAGAATCCTAACAATGATTTTTGGTGAAATTTCATATCGAGTTATGTATAATCGAATTAGTGAGCGATTGGAAAAGAATGGGATCACACACAAGACATATTTCATTGCTCCAATCATCAGTTAACACGAACAATGCAAAATAAAGTCACATTTCCGAACCAGTTCCATATAGCAGAACCTGATCTAGAAGATATTAGTGAAAAAATGTCAAATTTCCCCTTTCAGCCGCCATTTTGACGGCCATCTTGGACGGGGAGTTCCGATTTTACCCTAAAATGTGGCATTATATCTCTCAGAGTCATAGTTACTGTATATGCCTAATTTTAAATCGCATATTTCATGGTAAGATTAATTGCGACATTTAATAAATTTATAATCACGAAACGCTCTTTAAATTCGAAAAACCCCTTAAAAGAGGGGTTAAAGTGAAATTTCAGCATGGCTCCATATCTAATATCAATAAGTATGTGAATATGTACATATGTGCAAAGTTTCATGCTTTAGTCACAATTTGAACAATTGCCTTGAAAATTTGACTTAATCTACTCCACTAATAGTGTGGGTGGTCTTGGGGGAGGTTTGTGGTACGCTCTTTAAAACACTTCTTCAAACATTTCCGTTATTTCGTCAAAAACACTTCTTCAAATATCTCCGTTATTTAGTTAAGAAAAATATTTTCTTATTTTAGGATCACATATCAAAATGAGAGGATACGGTGAACCCCATTTCATGGGATCACCATATCCTCTCATTTTGATATATGATTCGGCCTTCATTGAGCCACGAGTGACTCCTGAGACGAGGATCACATATTATATGATACCCTATCCTACGGAGGATCTCATAGTGTTTGATATCTACACCCGTGCGCATGGCCTGTATTGCTTTTGGGAAATTAAAGCATGGATGCTCTTGATCAGAGACGATAAGTGGAATGCCTCTCGACAGACACAAAATCAAAACGTGTTAACCCTGTCATGACGGGAGCTGTGCTTGTGCAACTTAAAGATCCTGAGCCAGTGCATTCTCTTATATATACATGTATGAGTCTACCATGGGGAGCCTCGCATATATAAGAGTATGCACTGGCTTATAAGGTCAAGAAAAATGTTGTTATACCAATGTATTGTCTTATATATGTGAGACTCGTTCTAATGGTGGGAGGGTTAAAGTCACATGCATGGCGGTTTGAATTTTTACCGACATCGAAATTGGTCCTTAAATAAAGGAAATACCTTTCTAAATTTACTATATGTTCCAAAAAAGATACATTTAAGTCCTTAACAATTCTACTTCTAATTCCATGGCTCAAATGCATTCATTTGTTGCATAATTATATTCTGCTGAGTATCGTCCTATAAATGGCCGGATTTACTGTACAGTTCCCCTTTAAAAATAAGTTTATTTGTTGCACCACTGTCTAAATTGTTTCCACGAGGTAATGTTTTAATGTTTATTTCCACGTTCATGTCATTTAGTGAACTATACATATCTGGCTGTTGATTATTAAATAGTGCACATTGCATGAAATAGTGTTCTGTATCTTTATAGCCACACCTACACCACGTGTATCTCCCAGTCGAATGGTGATATCCACTATTAAAAACATAATTTCGGATAGCGACCGTAACTTGCGCTCATCCCGATAAATTTAATGGAAATTCCGACTCATTCCCGATTTTATCATAAACCGTATATACACTTTTTGACGTTAGGTAGTTCGTGTACCATGTATAATGGCTGAGAATAAAGCATTACTTACTTAAGTATCGGCCATTGACGGTGGATAAAGCGTGTGTCAATAGAAACATATATGTTTAATTAGTCATATAATTATCTAGCCTATACAGAGCGTTTGCAAAAATACTATACGCGACCAAGTGTGGATACCCATCATAATTTCGAGTGCCAAACCGCGGATCGATCCTGCGATGAGATGTCACCAAACCGGATTTAGGATGTTAAAGATGCGGATGATATACTTCGCATTTTGACCGTTTCTGCTTGAAAATATCCCCATTATCATTCGGACAGCAGGCACATGGACAATCTTTAGGGTGAGGATGCATGTGCAAGGGCGAAAACGTGTCTGTTTGTTTGTGTTTTATGTGCTAATGTCATATTAATAGTATAATTATGGGCTATTCTGTGTTATTCGATATTATAAGCCCGGAACTGTACAACGAATGGAAACATTAAATCAGTTTAAATCATGAATTAGCAGGGACGTGGCTAGAGGGTCCCTGTAAAAATTCTAGAACCGAACAAGCCGAAAACTAAATCTGCTAACAATATGATTTGAAATCATCGTGACCATGAACATCCATACTAATTTTGGTTAGAAACTCTGAAATGCATGCTCAGACGGAGTCCGCTGATAAGTGAGATAAGATAAGTTACATTTCGGTTAAACATACATACCAATTACAGTATATACAACCTATATGATAACAGGGTAAATTTTTATGTAAATATTATGCCCGCTTCATGTGGTCCCAGAGCTAAATTAGAAACAAAGTTATAAACTATAATGTAATTTACAAGTGTACATAACAATCATGACATTATAAACGTGTCTCACAGTGAAGTGTATATTAACAATAGCAGTAAGTATGTTGTATATATAGTATGTATATACCCACAGGGTAAATCGATAACGAATTGACGATTCTGGCTTCCTACATGTAAATGTTAATTGCTTTGTGTCATTATTTTCAATTGGCAAGCGCATTGAGTATACATTATACCACTCATATCCGAATGCCACTCGCCCCCATGCACCAAAACCCCACCAACCAACTCGTAATTATGAACGAATACCCCAGTATAACGCCCCAACCAACATTCACGTGCGTCCATACAGCGAAATACACGAGGGTGAAGCCACGTGCACACACCCTATACCCCACCACAACAAACCAAACCCACAACACACACCCACACACATGTGCATGTGTACACGATGATTTCTGATCTATATTGTTTGCATGTGCCACGAATATATATGTATGTACATGTATGCATTGTGCATTAATATTTATACTGTGTCATACCGAACACATCCGGCGATTGTATAATACATAATGAGTCTCATATTGTTTATTACGCGCGCCACGTGTATACTGGTGTCCAAATTCATGTTTCGGCTGGCGATTCCGATAAAAGGTGTAATTGGGAATTTCAATTTCGTTTATTGTCCTTTACATTATTATGTCAGTAATGTTGATTTTTGGTTTGTGACAAGCTATGTCAATTACAAATAAAAGAAATGAAAAAGATAATTTGTAAGTCTTATATTTCAACTTTTATAGACATTTTTCGTTCTGCAGCCCGCTGGGGGTTGTGGTCGAAGACGGCCGAGTCGGTCGCCTGTTCGTTAATTAGGTGCTGGTTTTTATTGTTATTTTAACGGAATTCTGAGTTGGTCATTCGCAAAACCATTATATTTTATATTCTATAATTACAATAATGGGTATATAATATATGATCTTGAGCGCGTTACCATTTCTGACATTGGTTTTTCTTGTACGTATGGCTGTAGCTTGGTAATCCCATGCTGGCCACATGTGTTACATAGGCACAATAAAGAGGTGACAGGCCCATCGACATCCAGATGAGAAGGCACACAAGTGTGCCACACATACTATACATTGTGATCATATGTATATGGATGTCTAGGGTTAAAATAGAATCGTCACAATATTATCTGATGACTATTGAAAAAGCCAGACATTGTATAATTTGTAGCTGTACGATATATGTATACTCGATAAGATGAGTCGGTTTCATTGTCGTGTAACAGTCTACTCGAGTGGGAACGAGTCATACAGTCTGTAAAAGAACATGATACTTCATAGCGTTTCGTCCTGCATGTGTGGTCTATATAAAAAACCCAAGTATGTTAATACTAAACGAATATCCGGTTAGCTGCATGCATACGAATGACAGCATTCACGTGCGTGTAATCGAGGCATCACGTTATCATTCATTCACCTTTTTGAAATCGCAAATTTGAATGCTGAGATGGATGTTCAATTAATTTCAATTTAAAACCATTCATAATTGATATGTAATCAATATTTCGAACATGTTATGGATTCATATTTCAGATGACATTCGCAGTCCAATTGATTAGTCTCAGATACACATAAAAACACGGGAAAACTCATCAGAACATACCGCACAGAAGATCCGCGTTTAGTGACATCTTGGTCCGCGACTTTGACATCTATCTGGACCAACAGTGGTCCCTCCATATCGTGCGCATATTGGGAATGACGCTGATTTTTTAAATTATTTTCAATCCTATGCTTCATTGACAGACTCATTGACACATACCGGCATTTGTTTTGGGAGCGCGGAAGGCCAGGAACTATACTAGTGGATGGATGTTCTTGAAAACATCAGTCAACAAGAATGTTAGTATGGTTGGTGAAATGTAGCCCCAGATATATATACCCTTTACAAATTAGAATAGAGTCAATCTATATGTTGGAACTGCATGTGTACTGTGTATGTGTGTTTGTGTCTTATAGACTCGAAAACTGCTCGACTGATCCGACTCAAATTTGGTATGTAGGCCTTCTTTGATCCCGGGAACAATATGGGCGGGTCAATCGTGTCATTGACCTTGACCTCGCTCATATATGCTCATACAGGCATGTTTCTGGACCGATCGAACAATAGTTTGTACAGACGCTGTATAGTATGCCCAGACGGAGGCGATCACAAAGAAATCACTAAATAGCTCGGGCGAAGCTGGGCACATCAGCTAGTATCCTATATTGTGATATTCAATCGAACATCACGTGTCACATGTGGTCACGATTTATATGCCAATAGCCACGCAATCGTGAACCCCGATTACATATTGTTTGCTATATAACCCTTGCCGTATTGGCTGGTAAAATCGGACCGTGCATCTTTTGAGTATGCACATCACTCACGTGTCACGTGGGTGTGAAATAGAGAAATCTCGCATAGATATCCAACATGGGGTGTATAAATGTGTAGGGGTGGGATAAAAGAGTGTCTATATAATACTTGTTTTGCCAAAAGTCAAGATGCATGTCGATGAAATAACGATGTGTTTACATTTCTGATGTCGACATTACTAATTACACGCATAAAGTATCACTATAATAACTATTAGAAACATGATACATTATTATAATAACCTCTGTTTGAAAACAAATGGCATATAGCGTTACATGCTATATATTACTGTTTACAATGAAGTTCAAACTGCCCGGTTGTACACAACATTCCATTCGAGCTATACAATATGCAATAATGGGATTCTTTAAAATGATCAGTGCGTGGGTGATGCTCCACTTTCGAAAAATATATATAACAGAGTGTGCACACTTGCGTGGACATTGCGACTTCATATGTTTCGTTTATATCTCTCGACTCGGAACTTCGGAACACATTGATCATCAACCCAGATTGTAGTATTGCAGTGAGTAACATAACCTATTCTTTATATCAACCAGATTATATATATCCACGGGCACAATTAGTACACCAAATTGATCTAACATTCATTATCCGATTATTATTAGGCACAAGAAAACGTACAACAAGTTGTAATCACCGTCATGTTTATGCCACAGGTCTTGTGGAAATCTACAAAGGCGTACATTTGTCCTACGTCGAAAATTAGTGCAACATGTCACACACGAGAACGCTCTTTATCATTACCGGGGTTGGGGCAAGAACGAATGGACGCTCTTTATCATACTCAGGGTCTTGAAGCTATCACTTTTTAAAGTTGATATCACACACAGTGACTACCACTTCCTATTGCTCACGGTGTTATCGTTAGCACAATCTAATTCGTTTTTGGCGTTTATATAACGTACACATCACAGGTGCCACAGAAGCCTGAACCGGTTGGGGGATTTCCTACACTGAAATGTACTCATGTGTGTCCTCTATTAACCTAATATAAACTCTTATCTACATATCTATATCTTTTAGAACACATACAGCTCCTTGTAGGGGTCTATATATGATTTGAGGTTCCAATACCAGTATAAATGCAGGCATTCTGGTAGATATAACTCAACGTAGCCAAGTTTGTGTTCGCTAAATCACTTGATAAAGTATGTTTGTCTATACCATTGAATACAACACTCCCGAAACAAAATCATTTTGCGTTATTTCGCTAGTGCAGGGCCTACTACGGCTGTTAGCGACACGGGATAATTGTAAAATGGCTCTAAAGGAATATTATGTCGGCACTATTGTGTCTAGGTAGGGTTAATAAGGGTTGGTATCAGTCGTTGGACTCCATGATTTAAAGAAAATGAATTATATGTTATATCCCACTTATAACAATAAGAATACAGTAATAAAGAGAGTGGTTGGGTGAGGGGCTAGCCCCGGCATTCTTGAAAGAGTCGGGAGGCCCTTTCCTTAATTAATCCCTATAAGACTACAGTCAGGCCATGAACCTTTATATGCATGGTGCTCCTGACAACGTGTCAAACCTGTTTCACGGTTAAAACAATTAATTAATTAATTAATTAATTAAAAGTCAGTTGTCAGCATTCATGGGAAGAATGAAAATTCAAATATGAGTCAGTATGAGCAAAGGTTTTATTGTGTAAGTTATATTTAGTGATGACAGATGCATGATTCGAAGTGATACCTGTATAATAGATATAAGGTTTCTAACATGTTCTGTTGTATTTTTAAGTGGCGATATAATATGTTATTTTAAATTAATAATAAAAGCATGGCTTGACTCGTTTATCATTGTCATGGGACGCCATTGGTGTAATATGGCTTTAGCCTCGTAGAATGATTAGCCCTGTGTGGGCGACATTCGTATTGCACAACCAGTAACGCAAAATGTAAACACAGTGCATACCACCTCACCATTTCAGACACCAAACCATAGTTTCTAGCATACTGACTGGCTCTGGACCTCCGATTCAGTCATCACATTTCTACACAATACACACAAATAATACCAATTTAACACAAAAAATGGATCAGGAAGTCACTCGATTTTAACACTGAATTGTACAACAATAAGACGCTCAAAATCATGTTGGGGTTAGATATGGTGTTTATACAGGTTTATGCATAGTAGTGTTCGGTATTCGACGGATTTCGGTATTCGAATATTCGGTTCGAATAACGAGCAAATATTCGAATAGTATTCGAATATTTAGATAAATAATAAAATTATATAGATAACATATTTTGGAACCAATTTATTATTTAATGAAATAGCATATTTATCAATGCATATGCTATACGCAAAAAAGAGAGAGAAAAAAAGTCTTTTGGCTTAATAACAAGAGTTTATCTGTTGATGAAGTTCAAGTAGTCAATGTCCCATGCATTGTTGGTGTAAACAGTATTTATTCCATATTATTCGTATATTACAAAAAACAAGACAAAGATTAATAGTGATGATATGAAAGGGATTCGACAACAAGCTTTAAGCTTTTGGGAGTCGTTTCCGAGTGCATGGTTCCACAAGTTGGTCGTAGTGTCACAATAACTAAGAACATGATCTGGATTGAGCTTGCAGGTTGCCTTTTTAGTTTTGGCATCCAACATGAAGTGAGTCCATATATCTGATTTCTTCGAATTTGACGCCATATTATACACACAAGTGACAACGCGCAAGCAAAACAAAACAAAACTATGCCTTATATATAGGTCCGCTTCCTATGACCACATGCAATCACGGTGGTTGCTATATATATATATATATATATATATATATATATATATATATATATATATATATATAACCGTTTATATAGTACTTGAGCGTAGAGTTGTATATATGATCCAAAAGAATGGAGACATGACTTATAAAACGATCATTTAATACATTTGTAAGTCTAGAGGCCTTTCGATAACTGTTAGTTCAATTGCGCCGACATACATATAGTACGTGTACATTTACATGCATACTATACATGTAGATATGAGTATTCTATATTTTTCATCAACATTTCAAACTTATTATTGGAGATCGTCGTTCTGGTGTGACCCAACGGCAGGTGTTATACATCCGCCCACATATGGTATGTTTAATAATTATATTAGTTCTTGAAACAAATCACATAAATTTACCTTTCATTTACAACACGCCAATCAGCCCTCGACCAAGTTATCCATTTATAACGACTCCGCTCGGCGCGCTTGTGCGCCCGAGCTCGGGTCGTGTATAGGTAACAGGCGGGCGTGCGTACTTGTGACGTCACACATAAATTACAGTATACCGTGAAGGAGAAATTTTTATTCACACAACATTTTCGTGAAAAAAATCACGTGACTTCCGGCAGTGGTTTCACAAAATCGCGGAATCAGATATGAAACGAATTTTCTACTTCACAACTTCTGATATGTGGCAATGGACAGCTGATGTATTTATTTATTTATAAACGGTAAGTTATGAATATGTCCTACATAGGTTCATATTAGATTAGTTTCATTGGTTAACAAAATGAAGGCAGTTACGGCGTAATGACGTCAAAGCGTCATTTGTCTCTGCGGCCAGAATCCAGACATGACTGAACGTGTCATGTCGTCTTCGCGGACAACTGATTTCACCTCATTATAGACTAGCCATATAATGATTGATGTATTGATTGAGCGTTTAATCCGTGCTCAAACACAAGTAATCTGAGTTAATTATAATATCATATGATTTTTTTCTGAAGTCAGCAGCCAATACGATGTTTATGTTTACTACTTCCCACTTCATATCAACGGTGTTCATTTATAAAGGTTTAACTATATCATAATGATTATGTAAAACACCTTATTCAATAAAAAATATAATTCTTACTATTATGACGGGGTCGTTCTATATGCCTTGCATAGTATCATATTACTGTATACTCTGAAATATAACGATTCATATATGTACCTTCTAGTACGTATTAGCAACGTGGAACCTAACCTAGACAGGTACTAGTCTACATTCATACAATGGTATTTTACAGTCTCAGAGCCAAAAAATCCGGTGCCAAATAGATGACTCAAGTTGATTGGGTGTGGTGATCACGTGGTCAACGATAAATTTGAACTTTGCGAAGGGAAAAACATGGCGGCATTGGATTGAGGTTTATAAATCTGGAATATTGTTAACACTGTCTGGCTTACGTGTTTGTGTGTCTATGTGAATGTGACAGGTTGTCTTTAATCTCCACTCTAGTCTTCCGTGTCTGATACATTCCACGAAATGCATAATTTTGTTGAGTTTTTGGAGAGCTATTTGCGTATCTAATCAGTAAATCAGTACGCATGTGTCTACACCAAGTGTGGTGTACTGGGTCAGAAAATCTAATTTAGTATAACCATGATATATATAGTGGAGACTGGGTCCAACTGTGGTGATGCTTGTTTCGACAGGTCTCATATCATATATACAATGGGTCTCAAAACCATGTACATGTACATTAATGTGGAATTTTCAAAGTTGTCAGCTTTCTCCTGGTCAATGTGTTTTTATCTCTTTGATAATTGGGCGTGAAATAAAATTAAATACCATTATTTAGTCAGGAACATGCATATTTCACAGAGAACCCTATATGAAATCAACAAAAGCTGTGTTAAGCATATGCACTTAGAATAAAAAAAATAAGTCATAGCAGTGCATTCGCTCCTAATATAAACCAAAATTCGTTTTGTAACCACTTATCAGTACGTATTGCAGTATCATACCAGAGTGGAGCTAGTCCTTTGGTGCCAGCGTCATAATTATTACTCACTGTGTTGTATACAACATTGATTTAACTACCCCCATTTGGGATGTGCCATGGGCGAACAACTCATTCAGATAAACTGATATCCTTGCCTATTTATGTGTCTTCAAGTTTGTTCCATCGTGTCCGAATTGTCTCTGCTTACAAGCAACAATTGACTTGTGCATACTTTTATATTTCTCAACCGCTTGCGATCGGCAGTAATCGCCATATTGTGATTTATATTTCAATGAATAGTATAACTTTGCTCAATAGAGAGTCTATATTCAACCAACTGTGTGTGACGCTTCCCTGACAGGTTGAGAATTAACCAGTTGCCAATATTTTGACCATACTCTATTTTGGATCGGATCATTATATGTGGTTTATTCATTGAGAAATGTACGTCTTCCAAACTATCGCTGAAATATCAATGTATTCAGAATCCTGATCTACGCAATTTCACAAGTTGTTTAAATTGACACATGTGAAACTAGGATTCGTTGCATCACCTGTAACAATGTATTGTAACCATTTATTGTTCTTCGTGCACGAAGATGATGGTGAAAATGTTTTAGTTCAGGATCCTATGGTAAACGATACTCGCTTTACGCTATTTAAACACACGCATGGTCTCATCGGAACATTTGTGAGTGGTAATTTAATGTAATGTAATGATAGCACCGTTACATTGTACCGGCAACCCAATATATCTTACTTTGATGACGCTGTGATCAAATTATTTCACTGATCTACTAGGGTATGACAACATTTTATGTTGTACAGCTTATGAAACTCATTATATAATTGCCCACAGGACAACTATGACAACATTTCTGTGCATATTGTCAATCTTAACCAGGCCAGTATGCACCACCAATCATATTATCGTCATTGAATGTTCACTCTCCGCATAGTTGAGGCCAAGGCACTGAATTATACAACGCGGAAGTCTCTGGTCTTCAACGTTATATATCTCATACCACATGTGCATGTAATTTTCATAGTCATATTGTCTTCTATTTTGTCCTATTAATGTTTTCTTTTTAATGTATTTAATGCATATTAGACAATTCCATGTATGAATCAGTTACGACATATAAGCGTATAAGGACGAAACATATAATTTTCTATACAATTGCTGCCATCATAAACCATAGAAACCGTTTCAGGCCCTAATAGGATTGCAGTTTATAGGCTTAATTCTTTAAAATATATTCATCTCATACTAAAATGTGGCCAGGAACCAATATTGAGTTTTTGGGAAAAATTTCATATGTTCTGTAAGACCAATTTTATTTGGGATGGGAAGTGGCTGAGACCAAAGATACAACACATAGTACTGAGCAAATGATCATACGATAATATGAAAACATGGCCCAATTTTCAACCATTTCAAAACAATAGGAACCGATATAGCAGACATGACTGAACAAATTCTATTTTTCACATTCTGGTCGCCATTTTGGCAGCCATCTTTTCAATGGAGTTTTTCTAAAACCAGTAGTATAATGTAATAGCATCCAAATAGTATATACATTTGTATAAATTTGACGAAATATGTTTTCCGACAAAACAGATTAAACTGACTTAGTTCATATTCTATGGTATCGCGGCCAAGTTGGGTGACATCTTGGATTATAGGAAAAGCTCAAGGGTTAGAACCCCAAACCCACCTAGAAATTGATGAACGCACTACCCAGAATCACAATCAATGGAGAAAAAACTTTAACAGAGTATTTTTACTTCACCCCTATTGTTCACGGACTACAGGGCCCTGTGGTCAATGCCTATCAATATTATATTAGTACTAACCTGTCATATTCCAACATCAGAGATGTGGAATTATGGATACATATTATAAGCATGTCGATACAGTGGTATCAGATGAAGGATATATAGGGATCTCATCAAGCAAATTCAATCAACACCTCAGGCCATTTTGGAATGAAACTTTCAAATAGCTACAACGAGAAATGGCGAGATTGGATTTCAGTTGATAGACCCAGATACGAGTCATACTCTGCTTATTAAGCATACAAAGAATCAAAACGCCTTTTCCGATACGAATTTAGAAAGTCCAAGGAAAGATACCCCCAGCAATCCTTGGTTAATTAGCGGAGCTGGATACACATACTTTCTTCAGTGAATTCAATTGATGACACAGACATCGATAGCAACTATGACGGAAATGATAACGACAGTGATCACGATGATGATCACGATGGTGGTGGTGATACTACCTGTATGGTGACGTTGATGATGATGATACTGACTATGCTGATGAAGATGTTGATACATGACGATGACGGCGTTACTGATGATGAGGATGATGATGACGTGAACGACGACGACAAGACGATGATTATGATTATGATGATGCTGTTGATGATGATGAAGATGATGATGATGGCGATAATGATGTTGATGATGATGTTGGTGATGATGATGACGATGACGACGACTATGATGTTGATGATGCTGATGATGATGTTAATGGTGACGATGGTGACGGCGAAGTCGACAATGATGGACACTGAGGGACCACGACCTCCAAACGCAACGGCCGTAATATAACGTTAATTGTACATAACTCTGCATATGGTGTGTAACAAGACACAAATTAATTCTGAATAGTACGTACCGTGACCAAAGAAAATGAGTCATAGTATACACATGCATATCATGCCAATCTGTCATAATTCACGAATGTTTAGTGCAAAAAGTTGAGTGTGAATATAAGTATATACCCAGAAAATGGCGAATGGACGCAGTATTCTAACCGCCGTCCAGCATATTCGCTGGAACTCGTTTAGAAATAGTCTAGGCGGCGCTGAGGGTAGGTGTCGCAAATCTGGATAATTTGTGCGACCGTCATCTTCTTATGGGAAAATTACTCTTGTTTTGGAATTCTGAGGGCGCTGAGTCGAAAAAGGTGACAAAATATCGATTTTTGCTATGTTTCATTGGTACCCAACAGAAAAATTTACATATTTTCAGTGGTTGACTGGCAATAGACAACTGGCTAACCGGGCACCAAAATGGGAATCAATGAAAACATCTGAGTATATTTTTGGGGCAAATGTTGACACTTAAGGGCTTTGTGGACCCAATTTTTCCAAAATTTCCCAAAATGTTATAGAGTCCAAATAAAGGATTCTGTTCATATATATTAGTAATAATAGAAACCATGCCCATTGATGCAACATTTTGAGAGTATACTTCATGGTGGATTATGTTAGAAATACAAAAATAAATTTACAGGCAATGGTCCAAGAAAAACAAAGTCCATATCTAAGAATCAAATATGGGAATGTGTACTGAACGTTGTGATGAATGATGTACTACAAAAAAATGTTATTTTTCTTGAATGTTCTTTGATAAAATTACTTTGAACCAGTTGTTAATTAAATTTTTTTAATTTGTATTTAATTTGTTTTTCAAAATATTTTTTTTTACCAACTTTCAACATAAAAATCTAAAAGAAAATTTAAAATTTAAAAATGAAATTATAAAAAAATTAATTTTAATTTAATTTTTTTTAAAGTTTCAATCTTAAAATCTAAATAGAAATATATTATTGCGTTTAAACGCAATAAATTATTGCGTTTAAACGCAATAATTTTTTTTATTGAGACCCATGTGACCGCAATGGGCTTCCGTAGAGTACAATCTAAAACAAAAAATAAAAAAGTTAATTTAAATAAAAATGTTTTTATTCAAACTGTTTAAAAGATCAAAGTTTGCATGAATCATATACATGAGTCTGTTTCAGCTAGTGCAAATGCTGATGTGTTCACGTCGGAAGTAGATCTCGCGTAACAGACAATATTTATATGGGAAAAGTCGTATTACCAGTGGGCGGTACTACCGCTGTGGGTGTGTTCGGTGGAAAGCCCCATTGCTCATAAAATAGGTAAATAAATGCTGACTTTTGTTTTTTTGCAAAATATTCATTTATATATTAAACTAGAAGGTGACCCGACTTCGTCTGGGCTTGGACCTTGAATTGACCATTTTGAAGGTCACGGTCAGGTGGGGTAACGATTTGACCCGTCCAAAACACAAAAGTACCCGACGAAATCCATCCGGATTTACCCGATTTGACCTTGAATTGATCATTTTGAAGGTCAAGGTCAGGTCGGGGTCACGATTTGACCCGTCCAAAACACTAAGTGGACAAAAGTAACCCTATGTATACAAATTCGTCGAAATCCCATCAAAATTGGCGATTTGACCTTGAATTGACCCGATTTCAAGGTCAAGGTCACGTCGCGCGGGCAAATGAATATGCTTATGAGACTCCCCATACGAAAGTAACCCCACATACCAAGTTTCATCGAAATATTCGGGCGTTTGACATTGAAATGACCCGATTTCAAGGTCAAGGTCACGTCGCACGGGGAACTTAATAGGTTTATGCCATTCCCCGGCCGACGGTACCTCCACATACCAAGTTTCATCGAAATCTCGTGATATTCGGGCGTTTGACCTTGAAATTACCAGATTTCAAGGTCAAGGTCACGTCGCACGGACACATTAAAGGCCCATGCCACCGCCCGGCCGAAAATACCACCACATACAAAGTTTTATCGAAATCGGCTCGGCCGTTTTCGAGTTCATCGCGAACACACACACAGACACACACACGCACAGACAGATAACTAGAAGGTGACCCGACTTCGTCCGGGCTTTGACCTTGAATTGTCCATTTTGAAGGTCAAGGTCAAGTGGGGTCACGATTTGACCAGTCCAAAACACTGCCCGGACAAAAGTACGCGACAAACGTGCCCGTCGAAATCCATCCGGTTTTACCCGATTTGACCTTGAATTGACCATTTTGAAGGTCAAGGTCAGGTCGGGGTCACGATTTGACTCGTCCAAAACACACAGTGGACAAAAGTAACCCTGTGTATAAAATTTCGTCGAAATCCCATCAAAATTGGCGATTTGACCTTGAATTGACCCGATTTCAAGGTCAAGGTCACGTCGCACGGGCAAATGGATATGTTTGTGAGACTCCCCATACGAAAGTACCCCCACATACCAAGTTTCATCGAAATCCCGTGATATTCGGTCGTTTGACCTTGAAATGACCCAATTTCAAGGTCAAGGTCACGTCGCACGGGGAACTTAATAGGTTTATGCCACTCCCCGGTCGAAGGTACCACCACATACCAAGTTTCATCGAAATCCCTTGATATTCTAGCGTTTGACCTTGATATTACCCAATTTCATGGTCAAGGTCACGTCGCACGGGCAAATTAATAGGCCTATGCCACTTCCTGGCCGTAAATACCCCCACATATCAAGTTTCATCGAAATCGGGTTGGCCGTTTTCGAGTTCATCGCGAACACACACACAGACAGATCTTCCAAAATATATAATAGACTAGAAGGTGACCCGACTTCGTCCGGGCTTTGACATTGAATTGACCATTTTGAAGGTCAAGGTCAGGTGGGGTCACGATTTGACCCGTCCAAAACACTCCCTGGAAACAATTACCACTATGGTCCACTAAGTATCAAATTTTGTCAAAATCCGTCTGGCAATTTTCCAACATCAACACCCCAAAAATGGTGGAAATTGGGCAAGCGGATACCGTGAAATCGGCCCAGCGGATACCGAGATACCCTATGTATAAAATTTCGTCCGTAAAAATCCGCCAGTTTTACCCGATTTGATTTCCACTAAAGTATGTAAACGCGCCTCATATACACACGCTCATTAATTATCAAGCTTCAACGTAAAGACAAATTAGCATTGTGTGGTAAATTTTAACTAATTATTTTCTCGCAGTCAAAGTTGAACAATTTCGATGTTGTTGACATTGACGGCTTGGGGCCACCGGTAGATTCCATTTCGCAACAACGAAGTATTATTTCAGCTAAATGGATTCTTGGATGAGATTCCAGACCCGCGGGGTAAATGTAAACAGCTTGAGCCTATGCGTGGTGTGAATATACAAAAAATAAATCTATCGACAATAGACCTAAGAATATTAGCTGTAACAAAATTTATATATCAGAAATTGTAATAAATGATATATTTTGGGATAGATGCACGATTTTTAATAGCCTGCAAATTGACAATATATATTGTAAATGTTATAATTTTGGGAAAAATACACGATGCGTAATTGCATGCCTGCAAATTGCTAACGTTCGTCGACGTATGAATATAGAGTTATCCTCCCTGCATCGCAGTGCTAAATCCGGCGTGATAGCACTGCGGATCCCGAGATATGAGTTTTGAAGGTCAAGGTCACGTCGCACGGGCAAATCAATAGGCCTATGTTAACCCCCGACCGAAAATACTCCCACGTACCAAGTTTCATCGAAATCGGGTCGGTCGTTTTTGAGTTCATCGATTACACACACACACACACACACCCTCACACACACACACACACACACACACAGATCTTTCAAAATATATAATAGATATTCACACTGGGGAATACTAGTTTAATCATTTTCTGCCAATGTACATGTACTATTGATAACGGATGCATGAGTGGTGGTTAATTAGTTAGTTTACAGTTTATGCCTTCGTGTCCATAATATTTTATATTATGCCGACTTTCAAAGATTCACAATGCGTTCACCGTACGTGTATATTTGAACTTATATGCATTCAATCTATATAACTTTATACACGGTGTTGGTCGGTTTAAATAACGTCATTTGACATCGTGCCCACCCCGAATCGAATAAACAGCCGTAGTTAACTTGAGATTAGAAAGTCGCACACCAAGAAGGCATGTTCTAAATGTCCTGTACTTATTTGTATTTTTTCTTAAGTTTCAATTTTATTCACATCTCTCCTTATCACAGTTGACATAAGATATAATTAAACATAAAAAAGTAATAACAAATGTGATGATATTCATCAATAAATGAGCTTGGAAGCAAAATGTATGATATTTTTGTTTTGTTATTTAAATGTGATTCCAATTACAATCATGAATGTTGTATAAGTCATCACATATTTCCCCTCCGGATGCACACATACAAGTGTAAGCTCTCGTGGTGGTTACAGCGTTTCAGTAGCGTGTTTGATTAACAGTGCAAGACCATGATTTATATTTTCATGTCCAGAGTTAAATAATTCGTACAACTTAAATTCATTTGGTTTCGTATAAAATATGCATCAATTTACTTTTTGCGTACTTCGGTAAGAGACTCGCAGATCAAAACAAAGTGGTATTCATCACACACCGCATTCCCACACTTACTACAAATTCGTAACGCAACATCTGTATTTGTTATGATTTCTAGTCCTGAATTTCATAAGTTGTTTTACAATACGAATACCCAGGAGTGATTATTACCCATGCCCTACTACATTTGTCACTATCCGTGGTGTTGCTCCAATTAAACCAACAGGATTGAGAACTCAGGACCGGTCCAATCATTATAAAATACCTTAAATGGAGGGAAATGTGTTAAATCTGACTTTAGTATACGCGCTTGTGTTACAGAAAGCGCCAAATTACTGCGGAGCAAGCTTGTATTAAACTATGGACACCATATACCTGTGTAGTATATTTATGCATAATGCAGGGGGGGGGGGGGGTGAAATATTTTTTTCCGGCACGTATGCCGGGGTGGGTGGGTGATCAAAGCCACCAACAAGCAATGTTTTCCGCAACTAAAAAAAAAAATTCCTGCTTGTTTTTTAGTGTTTTGGCAATGAGTTGGGCTTCAAACCCACTTTGAATGAGAGAAATAATGTAATTCTAACTGTAAACTGACTGCAGGCAGTTATCGTGTTGTATTTTGTTGCAAATTTTGAAATCCAAGATGGCCGCTGGCAGCCATGTTTTTTTGGCCGAATGACCTCAAAATGACTCATTCCTATTTACATGTCCATGTTAACATCCATGATAAATAGTATGCACAGAAATTCATATACAGCTGTTTACAGTGAATTTCCCCCCGCAAATCTCTGTTTTAGTGTTAAAAGGGGGGTTGGGTGTCAAAAAATGGTCGAAAAAACTGCCGAAAACGGAAAAAAAAATTGGCGGTGGGGGTGGGTGGGTACAAAAAATGATCGAAAGGGAAAAAATGCCATACGTGCCTGAATTTTTGTTCCGACCCCTCCCCCTGCATAATGTGGAAATGTATATAGTAGTGGAGTCGCTTAACCCACAATAATGGAAGAATCGTTCACTTCCGGATAAAAGCACCGAACTTCGCACATATATTGTCCAATATATCCCTGATCATTATCCAGCTGGTTCCAGCTTTCGGTTAAGTGGAACCCGTTAAATTCAAGATGGCGCCCAACATGGCCGCCGTTTTTCAGACGGGTCACTAAGTCAGTTTGATGCAAATTGTAGTGAGACAGTCTTGCCATATGTATACAAATGTATACATTTTTGTGAAGATAAGATAAAATGCCACCATTATAGGGTAAAATTGGAACTCACCGTCGAAATGGCCGTCAAAATGGCAGCTGGAAGTGGAAAATTTGATTTATTTCTCTACTATCTTTAAGATCAGTTTATGCTGTTTGGTACTGGTTGAGAAGTGTGACGTTATGTTGGATTGTTCACGTTAACTGACCATTGGAGTAATGAAATATGCCATTCATGGTGTCAGAAACCCTTCTGATCCCTCAAAAATTCGATTTTACAGAAAGCGGTATAAACTTTTACCAAAAATCACCATTGGGATTTCTAGTAATATTTTATCAAGAATTGGGCAGAACTGTGAAAGTTTAGTGAAACATTCCATTTCTTATGCATATTCCAACTCATTAGTACCAAAATTGTCACTTTGGCTCAAAATGGCTGCAGAAATGCGCCCAAAAATGGCAGCCGGAAGTGGAAATGTTTATTTGTTTTCTCTTATGTCTTTAAGATCAGTTTATGCTGTTTGGTACTGGTTGAGAATTGTGACTTTATGTTGTATTTTTCATGTTAACTGACCATTGAAGCAATGAAATATGCCATTCATGGGATCATAAACCCTTCTAATCCCTCAAAAAATCGATTTTACAGAAAGCAGTATAAAATTTTACCAAAAATTACCATTGGGATGTCTAGTCATATAATATCACCAGAAAACGATGATTTAATTTGGCCAAATGTTTTTTTAATTTGGCCAAAAAACATTTGGCTAAAGTTTTTTTTCATTTGGCTAATAAAATTTTCATTTGGCTAAACTTTTGGCTAAAGTTTTATTCGGTCCAGCGCGAACACTGGTCATATTTTATCAAGAAATGGGCAGAACCGTGCAATTTTAGTGAAACATTCCATTTTTATGCATATTCCAACTCATTAGTACCAAAATTGTCACTTTGGCTCAAAATGGCTGAACAAATGGTGGCCAAAATGGCAGCTGGAAGTGGAAAATTTGAACTTGTTTTCTCTAATATGTTTAAGAACAGTTTATGCTGTTTGGTACTGGTTGAGAATTCTCACTTTATGTTGTACTATGCATGTTAACTGACAATTGGAGCAATGAAATATGCCATTCATGAAGTCAGAAACCCTTCTGAAATGGGCAGAACTGTGCAATTTTAGTGAAACATTCATTTATTATGCATATTCCAACTCATTGGTTCCAAAATTGTCACTTTGGCTCAAAATGGCAGCAAAAATGGCGGCCAAAATGTGAAAAATGGTAAATATTGCCCCATGCTGCGTGCCACGCAACCACATACAAGTTGTGGTTGAAGACAAAATTTTATTGAATACTAACATTTCTTATGCACCCAACACGTTAATTTTTCATATATATCCCAAACATTCTCTGAAAAGGTAGCAAATTGTGACCTACTGGGTTATTAAACATGTTACTTAATCAAGTGAAAACTATAGGTTCTATTATGGTTGTCCCAGTACCTTATGAGGCATGACAAATTAATTTTAAAGGATGCAGTATGGAATTTTGCCTAAAAAACTTCTTTTGAGATTCTGGTCATGTTTCTGACGGGAAATAGGTTGCTTTATTGTCATGGATGGGTGTATATGTATACATGTGCTGGTTGTATGAAAATGGGTGGGGTGTATGGATACATAAGGAGTGGTTGTATGATTATGTGTATAATACTTATAGGTGTACATGGAACGGTTGTATGGTCATGATTGTTGAAATGCATACATGCATAGATGGATGGTCATTGGCGAGCGTGTTGGTATATACGAAGTAGCATTGTGATCTTAGGTGTATATGGTATGTATGTGCATCGTTGCAGTGTTGGTGTATTGTCATTAGGGGATATATATGTATACAGGGAGTCGCTGTATGGTCATGGATCGGATGTATGAGTATACAGCGAATGGCTGAATTGTCATGCGTGAGGTGTATATGCAAGTCTGGTGTATACAAATGGCCATGTGGTGTTGGTGTATCCATTCAATGCTGATGTGTATATGTATACATTGATTGACTCTATGGGCATGTGTGGGTTGTATATGTATATCTTGAATGGCTATATGCCATGTATGTGGCAAATAGGTATGATGGAGATACCATATGGCCGATGGTGAGGTGGTGTAAATGGTACTGGTATGTCTTGAAGGATTGTATGGCAATTAGTGAGGTGTATACGCACAACTGGAGTGACTCTATGGTCATGAGTGGGGTGTATATGTATATCTTGAGTGGATATATGGTCATGTGTATACAGGGAGTAACCGTATGGCCAATGGTGAGGTGATGTGCTGGGTATTGGTATGTCTTGAAAGCTGCATGGCCACTGGTGAGGTGTATAATTTATGTATACCTGGAGTGACTTTATAGGCATGGGTGGGGTGCATATGTATATCTTCAGTGACAATATGACCATTGATGCGGCAAATATGTGTATATGGAATAACCATATGGCCAATGGTGATGTGAATTGGTAAAGATTGATTGACTATTTGACCACGTGGTTATGAGTATACAGCGAGTGGCTGAATTGTCATGAGTGAGGTGTATATGCAAGCCTGGGTGTATGAATGGTCGTGTGAGCGGGGTATTGGTATATATAGAACGTCTGTATGGCCATTGGTGATGCGTATATGTGTACTTGGAGTAACTCTATTGTTATGGGTTTGGTGTATATGTATAGCGTGAGTGACTACATGGCCATGGGTGTGGCAAATATATATACATGGAGTAAGTGTATGATGACCAACGGTGATGCGAATATGTATGCACGAAGTGACTGTATGGTCATGAATGGGGTGTAGAGCTATATATATATATATATATATATATATAGCTATATATATATATATATAGAGTGATTATACGGTCGTGTGTGAGGCGTAGAAGTATACATGCATGGTGACTTGTGACTATATAGTCAAGTGCGTGGTGTACGGTTATACCTAAATATGGCTGTACGGTCATGGATGAAGTGTGTGTAGAAAAGGAGTGGCTACATTGTCATTTATGTGGTGTTTATGTATATATGGAGCGAGAGTGTGGTCATGGGTGGTTATCGCTTTACACAATAACTCAGGGACATGTTAATCGATATAGAGGTAATGTCAGAGAGTTTTACATCCTGATGGTGGTTTATATGCACAATGGGGGAAACGGTTTTCCTGACATTAGTCATTTTATTGTCATAGCATCATAATAATGCCCCTTTCAGTTCAGTTTCAAAGTGCTGTCCATTTCCGTACAAAAAACATTCCATACAAATAAAAGCATCATCACACAGGCAATTTCAAACAAAATAGTGTTTTTCATTTGAAAATTTTGTTTCAAATACGTTATTGTATACACTGTTGCTATTCGTCGAAACCGTCTCTTAATAGTAGACTCATTTTGTCTATTACATAACCCATGTGCGCTTCTGGTGACCACCGCAGTCCACTTTTATTTTCTGGCATACCCAACTTTGAAATTGTGACATTTTTCGGCCTGGTCGTAGTAATTCTTTCTCTGAAACATTTCACTGTGCGCTCAAAATGCTTAACGACATTCGCAGATCAGAATTACTGTACTATTATTTAAACAATACAATATTTATCTGTACCCGTTGTTTGATTACTATATCACCTTAATTGTTATCACCCCTATGTTAGTGGCATACTCCCCTATGCGCTAATTTACGCGAAATCTTATGTACACTATAAATTGATATATTTTAAAGGATCAGATAAGAAATTATCATTTATAATCTGCACAACTACACGCAATGTCATGCTAAACGAAGAGCAATGACATAATCATTTCCTAGATCATGCCTCACAAATTTTATACCATGGTGGACGAGGAAACCTGTACCTGTAAAAATTGGGCAACTGAACCATAAAATATCCCCATATCTGTAATATGTCTTTACAGCTACGTTCCTTTTCCATCATGGAATGCATACACCTGTTTTATACACATATCGCGTGAAAAATTATATGTATAACGGCAGAATGATCCGCCATTTTACTATCCTGCATCCTTGGTTGACTTGTAGATAGCCGAGGGGTCACTCTCGGTTACCAGTCGACCATTCATACTAGTGTTGTCCTGTTAGTCCGTGGGGTCGGTGTGGTGCTATGTACCCAGTTTGAAGTTATTAGGTCTGACACCCCCTTTGTCATGCTGGCATAAACCACAAAACAATTTTTTTTACCAAATGCGTTATTTTATACACTGTTGTCCGAATAAAGTGCAAAGCGTTGCTCGTAATCATTAGATTTGATGCTATGAGTACATCTTTTGCCCTTTCGTCTATATATGACACATTTAATCCTTAGAAAATGTTCATATAAAAATAAGTTCAACAACGACCATAGGCTGTTTTTACACTTGTTTTTACACATACATGTGCGCTGAATTTCTCCAGAATTCTTCTGCACTTGTATTATCTGTTGCTTATTTTTCTTGAACACCCCTCTCGGTCATTCGTATACCATTCCGATCTATACATGTATCGTGGATAGGAGAATTCATTTAGTAAAGAGTGAGTTAAGGTTAAACTGTTCTGGTTGTGACTGAATTCGACGTAAGCGATTTTAATCAAGAATAATATCTATCTCCATTTTAGGGCCCAGTGATATGAATATGATAACAGAAGAAGTCGACGAAAGTGGAGAATTCGATGATGATGACGATTTATGTAAGGATGAATACTAGATCATGTCATGAATCTCTTCTCCGGCTTACCACATTTGAGATCATATTCCACCAGTTAAAAACTGTTTGATGTTGCGACATGAAAGTGCATAATAATATAACATTGAACAAGCAGTGCAGGTAATATATTTCTTAGTTGATACATGTTCCTTAATATTGTATTTCACTGTAGGCGAAGGTCCCAACTTGAAAGAATTGTGGAATTTCTCAGGTAATTAATGCAATGTTCTTTTGCGATATTAGCTCACAAAATTCACAAAACAGCATGCAATCTTGGACCATCCCCCAGATGTGAAGTAGATTATCGAGGAACACGTATTAACAAAGATATATATTCCATGTCCCGAAGTCAGTGTCTAAAGACAAGGATGGCCTTTCTGGTGGGTATTGTTGTTAACAAATGGCACACATTAAAACCCCCGTAAACAAAAATAACATTAAAATATATACTTACCTTGTTCTTATACCAATCACACTTATCGCATAAATAGCATGTTGTTGTCAATATCGTACGCCTTGTTGGCCAAAAAGCCATATAATGATACAGTACAGTGAATAAAAAGTTTGCGATACGCAAAACAATCAGCACCACGAAGACTCACTAAGACTAAGTGTATTTTGTTACACCATATTGTTTACAACATACAGATTCAGATTCAGATGTTTATTACATAATACATAATATAGAGGATATCCAACGAGTTATGATGGGATATAAGACTTTATGAAACGAGTTTGATAAATATGATTCACAACGAGTCGTAGACGAGTTGTGAATCCAATTTATCAAACGAGTTTCATAAAATCTTATATCCCCACATAACGAGTTGAAGATATTGTATATCACATGAAAAAAAAACTAAATCTTTATGTCTTTCTAACAACATCAGCTCTGCCGAGAGCACGCAAACTGTATACAAGTCTTGTGTTGGCCCAGACGCTTCACCACTATACGTCAGTACTGCGCTACGCGCGCAACGAAATATAATCCCTTTTAGTTACGTCTTTATTTGACGTCTATTGGGTTATTTATTGGTAACATTTGTCAATACTATGATTTTAATCAAAACAAATAATCAGTGTTCAATAGTAATTCCCAGAATGGTACGGAATCAAAACTACATTGTACGTCACGAGCACAGGTATACAATGAAAGTGATTACCGCTTGGACTATTTGCTATTAGCCACTAGTGACAGATAAGGAAATATGTAATGGATTTTCCAATGATATTATAGGGGTTTCATGTGATATATAAATATCAGGTGACATAATATAAACACACAATACACATTATATAGGTTGGAGTTATTAGTATACTACAGTTATATGGTATGTTGGTCGATGGTATAGCTATCAGATGTGTAGTTTGGAGTAAGTGGGTCGGAATGTTGTGTGAGTCAACTGTCTTTTAACACGACCATTTTAGATTTTCGTATATATTTATATATCGTGGTGCATTATTCATAGCCTCAGGAGTGCACAACAATTTCTATGGCTTTCTTTATAAATAGTGAAAGGTTTCTGATCGTGTGATTATTGTGGGAAGTAAAGAGCTGCTGTAGTTTAAGAACATTTGGCCTTCTTTAGTAATATGGCTTGATAAATTTAATTCTGATGTCATTTAGAAATTCACATTTCAGGACAAGGTGGATTCATCTCCGAGTTCTGACTTGCAAAGGGTGCACACTCTTTCTGAGTAGTCGGTATTATAACAGGAGCCCAGCAACATACCGATGTAACGCTCGCTAATCCCTCGCCACTCAATATTTGATGTTGAATAGATCACCGTTAAACAATCTCCTAAAAATCGTGAGTGTTCAGTGTTTTGCTTATCGCACACTCTTTACGTAATGTATATCAACAAATTATCGGTTCACACAAAGTGTGTTTTGTGGGTAATTATAATTTACTATTATTATATACTTGTATTTCTTAATTATAACCTACAACCATGACCACCAGTGCCTTTAATGACGCGAGTTAGTAAATAAGGGAACAATAGTGCACGTCACACATAAAAGAAAACAAAGAAAATGAAAGAAAGGGGCTTCTCACACACTATACTAATCTATGATTCGTGTTTATAGAATATTGACGGGAGGCATCGGTGGCTTGGTCAGTAAGGGGTACAACAAAACGGCGTGTTTTACTAGCTGCAAAGAAGACTATCATATGCTAATTACTTTATTAATATATGGTCTGCTTATCGATAATGACTTGAATGAATGATGCTTTAATCTCAGCCATTTTTACATGGAACATGAGCGATATTTACAATATTTACACATATAGAACATTATATATAATGACCACCATAAACTAGATGTTGTAAACATACAAGATACAGTTAACAAATTGAAACAAACAAACACGCATCATTAGTATACACTAAACATATACAAAACATGCACAATAAAGCTACAAACAAACAAAAAATATTTGCATTTATTACGAACCTTATTCATCATTCATGATTGTGTCCTTTCCTCTACAAGTTTTTCAACCCGAGTTTTATAAAGATTGCCAAATTGTTTAATATGTCAGGGTTGGTCGAGTTAAAAAGTTCGAATAAAAGTTCTCGCGAAGGTTCGTCATAACATGCCTTCGGAATGTATTTGTTTCGTAATTGTTCAAGTTGCGGACACATACTAATAAAATGGAATTCATCGCATAGCAAAGCGTTACAAAGTGCGCATGAACTATCTTTGTTGCTGCTTTTATGATTGCGATTCCGTTTTTTTCCATCTACCGGTCTCAATATCTAATCTATGATTGGACGTTCTCATTTTCACTTCCAAAGTGAACCAGGCTATCATGATTTACTGAAATAACTAGTCTATATATACATCACGAGCGCACAAACCGATTCCGCATTTTGGTATCGGCTGACTACGATTACGTAATCGTAGTCGGCATAAGAGACTCCGAATCTGTGTTTTTAATTTGCTCGCCCACTACTACGCCTCCGTAGTTTAGTCACGGAAATATTCGAATATCGGTGGTGGTATTATTTATTTATTTTTCGGCTTATTTATTATGCGATCGGAAATGTACTTGGGTAATTTTATTTCCGATTGCGTTTGGTAGTTTCTAGACCGAATTAATCATTTAAAGCAATTTAGAAATGTGGATATGATGCGAATCCGGGGAAAGGATCTTTTTCGAACGAATTGGGGTTAAAGATTCACCCAGCAGAAATAGGCGATACAACAGTGATATCACAATGTAATAGTTCAGATAGTATTGGCATCATCTGAAGGGCACATTAAATGTTAGAAATGCGGGTTAAAATCATAATTATGGTGATATGCGCTCCAAGTTGCACCTGATATCAGTTATGTTAGCATTTGGAACTGATAAATAATACACAGATATTCAGCAATTATTATGTTTATTCGATAACCGACATTGACATGTTACAGTTTATGTAACTTTCAAAGGTACGGGAGGCCTTGGCGGTGGGTATACTGTGAAAATATTTCCACCGGTCAAAAACCGCCACAAATAGAAAGAATATTAAAATGTTGACACACTTTGTCCGTATACAAATAAGAACTATCGCATAAACAGTATGCGATTGTCATATGTTTGACCATTGTTATGTAAACAACAGCATGCAAGGTTACTTTCCTCGTGTTTGTTTATATTATGATGGTAACCATAAAGAGCGTTCTCTGTTGCTGAATTCCTGATATGGAACTAATAAAGAGCGTTTATATTATTTGTGTGTGATTAGCCAGTAACACTGTGCTGTCTTCTGTAACACAAGCAGGCTCTTGCTTGGGTAAAATATAGTATGTCTTTATGATAGCATGCTGTTTACGCGATGGTCATGGCATATATGAACGAAACTGTATGCGTTTTAATGTTTTTATGTTTACTATGATTGGAACAAATATGAATATTTTCGACAAGTAAGGACTCCCGTGCCTTTAAACCGAATAACGCTGGGTGACCATAGCAGTGTGAAATAAATGTATACAACAATCAATAGCTAAAAACATAGTGTCTTCCGTGTGCACTTATTATTCCAAGTGCGTTATGTTATACACTGTCATCTGCATAAAGAGTAAAGCATGATTCGTGAAAATATCCATGTACATGTCGTGATTGGAGTCGCCGTATGCGATTGTAATTAATATCCACGTATATCTCAATTTCAGCACTTAGTGAGACGGATTCAGAAGAGGAAAACAAAAAGAAGAAGAAGAACCCGCCCAGAATAGTTGCTGGTGGTGGGGAAATCGTGTATGGTGTCGGCCGTTCCAGCGGCATACCTGATGTTGACAAAGATTGGTCACTCTTATACGGCGATGATGGGCGCACCGCACACATATACAACATAGATGGCACACATCAAAGCATCAAGGACGGGGATAAACCATTGACCAAGCCGATAAGAATTCAACCCGATTATAAAATAGAGACTGACAAAGGTAAATTTAAAGTGGAAGTGAACAAAGACGCGTCGTTGCTCTTGTCGCCTTTGAAGCCTGCACAGAGATACCGGGATGGGTCGATCAAACAAAATGCTGAAACAAGAAAGGATAGAAATAAAGCCATAGGGAAAAAGGCGGTTGCGAAAGGATACGCCACGGGTTTGAGCGTAGCCGATAAGCTAATAAAACGAAACTGTCCGAACGCAGTGAGTGAGAATGCTGTCGGTGTACGCGCAGTGGGTGCTGGTGCCGAGGTTCATGCCGCTGATCTATTGGGTTTGGAAGTAGCGGGTGCAAAAGCTGAAGCCAGTGCTGGGGTAGCCAATGCGGGAACCAGCGTTACACCCCTTGGGGCGTCAGCAAGCGCCGAGGCGTACGGCGCCAAAGCAGAGGCCAAGGCGGTCCTGTTGGAAGATGTCTTAGAGGCGAGCGCCACAGCTGTAGCAGGCGAGGCCAGGGCACACGCAGGCGCCGGCTTGGCTCAGTTGGGCGCTCACGCGGGCGCCAATGCAACAGTTGGTAGAGTTGAAGCTGGAATCTCGAACACACCTTTGAATGCGCACGCCGAGGGCCCAGGTGCTAACGCCGAAACTGGCGTATCGTGGGGCTATACGGGAGCAACCGTCGGCGCTCACGCTGGTGAAGCTAGAGCTGGACCATTCGCAGCACGCGCTGGTTTGCAGTTCGGAGCCGGTATCAGAAACGGAGTCCCTGAGGTGGATCTTGGTCCCGTTACAGTGCCTTGTGTCGTTATGTAACAATACGGAACAAACTAATATGATTCAACAATGGCCCCATTAGGACGTGTCTTACCAGTTATATATGCTTATATATGTATTCCATTTTAATAACCACACTAAATGCTATATGTAATAAAGACTTTATATACTATGCATCTACTCTATATTTATTCAAGTTGCAGGGTCCGATCAATTATTTTAGAATTTCAGGCAACGTTACTACTTACGAGGCAAACAAAACAAAAATTATTCAAAGACATACTTATTCAGTGCGTGAAAGTTTCACGCACCGAATAAGTATGTCTTTGAGTAATTTTTAGCCACAACATATCTGTCGTGATTCACATTTGGCTGAGTAAGCTATTGTCTTACACTTGGTGCTCATAAACCTCGACCGTTATAAATACAATGTCATCATAAACATGCATTGTGCAGGAGCCATGTGAGTGACCAGACAGATAACGGGGGATTATGGGATTAAATGTAAAATAATGACCTTTTGCTGTTTCGTGCAGAGTGACGTAATCTTTCTCCAGGTTAAAACAGCCTGTTACGAACAAATTGCTTATATACCGGCGTCAATGCACACTTTACAAAACATTGCTTTCTTCACATTGTCATAATTCAACCACGGTCGGTTTAATGCAGTGTTCATGCGTCTTTGAATGTCCGTCTTGTGAAAACTAAAGATGATTGCATATCACTTTGTGATCGCTTGGTTGATAGAGTTGTCGATCGGGTTTCCCTTTGCACTGTCCGCGATCTGGTTTCCCTTTGTACAGTCGGCGATATATTCCCACTTTCGATGTTTTCGGACTAGATCGTTCACATCACAGAATTTAAAACCCACGGAAAGATATTTCATAAGTACGAAAATAATGAAATACTTTCGTCACCTAACTTCGTCTTGAATGTCGAACTATTGAGCGCTTTTATTAATTAGCTTTCTGACTCCATGCTTTCAGTCTCCATTTGGGGTAAAAAACAATTTAGCCAAAAGTTTAGCCAAATGAAATTTTTATTAGCCAAATTCGAAAAAGATTAGCCATTGGCTAATTTGGCTACCGACAGCGCGAACACTGCGTGAAACTAATACGTTAGTATTCAGGCACTAAGCCAACCGGAGGAATATAGCATTCTAGTAACATCGCCGAAAAATTCAAACAACTCGACCATACCACTCCTTCGAAAACATCGTCTGAACAACGCGTAATTTTAAATATTTACTTCTTGATTCGGGACGCAACTATATGCGATAAGCTAACGAAAACGACTTCGCCACCGAGTGTCACTTTATTTAATTAATACACATGTATGTAATAATGACGGTGTTTGTTGTCAATTTGGATACAATATTTGTCGAAATTACTACTTTAAGCTAGATTATTCTCCATTGCTATTTGATCAACCTACCAGAGTGTTTCACATCGCTATCGTTTGTATCACACACGAATCGCCACAAATCGTCGATAAGTAATACGTTAAAAACGATCAAACAATCAGAACATTGGAAACGCTCTTTATTATCTCCATCTTTTGGACGACGGGTCATGGACGCTGTAAGAGACGGTCATTGGTATATTTGCTTGGCTGAGAGAGAGAGAGAGAGAGAGAGAGAGAGAGAGAGGAGAGAGAGAGAGATTTCGCAAAAAATATTTTCATTTGGCAAATGTTTTGGGAAGCCCTTACAACATAATTATATTAGTGGTGTATTCTAATGTTTTGGGAAATTTAGCACCAATATTAAGTTAATCGCATAGCATTATTACTGATGGTAGGAGGGATTATTAATCCTCATGTGATGTGCCCTTCTGATGAAGCAATCCTTCTATCATATTGTTCTGTCATTGGCTTATTATTGCGTGATAAACTACAACAGAGATTAAATACTTATCAACTGCTTTTTCTATCGATATAAAAAGTCGTTCAAACCGCATTTGGCAAAAATAGTTTCAAATGGCAAATTATGTGGCAAAAGTAAATTTCGGTCCAGCGCAGAACCTGGGTGCGAGTCGACGAGGTTGCATGTGCATGAGTGTAAAATGCTTCGCTAATTGAGGAACAGGTCACGTTAATCTCTGAAATTAGAGTTGTATGTACATGACAAGGAAAGAATATCATTTTGAGTGAGCGCAGCGTCCGGAGAATTGTTTGTAGCATGGTCTATAATCTCGTTGCCAACAGGGTGCGCGCATCAGATAACGAGGTATGAACAACATCCATTTGATTGGAAAAGCATTATTTGTCGTTGTAGTCACCGAAGCACTATGTATCGAACATAATGCATGGGTATTGTCATGTTGGTGCATACAATTGCCACCAGTAAAGGTGAGAGGTGAGATTCATAATACCGAACTCTGAAAGAGACGGAATACAATCATTAACATCAGTGCATTTGTAATTGAATCCATGTGCTGCATTTAAGTACCTCTTTTTGAACATCGGATCCGAGGTTTCGATCGGTATTCGTACGATATCGAAAACACGGTATAATATCGAAATAACGCGAAGCCCTATGGGCATTGTCATCATTATAATTACCATAGGAATCGTCAGGATAATTACCATAGGCATCGTCATCAGTACAATTACCATAGGCATTGTCATATTATAATTAACATATGCATAGTCTTCACCATAATTACCATAGGCATTGTCATATTATAATTACCATATGCATCGTCATCATTATAGTTACCATAGGCATCGTCTGTACTATAATTATCCCCCGCCAAATTGAAAATTTTCGGGGGATATAGGAATGGGTTCCATCCGTCCGTCTGTCCGTCCCGAATTTGTAAGAGTCATAACGTCAACATATGCCAATGGATTTAAAAGATTATTGGACTTTGTTTATTATTCTTCTTGAATTTACCAAATAGCAAATAGACGACGTCACATGGCTCATTTCCACAAATGTCAACGGATTTAAAAGATTTTTGGTATATGAGTTCACATGACCAGTATCTAGAACGAGTTCGCAAACCAGGTCCGGCCGGATATTTTCAGCAGAGTTATTGGACTTTGTTTATTATTGCTATTGCAAACGGACGATACCACATGGCTAATGTCCACCAATGTCAGTCCTAAAATGAGTTCGCAAGCCAGGCTTTTTGACAAAATTCCACCTCTTGTTGAGAATGCACTTACCCAACTGCACATTTCGGCGGAGAACGCAAACATTATTGAGAATGCACTTCCCCAACTGCACATTTCGGCGGGGGATAGCGCCGTATGCAACTGCTTGTTACCATATGAATCGTCATCATAATTACCATAGGCATTGTCTTCATCATAATTACCATATACATCGTCATCATTTTAATTAGCATAGGCATCATCATCATTATAATTACCATAGGCATCATCATCATTATAATTACCACAAGCATCGCTAATCGTCGTTGCTTCTTCATTATTTTGCATCATCACCCTCCCTTTTTATAATCATCGCTAGTATGGTCACATCATAATCGTCATTATCATAGCAATACCACGAGAAGTTAGGGTCTGCCTTAAACTATTAACCCACACGCAAGCGATGCCCAGTCTTAGTTAGCATTGTGGGGTACGCCATATAAAGGCAATTACAACGTAAACGAGTAGGACCTTTCTGTCTGTCTTTCCGTCTGTCTGTTCGGATTTTTCTCCCAGACCCCTAGACCGATTTCAACCGAATTTGGTGTCGTGAATCAGGGTACCCTGGTGGAGATTATAACGCCGTTAGTTAAAAAAAATTCTGATTTCAAAATATTTAATTAAAAAACAATATTTGTTAATTTGAGTAAGGAGCTCAATCTAAAAATAAAAGAAGAAAAAAAAATAATACATGTAAAGAGACCTGCAGCCTTCGTTGTAGGTTATAATTTAGAAATAACATTTATCAAATTATGATAATTTCTTCAAGAATATACTAAGACTATAGAAGAATGTTGATATGTATGCGACATTATTCACAAAACACGCGCGCCTTGTGTCAGAGAAAATTCAGGCCGAGTGTTTAGTTTCTCACAAAAAGCGCAGTGAATTGTTCGTTTGAGGAGTCACGATATTGCGTCATTTCGTTATTTAGATTCGCGCGCTTTGTACATGTGGGTCGGTTGTAAAACCTCTAATATGGTGCGTCTACAAATGGCAATTTACAATACTATCATATAGTAAATTCTTATCTGGTATGTATTACCATATATAGGTTAGGAGAAAATACTAACTGGATTGAAAATATTCATCTCTTTGCACGAACAATTTTATTATGAACACGTTTTCAGCCTGATCACTTCCCAATGATGGATCAGTTGAATTTTGAACTGACAGCGGGTAGAATGGGTCGAAATTACTAACTGGATTTCAAGAACAATTATATTGTGTACATATTTTCTGTCTGATCATTTCCCAATCATGCAGTAACGTGGATTAACTGGATTTTGAACTGACAGTGGGTAGAATGGGTTGATTAAAATAAAATTTGGTGCAATTTGAATGCGATTGCTGATGGCGCCAATAATTTTATCTTAGCCTCCCCCAGCTCAACTGAACATTTTCATTGGACCATCCGGTAGTTCCAAGTATTTGACTATACACAAATCCTTTAACATTTGTGATTCTTTAACGTATTTGATGTTTGTTTACATAACAAAGCATACACGATGACAGTGACATGCAATGTACGCGGTATTTATAATTGGTATATTCAATTTTTTTCTATTTTTGTTATTATGTCCAATGATCCAATATCAACAACGTTGCGATATTCACAGTACTGCCGAATAAGGAAGAGTCTCAGTCGCACTTAAAGGTTTCGTGGCATAAGTTTTGGGTGGATGTGCCTTCAATCAATACATTAATATTACATAAACTATAATATAATTATGTACCTGTTAAATGTGCTTTTGTCATTTATTTGTATTTATATTTATGTATCTCAAATGCCATGAATATTGGTTTATCGAGATTAAAGAATTGAATTGTATAAGAAAATCTGTCTATTATACAATATTTCTGTCTGTTTGTGGCGGTTTTAGCGGATGTGACTATTTAAACAGCTCTACCCACCCGAAGGCCGCCCGTATCTTTAAACTTAATTTAATTAAAAAAAAACAATCAAACTGCTTAAATGATCAAAAAGGGTTCGCTTCTGTCTAAGATACAATGAGAGAATCACATACAGGGGCCGCAGACCCCTAACGCACAAAGAGGCCGAAATGTGAGAGCGCACTGTGAATGATTTCAGAGATAGAAATATTACGATCAGGCCGAAATATAAGTCACAATTAAGAAGTTGGGTATGCCAGAAAATTAAAGTGGACAACGGTAATCATCAGAAGTACAATGAGTTAGGTTGAAAACAGAATGCATGTATTATTATGAGACGATTTCGCATAAAGTTGCCTACGTATCAACCGTTTTAATTGAATCCCGAATACCTAAAAATAAACGGGTATGCATACCAAATACGGACAGCGATATGTTGAGGGATGACACCATCAGTATTGCCTGAACCTTTTAATATAATTGGTATAATTGTATGAACAAAATATCCAGTTAACTCAGGGGCTGGACAAATGTTTTAGTATCAGTATTACACTGTATCAATAACGAAAACATATGTCATGCATTGAAGGGATATGCCATCGTGTATATATTTGTCACAGATCTTCGAAAAAGGCGCTGGGTCTCTGACACCTGAATAAAAGATATAAAAAAAATGGCGATGGTGGGTGCCAAGATAGGTCATAATGAAAAAACGCCTACGTAACCACGATAACGATTGAAAGTAAATCGCAATAACGTGAGGTTAAATGTTTGAAGATTGCTTTCAATGAACGGTTCACATAACATTCCCGAGCCCCAAGCTGGGCTGTCACTACACCAACACACAATCGAATCTGATAACCAATGCCCGAATAACAAGCAGTTTTCCCTCCTCCCACATGGTTAACACGGCAACAGCGAAAAGTGAGCTTTGAAGACATAATTTCATTCATATACCATACGCAATACGATGCTTACGGTCGCGAATATGTTGGGAATTATTATGTGACTCCATTCTCAAATACCGAGCCATATCCGATTCGGAAATGGCCGAGTCGTTGAGAATATATATAACCCTTGTGAATGTCTACAACGAACTCTGACGCCGGTGTTGCTGCTGTATTATAACCCGGGCAGCTTATAACCGTCACATCAGAGTCCAAACAGGATCGTTTATTTCAAATGCTTAATCCATGCACAAAGGTAAGCAAGGTTATATAATATAAGCATATATACGCAGGGGGTGTGTAGCCGCAACGTGTGTTAAAAGCCATACCTTCATATGATATAAGTTTTATTTGACGCATACAGTGTCCTGGATAGTTTGATTTTCCAACGACATTATTTAATGTGTACATTTTAAAACATATCAATAATGTTAAGGCACAGTGTGACAGTAAATTTCCTGCCAACACGTTTGCTATAATTATTCGGAATGCCCGTCATAAATTAAATGACATTTTCCGTAAAATTAAATTAAATTGATCTGAATTAACCAAACTTTCGTAAAAACAAAATGTCACAGTGGCACATTGTTTCTATCAAAGTGAAGCGTATATACTTACGTATTACGCTAAATCGCACTGTAAATTTAAACCATACCGACATCATAGTCAACAGTAATATATGGCAATATACCGCCAAATTTACCATACCCTGCATTACGTTATATGCACATACTGTGGATTTAGTAGTTATATCACAGCTGTTATTCTCGACCGACAATAACACAGAATGGCGAAAACATCTGCCTTGAGTGTTCGCGCAGACATTTGAACCACAATTCCATAAACAATATGATGGGTGTGTGCTACATAGTTTTATCATATGACTCAATCATTATTTACGTTGGAATCTATGTCATAAATCAATTTCATATCAATTACTAGTTCATATCACCTTCCGATAATTTGATTGGTTTGTTGACAAAAAGTGTGTTCTGATTGGCTGAATGGCAGCCGGGCATCTCTGGCTAAAATGCAGGTCAAATTCGTGGGCGTCAAATACACGAATCAACGCGATGCCGAAATTCTCGCAATTATAATCTTGAAATATATAGTTTTGGACATTGTTATACGATAAATATAATATGTAATTCGTATTTATCTAATAAACATACGATATAATGTAACAAACTGAGAACAGAATAGCGCACTATATCTTCGCGTGCATATTATTTCTGCTTGTTCACCAGGTGTAATTGGGCTTCCGGTGCAATGAAGTGACGTCACATTAACCTTTTGCTGCCGATGTCATATAGCTATTTAGTGATTTGTGTGCCGTTTGGACATCATAATCAATTTATAGGTGTCATATGATAAATAGAATATGTAATTCGTGTTTCTCTCATATGATATTTATGAAACTCGTCACGAATTTTCAGTTTTCTCTCGCCGGAGGCTCGAGAAAACTGAAAATTCTTAGACTCGTTTCATAAATATCATATGAGAGAAACACTCATTTCATATCCTCTATTTATGAACCAATATTCGGTGTAGTATGATTCAGCGTCATATGTTTACGACATGAGGTTCCATTGATTTAAGAAACTAGGCTTGGTCGAATTTCCAATTGATGGATAATACAAATTGTGAAATTACACATGCAATTGTACGTTGGTCACATTGACAATTATACAGGTTGGTAATTCTAGGTGTTTGATCGTAACGTTTGTTGAATACTGTTTGATTCATTGAATCCGTCAAATATGTTATTTCGTCAGATTTATATTTCGACATAGATTTAGAAGGGAAATGATGAGAGGAACGCTCTCAGCAAGTATACAAATTGAGTGGATATGAATAAGTGTCATAAAAAATACATTATCTGAGCTAATAAAAGGCCTGAATGGCAATTTAATTGAGTTCACCACTGCTTAACCAACATTCTGAGAACATTATTGAGGCATTGCTGAACTCCAATGAATTGCTATCCGAACATTATACTAACTCAGATTATGTACTTTTTATGGCAGTTATTTATTTACAATCAATGCCTGCTATTCCACAAAAACATTACCTTCTAAATCTATGATTATTTTTTATTGTTAAGTAAAATGAGAGCATAAATTCCTTCATGTGGTGTAATACATGCAGCATAACAATCAAGATGTTTTATTGGTATTTTCATCTAAACTTTCCATCTCATGACATAGCTTAGGTGTGGAAACCCATTAAACAACGATTACAAAAACTTGCTGAAACAGGAAGCTTTTGGCTGGTTAATATTATACTACAGAATTGCCCGTCAGAAATTAATGGATTTTGCCGTGGTAAATCTGACTCAGGGTCTATTTAACCACACGAGACATGACGAGACTAACAACTTCAGACAAACTGCCAACTCTATTAGGCTTGCATTGAAGACATTCTGCCTCCAAGGATGGCTTCATCGGCTCCCTCCTTGTTTGGCCCGTGTATCCGTAACTTGGGATCAAGCTTAATCATCTAAAAAATACACAATAATTTTGTTATTGAAATGAAAAAAAGGCAAGGACTCACCATACCGCCCAGAAAACGCACCAGATTATTTTCATTTTCTTAGTAAATTTGACAAATTGGGCAGCACTTACCTTGTGGTCCACCAACCGTGCCCCATGAATTAACTCCTCCCAATGGTATTACGTTAAATCCAAGATTGAAATGATATTTGTGCAACCTGAGGCAACATGGGCAATTTACTGATTTATTTACAATTGAGATTTTCCAGGTATATTCTTTACTTAATCACTGTTAATTACACTACATATGACTTCAGTGTTTCACCTTACCATCCATTGGTTTATTCCGACTGCATGTGATGTAATTCTGCTTGGCATAGCGCGATGCTGCAATGCAAGTCCCGATTTACATTTCTGTTGATCGTTTATATAGTATAAACTGGCATGGATAATATCTACAACTGAAGGCCAACTGAATAGATTCCCATCTGGTTATTTGAAAGTTTTTGTGCTGCACGTTTAGGTTGCAAGAATGGCTGCAAACTACAACCACGAACATATTGGAATGAAAGCAGAGGAAGAGGAAGGGACGAAACTGAGGAACAGTCTCAGTCAGGAAACAAAGCAGGAGAGCAAATTGTCGTCCAATATTGTAAATGTAAGTCGGGATAATCGGACAACACTTCATTGCAACTTCTAATTTAGTTTCCGAGAACAGATGCAATCTTTAAATGGGATTGTTATTTTATTAAATGTTATATAATTACAACTACTTTCGTTGTCGTCGAAATGCGGGCATCTGATTGGTCGAGAGGCTAGCGCGTGACCTGATCTATCCGTGCATAGACGTTGCAGTAGACGAGTCACATCGCGTAGTGACACTTTAAGAAAAATGGGCGAGTCTATAACCGTCGCCCCACACGACGTTCCCGAATGACGTGAAAGCGCGGAACGAAAATTCCATTAGAATTTCAGTGAAAAAACAACTCGAAAACTCAATGCTAGAAACATTTGAAAAAGTAGTTGATGTCCATATTGCATGTTTCGGCTTCTTGTGGACATTATATATTACTATACACAAGTCTCTTCATTTCAGCCTTATTCGCGTTTTTCATTTGTCCCATTTTCGAAAGAGCGTCCATGACAACGCGTATAGTTACTGTCAACACAAATTATCATGAATCAGAGTGATCAACAGGCTGATGAACATGGGTACATTTATTGGAAATAAATAAAATGTGTTACACGATTACAACCCTATTAACATTTATCTGCTTTATAACAATGGTAATGACATGGCATTTGTCACGAGAACATTAGATGTGATCAGGGCATTTGTTTACAAATTACATCGGCCATCGGCATGATCTGGCTCGGGGCTGGTGGATTCGACTCTGTGTGTGTTGATAATTTTTGGGTTGTTTTTGAGTCATTTTAAACGTACATCGTAGCCAAACAGGTGATTTTTTTTATCATGGATAGTTCATTGCTGAAAAAAATTGAAGTTGAGATGTAAATATTTATTTTCTGAAAGTCTGCTTGGTGAAGTTGCTCGTTGACAATTTCGCCCAATTTATTGTCGGCCCATCAACCAAATTCGGAAATCGTCCAACGGAAAATCCTGTTTTGGCAATTAATTTTCTGAGATGGATTAATAGTAGATAGTTGAAAATAAAGTGATATCGTTGTAATTATAAGCTGTAATAATTCGCGAAGCGGATTATACTAAGTATGTTATTCGTCTACTGATCGATCTATAGGCTCATAGATCAACCGAAAAACGACGTTAATGGCATATATGAATGCATATGAATGAAAATATATGAATGAAAATATAGTTCCTGTATGGACTAATGTCTACCATTTTTTTTTAAACACATTATTATCTTAAATATGTCAACCAAGGGCACCAGTTGCTCAGAGAACACATATAAACATTGGTATCATTGTAAGTAAGGATAATAGGTTTTAAGTTGTCTGCAAATTATTCTAAACATTGGTTGAAAACTGTCAGCATATCCCTCCAATCTTTTCTCTTATGTTTCTGCAAACAGAATAGTAATACAGACTTCAAAGCCAAAGTAATAGAAGAAGTTGATGGGGAAGAAACTATTGAGGAAGAAGAAAAGCTTGATAAAGAGAAAGTCTACATTGTTAAACGCAATGACATGCAGGATGAAGGTATGATTTTTATAGGTAATTTTGTCTCGACTTGACCTATTACACACCAATCACTACAGGTTTAATATTTTTCTCTCAGTCCGGCTAGTGAACCATTTTACTAAATACTAACATAGAACACAGCCTGTTCTCCCGAAATCTTACAATATAGTTTTTTTTAGGTTGATAATCTGCTGACTCATTTTGAGTCGATAATGTGCTGACAACGAGAACGATTTAGTCACATTATCGAGGCATAATGAGGCGATTCTAAGCAGATTATCTGCGCACAATGACACATATCAGCTAACTCACGACTGTTCAGTGGTACGCTCTTTATCGTGTGTTTTCACTGTGGCCAGCGCCATAAAACTAAATAACGGAAATGACTCCATGATATGCTTATTGCAGAATAAAATAACTACATTATGTACCTATTTCACTTTATAGGTAGATTATGTGCGTATTTGCGCGAGGACATGTTGCACGGCCATGAGGTATTATCTGAACATTTCCCACCAATTAATAGTAGAAATCATTCTGCAATTGCAGTATCTTTTCGTCTGTCTGTCGTCTGCTAACATTTCATGAACACCCCTCCAGATCAATAATGAACTATTTCAACGTATCGTGTTATAACTAAATGGCTATCGTCGAGATCCTATTAATAGCAACCACAAATCGCCGCAGGCGTGTTGTTGCTTTTCAAGTTTAGATGTGAATAATTTTTACAATACCATGAAACAGAATTTCGACGCGATGAAAAACGGCGCACAAAAATGGGTTAAAAATCACGTGACTTCCGCTCCGCTTTCGCATAGCATCCTGGGAACAATAATATCCCAAAAGAAATGGTGAAATCACAGAATCGGAAGTGGACCAACGGGATGGTTATGAAATTACCAACTTCAGTTTTTCTGAACAATTCCTATGTGATTTAGGCCTACAGATTAGTTTCATTTTGACCAATTTCGTTGGTTAGCTGAACGAAAACCAGCGAAGACGTCATGACATGGTCCATGACGTCATTTACGTCATTTGGCTTTGTAGCCAGAATCCAGACACATTTGGTCTCTACCGGAAACACTGATTTCACATCACTAGACTATAGACGCAATTATATATACGAAGTGGCATTAGCACTGAGGGCTCAAGAACGGTATGCCGCTCTTTAGCGATGAGGGCTAATGAGCGGTATACGGCTCTTTATAGTCGGACACTGGAGATCGAGCAGTACGGATGATAATGTAAGACCGTTCTTTATCGCGCCAGGACCATGTATAGCTAAATATTGGTATATACCGATGTACACCACTCATGTGCCCCGTTCTTTGACTTTTGTCACTGAATAGCAGTATACCGTTCTTTTGTGTCAGCGCTGAAGAGCGGTAGGCCCACACCGTTCCTTGGTACCAACCGCTAAAGAGCGGTATAGCCTACCGTTCTTAAGCGTATCAGACCCATACAGATGAAGAGTGGTATACCACTCTTTAGCGTTTGGTACTAACGAACGGTATATATATATAGCGTGTCAGGCCCATATAGCTAAAGAGCGATATACTGCTCTTAAGCCATCGCCTTATATATACACATACACGCTTTATTGACCGTACTAACACGGGACATAAATAGAGGCTCTATCAGCGTATAATCGCTTTTGTTAGAAGTTAGGAAACAGCGTATATAATGTATATTTGACTTTGATAAGTCTTTTAGTCACCAGTACGCAAATCAAAGCTTTATTACAACGACACAAATTAATGAGTAACACACATAACACATATAAAACATTTTATATACAATATGCACACAATAAATATGGGATCCTGGATCCCTCCCTACAAACGTGTTGTTCGTTTGTTTGGTTTTCATTGTTCCTTTTTTGTTTGTTCTTCTTTTGACCTAGTGTGTATATATAAGATTGTATTCTTCATCATGTTTTCAAATGTCCTTTTGACTATCAGTTTGAATTTTTGACCTGCATGAGCTAATTCAGCTGCCTTTTTTCTAGAAAAATACAGACTGGATTCAAACGAGGGGTGTTTTCTATTGACAAGAGCCCATGAAACTGTTCGTGCGAAAGATTTGCCCAGTGATATTTTGGGATAATGCGCTCATGTAGTCATTTATATTTGTCATAGATAAACGTGGGAAATTGCTAGGTTTAGTTTGGCATGGAGGGGGGTGTCACTAATTAGTGCCCGGGCACGCCCGGGCACGCCCGGGCAAGCCCGGGCACGCCCGGGCAGGTGCGGGTGTTCTCATGGGCCCGCAGACAGTCTAATATGATGCCACATGGTAGTAGGATACAGAATAAGCATATATTGTGAAAATTGACTTGCTGTGTCGTCCACCGGCGGGTTTATTAACCATTTAAATGCCGATATTGACTAAAAGAACCCGGGAGAGCCCAGACGGACGCATAGACCCGACCATATTATATATTGATGTCTAATGGTAGCGAGGCACTTACTAAAGGTATATATTGCAAATATTGACTCGCTATCTCGTTCGCGGCCGGCTTCATTAACCCCTTAAATGACGATATGCGCCAGAAGAACACGCGCAAGCCCGGGCACGCCCGGGCAGGTCTTGGTGGTCTCATGGGCCCGCAGACAGTCTAATATGATGCCATATGGTAGTAGGATACAGAATAAGCATATATTAGGAAAATTTACTTGCTGTGTCGTCCACCGGCGGGTTTATTAACCATTTAAATGCCGATATTGACTAAAAGAACCCGGGAGAGCCCAGACGGACGCATAGACCCGACCATATTATATATTGATGACTAATGGTAGCGAGGCACTTACTAAAGGTATATATTGCAAATATTGACTCGCTATCTCGCTCGCGGCCGGCTTCATTAACCCCTTAAATGACGATATGCGCCAGAAGAACATGGCGCAAGCCCGGGCACGCCCGGGCAGGCCCTGGTGATCTCATGGACCCGCAGACAGTCTAATATGATGTCATATGGTAGTAGGATACAGAATAAGCATATATTATGAAAATTGACTTGCTGTGTCGTCCACCGGCGGGTTTATTAACCATTTAAATGCCGATATTGACTAAAAGAACCCGGGAGAGCCCAGACGGACGCATAGACCCGACCATATTATATATTGATGACTAATGGTTGCGAGGCACTTACTAAAGCTATATTGCAAATATTGACTCGCTATCTCGTTCGCGGCCGGCTTCATTAACCCCTTAAATGACGATATGTGCCAGAAGACCATGGCGCAAGCCCGGGCACGCCCGGGCAGGCCCTGGTGGTCTCATGGGCCCGCAGACAGTCTAATATGATGTCATATGGTAGTCGGATACAGAATAAGCATATATTTTGAAAATTGACTTGCTGTGTCGTCCACCGGCGGGTTAATTAACCATTTAAATGCCGATATTAACTAGAAGAACCCTGGAGACTTCTCGGGTTCGGTGATACCTTCGGGTTTGGCGATATACCACGTACACGGGGTGAACTACGGGAATAAATAATAAGGTTTTAGAGAACTTATAAACTTTATTTCATCTAAACGGCACTATCAGTAAATAATAAAAAAAAAATATATATATATATATATCACATCACCTTGAAACATTTTATACATAAATATATTTGCAAGTAAAAATCATACTGTGCACAACATTTCCCGGAAATAGAATCGCTTGAATGATATTACTATAATGGAGACAGAAGTACGATAACAAAACTCCATCCAAATAATTGTCATTTCAATTTCAGAAATGAAACTATGCGTCATGCATAATTTATATTCCATTAATCTCTATATTTTCCCTTTTGGTAAGTTATAGAACTTAAAATTGCAGGACATTTTGTCCGAGAAAAACAGAATAGCTATCTTCAAATAAGTTGTTCTGTGTATAGATCAGTTAATATTTCTAAATTCTCAAATAAACAGAATATTTGTGTATACGCGTATAATTTCCAGGAATGTTCGGGAAACAATATGTACATGATAGTATAAAAGCATTTATGGGAAAACTCACAACAGCTGAAACGAAAAATGTCCACCAACAGTACTATATAAGCCACACATATATACACGTGTTTGCAATATAGGGCAAATGAATATAATTTTGTCAAATTGTTTAGAACATTTCCCGGAAATCTAATCACTCGAACTTCCATATATATGTGTATTTTCGAAAGATTTATCGGACATTTTCAAATGTTTACAGTTAACAAAGGATGCTAAAACTAGTTAGTAACAATTGGGTGATTGGCGGAATGTTCATATGTTAAACTTCAAGAGTGATTGATTTCTAACTAATTTGTTTCTCACAGTTCGTGCATATATGATTTCCAGGAATGTTCATGAAACAATTTATGAATAATATATAACAAGCAAAACAAATATGAGAACCACAAGATATATAACAATCATACCTACTAATAGCACAATTGAAAGTATAATATATACATACACGTGAATAGATATATAATTCAAAACTTTTTCAAACTGTTTGCATAGTTCTACCCAATAACATAGCTTTCTGCACAAGGTCTTCGTCAGTGATGATATATCATCACTGATGAAGGCCTGATGCCGAAAGCTATGTTATTGAACAGATCTAACTAGATGTGCATCTACTACACGGCCCCTGTCTTAGTGGGTGACCCATGATGTGCTAGATGTTTGCAATATTGTATAAGAATGGTATCGCTTATGCCCGGGCTTGCGCCATGTTCTTCTGGTGCATATCGTCATTTAAGGGGTTAATGAAGCCGGCCGCGAACGAGATAGCGAGTCAATATTTGCAATATATACCTTTAGTAAGTGCCTCGCTACCATTAGTCATCAATATATAATATGGTAGGGTCTATGCGTCCGTCTGGGCTCTCCCGGGTTCTTTTAGTCAATATCGGCATTTAAATGGTTAATAAACCCGCCGGTGGACGACACAGCAAGTAAATTTTCCTAATATATGCTTATTCTGTATCCTACTACCATATGACATCATATTAGACTGTCTGCGGGTCCATGAGATCACCAGGGCCTGCCCGGGCGTGCCCGGGCTTGCGCGCGTTCTTCTGGCGCATATCGTCATTTAAGGGGTTAATGAAGCCGGCCGCGAACGAGATAGCGAGTCAATATTTGCAATATATACCTTTAGTAAGTGCCTCGCTACCATTAGTCATCAATATATAATATGGTCGGGTCTATGCGTCCGTCTGGGCTCTCCCGGGTTCTTTTAGTCAATATCGGCATTTAAATGGTTAATAAACCCGCCGGTGGACGACACAGCAAGTAAATTTTCCTAATATATGCTTATTCTGTATCCTACTACCATATGGCATCATATTAGACTGTCTGCGGGCCCATGAGACCACCAAGACCTGCCCGGGCGTGCCCGGGCTTGCGCGTGTTCTTCTGGCGCATATCGTCATTTAAGGGGTTAATGAAGCCGGCCGCGAACGAGATAGCGAGTCAATATTTGCAATATATACCTTTAGTAAGTGCCTCGCTACCATTAGTCATCAATATATAATATGGTCGGGTCTATGCTTCCGTCTGGGCTCTCCCGGGTTCTTTTAGTCAATATCGGCATTTAAATGGTTAATAAACCCGCCGGTGGACGACACAGCAAGTAAATTTTCCTAATATATGCTTATTCTGTATCCTACTACCATATGGCATCATATTAGACTGTCTGCGGGCCCATGAGACCACCAAGACCTGCCCGGGCTTGCCCGGGTGTGCCCGGGCGTGCCCGGGCACTAATTAGTCACACCGCATGGAGGTGTATTTGTGTAACGAGAGATGTGGTGGCAGGGTGGTTGTACTGTAGTGTTCCGCGGAATCCGCCCCTCCAACTTTGGTGAAAATATTCAACATTTTGAAATCCCATGCCGTGACAAAAAAAAACAGTTGGAAACTACGTGTATAGATTGAAATTGTTTGATGTATTTGTGTGGTTACTCCACTACGTGTCACGTGCGATTATATTAACTGCCAGTCCATTATAAATCAACGGTTCAACAGCTTCAGATTAACAACTTTTGACCATAGACATTACTCTCCTCTTCAATTGTTGTTTTTTCTAAACGATTATTATACAGTACCGGATGACATACGTGTACTACAATATTTTGAGAATGCACGTAGACACTAAGTTCTGGCTACATAATAATTCACCGGACCAAAATCAATATTCCGAAAATATGACAAACTAGAGGTCAGATTCCCTGGAATCAGATATACTTCCATGGTATCCCATCCCATCCGATGTGAGTGTTATGCGTATATGTGTGTTCCTCTTCATGCGAATGCATATTGGTGCCTTATGATCCGATGGCGCACTTGCATTGACATTTCTAAATTCAATATATATTTAGGGACTTCTGTCTGTCTGTTTGTTTGTCTGTTAGCTATGACCGAGAAAACTGCTGGACGGATTTTGACAAAATTTGATAAATATGGATACTTTTGACCCCCGATTTGACCTTGATTTTCAAAAAGGTCAATCCTATGTACAATCGGGTAAAACAGACCGATTTCAACGAAATTTGACACCTAGGGGTACTTTTGTCAGGGGAGTCTTTTGGGTGGGTCAAATTGTGCCCCCATCCTGACATTGACCTTCGAAATGGTTAGTTCAAGGTCAAATCGGGTAAAACGAACGGATTTGGACGAAATTTGATACCTAGGGGAACTTTTGTCCGGGGAGTGTTTTGGACAGGTCAAATCGTGATAATAGGTAACTTTTATAGTGCAGCGGACATACCTATATAGTATATCGGTGAGCATGTTCATGCATTTGCCTTGCTTCTTGACAAGTCCGTTTAAATTTGCGTCATGAAGAGAGGGTTTGAATTTGAATAATATATATCACCCGTTACAACGTTATACGCTACCAGGGTTAAACCGTCCAATCTAAATCTTTAAAAAGCGTACTAATCTTGCGTTTAGATACTACTTATCACATCCGCTGGTCGAAAAGTTTTTATCTCAATATCCGATTTTCGGAGTTATTTTCCCCATGTGATCTTCGGTGGAATTTGCCAAATCTGAACCCACCCGACACAAACACTCCCTTGAGCAGGTTGCGTTTATAGTAGAGCGGTCAAATTTTGTAGGCATACCTACAGTATACCGGCTTACATGCTCCAGCGTGAAACTCGCTCCTACATTAGCCCGTTTGGAGTTGGGGTTAAAAATCGTCTAGTGATAGACTACATAAGTATACATATTTATGATATATAGCGTTGTCACGAGTAAACCGTTCCATCTGAAAATTAGAAAATCGCCCTCTGGATGCGCGTGAACACTAGCCATCAGATTTACTTGCCAAAAAAAATTATCTCGATGTTTGAATTTTTCCCCCTTTGCAATTTTCGTGGAATTTTCCTAAAGTCTCAACCCACACTGACACGCATTCTCCGTTGGGCATGTTACACTTATAGTATAGCCGTCAAACTTCTGAAACGTACATAAAGTATGTCAACGTACATGCTACGACATTATCTTGCTCTTTAACCAGCCGGTTTTGATTTGGCGGGAAAATAGTTGCAATATTGCCGCACCCCGTAACGTGGAAAGTTCTGGGTAAAAACATTTTTAAGCGGTATATTCGAGTCCGAATCTCTCGTCCAATTCGGAATATGCAATACAAAATTTAGAGCTCTGTACTTATAAAAAAAAAACCTTGGTTTATTCATCCAGGTGTATAGTGTGTCCCGATTTATGGGCGGTAACTCATCAGGGAAAGCGCGGACACAAGTTTTGATGCCCGTGGGCAGTAGGGCATATCGAGATGTGCATACGGTCCAGTTTTCAATGCTCTGCTCCTTATAATTTCCGAGATAATAAAATGACATTTTTTCATATAAAGGGAGATAACTCCGCGAGGTAAACGCGGACAATATCCGTTATGCACCAAAGGCACAGAAATCATTTACCCCAACATATTTACCAATCTTGAGTTTTCTAATCGTAATACTTTCAGAGATTAGGGCGTTGAAAAATACCGGAGTATAATAATAATGAAAAATATTCGAAAAAGGGCCATAACTCTGTCAAAAGATATTGGACCAACATGCGGATACCTTTATTTTTAGTAGACATTGGATACCTACAATCGCTAGAGTTTTCACTTTCCTAGTGCCATTAGTTGCTGAGTATTTCCAAATAAACGGAAACGGCACCACTACAAAAACAATATACTTCCTTGGTTACACCATGGAAGTATAATAATAGGGAAAATCATGATCTGAAAGAATCGCATTTTTGGGACGGAACACGAAGTATGTTGATTGTATGTTGTTCTTAACATGTGTGTATTTATCTTATGTGTTTGTAAGTGACCCCACCCTACCTCGAAATTGGGTAACGGGGTTGGGAAATTGTCAAACCCGGCCCAAAATGCGAAGTTTGAGGGCCCGTAACTCAGTTATTTTCCAATGGATTTTAAAATTGTTTTCAGTATTGTGATTAGTTCCTCACATAGATTGTTTGTTGCAAATTTTGTCTGATTCGGAGACGGACAACATTTTGATTATTGGAAAGAATACGGGTCCAGATTCATATTTTGAGAGCCCAAATCTCGGCCATTTGTTAACGGATTTACGATCTGTTTTCAGTATTGTGATCACCGTGCATGGTAGTTGTTATATTCCAAAGTTTCATATAATTCGAAGACGAAATAAATTTTGGTACCTCGGACCACCCCTCCCCTGACCCACAACACTGAACCGACACTGGCAAAATTCGGCACACCACGTGCTCTCTTCAAACCGCACGCACTGGGATATCAGATGACATCCTACGTTCGACATCTGCGGAGGAGATGTGTACACAAGAACATGGGCCCAAATATGCATAGTTTGAAGGCCCGCAACTCTGTCATTTTTCAATGGCTCTTCGAAATTCTTTCAGTTTCTAGATCGGTTGATGGTATAGATGTTATATTTCAAGTTTCATCTGATTCGGAAAAGAATAAAAAATTGGTACCCCGAACCGCCCCTCTCCTGACCCACAACACTGAACCAAAACTGGCAAAATTCGGTACACCACGTGCTCTCTTCAGACCGCACGCACTGGGATATCAGATGACATCCTAAGTTCGACATCTTCGGAGGAGATGTGTACACAAGAACATGGGCCCAAATATGCATAGTTTGAAGGCCCGCAACTCTGTCATTTTTCAATGGCTTTTCGAAATTCTTTCAGTTTCTAGATCGGTTGGTGGTATAGATGTTATATTTCAAGTTTCATCTGATTCGGAAAAGAATAAAAAATTGGTACCCCGAACCGCCCCTCCCCTGACCCACAACACTGAACCGACACTGGCAAAATTTGGCACATCGCGTGCTCTCTTCAGACCGCACGTAATTAAATATCAGATGACATCGTACGTTCGACATCTTCTGAGGAGATGTGTACACAAGCACATGGGCCCAAATTTGCATAGTTTGAAGGCCCGCAACTCTGTCATTTTTTAATGGATTTTCGAAATTTTCTTTCAGTTTCTAGACCGGTTGGCGGTGTAGATGTTATATTCCAAGTTTCATCTGATTCGGAGAAGAATACAAAATTGGTACCCCGGACCGCCCCTCCCCTGACCCACAACACAGAACCAAAACTGGCAAAATTTGGCACACCGCGTGCTCTCTTCAGACCCCACGCACTGGGATATCAGATGACATCCAAAGTTCGACATCTTCGGAGGAGATGTGTACACAAGCACGTGGGCCCAAATTGCAAACTTTGAGGGCCCGTAACTCTTGCATTTCTTCTCGGATTTCAAAAATCCTTTCCGGTATGGGTTTGTTTTGATTCAGGGAATCCATATACTTAAATAGATGAATGTCAATCAAAACTTTTTTTGTTGAAAATTTTGCCCCCACCCCAGCGTCAAATTATTTGACCGACCCTGTCCAATTTTCTTTCTTGGACTAAACTGACAACGGTAAACACGACTATGAAATCCAAATGCAGTTATCTGGAATGATACGAGAGTACAGCATAGTAAATCAAATAGAGGTGTCCCTATATATGGGCGGTAACTCCTCAGGGAAAGCGCGGACACAAGTTTTGATGCCCGTGGGCAGTATGGCATATCGAGGTGTGCATACGGTCCAATTTCCAATGCTCTGCTCCTTATAATTTCCGAGATAATAAAATGACATTGTTTCACATAAAGGGAGATAACTCCGCGAGGTAAACGCGGACAATATCCGTTATGCGCCAAAGGCACAGAACTCATTTACCCCAACATATTTATTTATGAGTTTTCTAATCTTAATACTTTCAGAGAGTAGGGCGTTGAAAAATACCGGAGTATAATAATAATGAAAAATATTCGAAAAAGGGCCATAACTCTGTCAAAAGATATTGGACCAACATGCGGATACCTTTACTTTTAGGAGACCTTGGATGCCTACAATCGCTAGAGTTTTCACTTTCCTAGTGCCATTAGTTTCTGAGTATTTCCAAATAAACGGAAAACGGCACCACTACAAAAACAATATACTTCCTTGGTTACACCATGGAAGTATAATTATCAGGATGTTCGCAAATGGTCGGTACCCAATATCATCCATTTTTATCAACTACACATACAAGCAATCCTGAGTCTAGTGTGTCTGTCAGTTGCAGAATGAGGTCAACAAAGGGTGAATTTAGTGACGCTATCCCACTCTGTGGGCTAGCATAACTAAATTCACCCTCTGCTTAGGGTTTCATCTTATCTGGACAGTTTCTTTATTATTAAATTTCTATACAAACTTCTTCACATAGATTCTATTTTATTTTTAATTTATTTGCTCTATTTCCCCAAATTTGCAGACGACACATTGCATAATCGAGGTTTCAATCGGTGTGGATCACAATATTCACCATTCGGGAACTTCTATATTAGTGTGGATTGTTGACTGGTATTCGTGTCTTTGGGAAACAAATAAGACGCCAGATAATAACAGTGCAGAACAAGTCATATTTATTGGAGGGAAAATATTTAGATGATATGTTTGACGTATAGGTTAATCTAGCTCATATCGTCACTTTGCATCAACATCCCTCTATGTGGACAACATACCATGTAAATGTATAGTACATGTATCCGATTTGCGAGAGCCAATACTTTATCTTCAATATTCTCTATATGTATTTTCCTCTATATTGTAGCATTTGATGTTCTATATAGTGTAACATTTGATTTTCTCTATATTGTAGTATTTAATTTTCTCAATAATGTACCATTTGACTTTCTCTATATTGTAGCATTTCATGTTTTTAATAGTGTAGCATTCAATTTTCTCTATATTGTAGCATTTCATGTTCTCCATAGTGTACAATTTGACTTGTTCTATATTGTAGAATTTGTAGCATTTAATCTCTCTATGTTGCAGCCTTTGCTTATCATTATATTGTAGAAATTGATGTCCTCTGTATTGTAGAATTAGGATCGGATGCTATCCCTCCTGATCCCATAAACAAAGTTCCAAATATTATCACGACTCAGGAAGATACGATCATACATATAGCCATACGTGATAAAGACATAAAAGCATGGCTTGATTGTGCAGCGGAAGGATGTCCCAAAACAGAGTACAAATGGTACAAGATAACAGACAGCAGCGATCGTCAGCTGATAGCAGAGGTCTCGGGTGGAAATTTGTCGATGCAGCCCCCCGATAGGAGACTGGACAATGGTGTCTTCCAATGTGAAGTATTTGGTGAACTCGGATCGACTCTCAGTGATCCAGTCCATGTGTCATTCGGAGGTAAGGCGACACCAAATTTATTAGCTGGTTTCCGAGCCAGTACCCGCCCCCGACAACAGTTTTACTGAAAATATCACACAACAACAAAAGCTTTCTCTGTTGGTGTTTAGTTTATGCTAGATTCTCACAAAACCATTATATCAGTCATATTGTCATCACAACATGTGAATAGCTGAGATACTAATTTTTTGGATTTAATTATTTCTATTCTCGAACAGTGACCACTTGTGTATAATATTAACATTCACCAGTTATTATATGGAATAACGTCCAATCGGTATGTGAATATTCTGTCACGGATGTATTACATCAACTTCACGAAGTAGGAGGTATTGCCATGAGCCAGTCGTCCGTCCATGCGGCCGTCCACAAGCCTAGCCCTCAGCCCGTGCGAGTGTCCGTAAAAAAAGCCCAGGACACCATATAGAACATATCCCACATCCAGTCGTCACCAAACGATGTACGTATCTTCGGGACGATATATAGGCCGGATTCGTCATCTCAGGTTTAAACCTGGTCTACGGAAACCTCTAGGTTTAAACCGCCGTGAGTCAGCAAAATCCGTGGTTTAAACCCGAGACCGCAGTCTAAGTGACGCATTCATCATCTCTGGTTTAAACCTGGTCCAGCAAGACCAGTGGTTTAGCAGTGGTGTCTCTGTATCATCGAGATAATTAAACGTACTTTCCTAATGCGGACCGCCTCGTTTTATTGATTGCGAAAATCAATAAGTACGACATCGGTCACATTTTGATTGGAAATTTATAAGCGAGCAGCAGTCACACATATAAAGCGTATGGGGATAAGTTTTTGTGAATTTCTATTGTTTTTGCGTTTTATAAGCTTAAACCGGCAACTAAACCGTCTAATTCGGCGGTCCAGCTAAACCAGCTTTATCTAGGCTAAACTTGAGATGACTAATCCGTCTTTTCTTCATCGCGATTTAGAATTGTCAAACAACCAGTCAAAGGGTGGAGCTGTAAATAATCTCGAGTGAGGGCGTGTCTAAATGGCGACTGCCGACTGGTGTTATCATGTCACAGTTTATTCATTCGCACGCGAGCTTTGCTCATATATGGACATGTTCCTAAATATATGATTTTTAAAACTATTTTCTGGTTGTTTTGTTTGGCTTGTGGCAATCACAAATACGGTGTTTTCTACGAATTCAGTTGAAGGGTTCAACGTTTTAATTTTGACACCAAAATGATGCTACTGCATGACCAGATATGATACTTGTATACACATAGTCTGCAATCCTAAAGTTATATTGCTATATGAGTCAAATTTGATAACTTAGTTTTATGTAGATCATGCCACTAAGCTCTACTCTGGCTACGCCCATAAACTCCCATAACATTCTACCAGTTCAAAGCCTGGGAACTTTTTTGATTTTCTGCATGACTGGAAATTAATGACATTGAAAAAAAAAATCAACGTATGTAATATATTTCTTTATTATAAGCTGTCCCTCTGTGTGGTTGCCCACTTCCAACAGTTTATTGTTTTATGGTGCCCATATTCAGAATGAGCAATGGGTGATGCCACAGTGTCCTGGGCCCACAAACAAGGTACCCTGCCTTGCTCACCGGAAGCTTACATTCCGCTAATGATGAACAGACAGTCTGCCGTCAGAGCAGTTTTAGCCAGTCAAAAATAAAAATAGTATAAATAAAATTGTAGAGAACCCTGAATCTCACGAATTGCTTACAAAGCACAACATGTGCAACTTTTTATTGTTTTATGGTGCCCATATTCAGAATGAGCAATGGGTGATGCCACAGTGTCCTGGGCCCACAAACAAGGTACCCTGCCTTGCTCACCGGAAGCTTACATTCCGCTAATGATGAACAGACAGTCTGCCGTCAGAGCAGTTTTAGCCAGTCAAAAATAAAAATAGTATAAATAAAATTGTAGAGAACCCTGAATCTCATGAATTGCTTACAAAGCACAACATGTGCAACTTTTAATCCCACTCGCAGTCCAACGTTTTGACAAAAATCAGGAAAACATATTACTGTTGGTTTAAAAACAACTTACCCTCCAATTATTCGTTGGGAAATCAAACTAGAAGAACACTGTCAACCTATTGTTGGTTTGAATTTTCCAACTACTGTTGTCAGGTATGAAGTTTCCACCTGTTGAAAATGTTGGTCATAGTTGGGGGTGTGATCCCCTGTTTCCACGTCCCTGTACAGGTCTGAATAAAGAACATAGCATGATTCGTGAAAATTAGATTTGGGACCATGAATACACCACTACATATGCACTGTCCGACAAAACACCATAAAACCACCATGTGTATGTTTTCTAGCCCATACAATAGTTAGATGGGACCCACCAGTACATTAACAGGAGCATTAATTACCAGATATCTACTGTGAAAAGATGAATATTTAACACGTTTTGAAATTTTGTCAGCCTAGAAATAATTCCAGATCACCTCTTATAAAGAGCGTCTGTCCTTTAATCGACTAGAAGTGGAGTAACACATACTAATAATGTGGATTGGTTAAACGATACATCATTTTCTGCTAACAAATACAAAAACAAAACAAAATTCACCCAAGTATACAAGTTAATTACAAAAAATCCCAAATCCTCACTAGCATTATTCCTACTCGGTTCCACTCACACGTGTATATTCATAGTATTCATTCATTATATCGACCAAGTAGGTGCCAATACATATTAACCACTTTACGTACCATCGCCCTAACAAAGCCTATTAAAACCCAGTCTGCACACGATGAACGTAACTAAAAAAACAATCCAATTAATTCGGCCATCTACATCATATAATCTGTACAACATTCATGGGCGTTAGGAAGACAGTCAGTCATGACTATTTATTCCACACCCATCGACGCGAGGTACATGTATTCAACGGAATACGAGCCATTGAATACGAATTAGTGTATACCTCTAGTGTAATACAAGCCGGAACTATTCTTGTTGACGTTGTCGCCATGAAAGATGACGTACATTACGTCAACAATCAGGTTCGGGTGATCTATCGAGACTATCGGTGATAAGTATTATACATGTAATTTGTTAATGTTGACTATAATCCTGCAAGTATATATCACTCACTGCGGACACTTCTTGTACATCAATCACAAACGTGGGTTAGAGACGTTGTGACCACTGTTTAGTGGCGACTCGCCCCTTCCTATGCTGAACATATGTAGCGTGCCGGGCGTTGAGTTCCCAACACCGTAACCCCCTATCGCCATGTCTCTGTTCGTGGAATTTCAAGCTGATAAACCTTTTCCATAGGGGGCGACCCGACCCATTGTCACCACGTCACTGCGTATCGGAGGTGGGAATTTGATCCAGATTAAGGGTGTGTAAATAGATTATATATGTTGGGCACCCCTTACGAAGACCTTCTTTCATTTACGTTGTATCTTTCAATACATTTTCTTGGTACTCGAAATTTCCATGTGATTGGAAAATGATACTGCTCACAAAGAACACAAAATATCAAATCCAGTCGTAAGTCGGGATTTGTTTTACCCTGTGCCAATGCTTTCTCTTATATATGCGAGTCGACCATAGGTCGCCTCGCATATATAAGAGAATGCATTGGCCTAACAATTTTTTATCATTTGTTTTAAATAAATGTTTCTTACAATTTTTAGGACATAAAATAAAAAACATCCATTACCCTGCAGGGAGCGCCACACATATATAGAAGCATATAGAAGATTGTCGTCTGCTCATGTTTGTCTGGGGCTCTGTATGGGTGCAATTATAAAATTGTTAAAGAATACAAGAAAAAATTATAATCGTATGCTCATAGTATAGCTGAATAATAAATTGTTATTTCTTTCATACAATTGCAAATACTTAGAAATACAACTCGTAATAGTATTGACACCCGAACGGTGAATAGTATACCATTCCAATCAACATATTTATAACTGGGTGGAAGAATTCAAGGTTCCGACCTGCAAAAGCCAGATTTAGTCACTGGGATGCATATACAAATGCAGATTCAGTAAAGGGAGGGTTAATATTACACTTTTCTTGTAGTGATTTAACCCTTCCATGACTTCTTGATATTTTGCAAACACCCTGTGTCAATGCTTTATCATATATATGAGATTCTCCGATAAGGAACCTCACATGTATAAGAGAATACATTGGTCTAAAAATATTTACATTGACAATTTAAGCCAGTGCATTCTCCGACTTATATATGGTAGGTTCCATATGGGATACTAGTAATGCAGTAATATAGAATATACTTAAAAATGTATTCGGGGTTACTGATATATATCGTGTAAACAGGTTCGCTTGATAAGCACCATAGTGCATAACACACGTTTGCGTTGGGGAAAATAATCAGTCAAGTCTAGAATTAATGTTAATTATTTGAATATTTCAGGGACAATTAAATTGACAGCATATTATTGTTGTTGATAATTTTATAACCTATGAAATTGTGTCGACTCTGCTTATAGTAAAACTGTTCAGCGCAACAAAGCTGTTGGCCTTCCCAGAAATAGACTTTATAAAATATATTGGTGCCGTATCTGGATGTATCTAACCCTGAATACATCTTTGAATTCATCCGCCATCCTTCTGTTTATATATCATGCAGGGGCAGCAGGAAGACGACCAACCATGGCCATGCTGCTCTTGTACAATACTTATCATATACTTGTTCATAATTTTGTTATTATATCATTTGTTATTGTACAAATAAAAAATCAATCAATGCACTGGAACATGAACTTCAATGCTGCATCAGCGCAGCTCCCGTCATAAACAAATTAAGTCGCGTAATCGATTTATAACTGGATCAGGGGGGGGGGTCGTGCACAAAAATTTCATATATAGGGCGGGGGTGGGTGGGTCATTTGGACCCGGAAAAAATGCGCAAATGACAAAAAATGCAAATTTTTTCCTCCACTTAAAATCACTGTTTTTGTGCTCATGTAATCTGTTAATATCAACCATATGACACACTAGGCTATTTAAAACATACTGACCAGAACTAACTACCATTTAGGGGTGTATGTATGCTGATGTATGTCAAAATTAATGTACCAGATTTCGACGGATGAAAGATATATTATATATATATAAACAAATCATATAACAAACATTAAAACACAAGAACAAACATTTATAATATGCATATCCAAGATAGCCTTTCAATTGGATGTCAAAGTGTATGTTATAGCTATATATACACATGTGCATCCCTTTAAGGGTTTGAACAAAATATAAAGCTGAGTTTATATTGATGAATTCTGTGATGAATTTTGCAATTACTTTTGACAAATTTGTTTACTGTTATAACATAATTATATGCTCAGACACGATCAGTCGACAATGCTTGCATATAAGCATAATTATGAAATGATTACCATCTTCTGTTCTTAATCCACATAATGGATATTATTTGTTATCAAGATAAACTTGATGATACAAACAAAAATAACAATTCCACTATATTCCACTGGTTTAAAACTATAAAACAAAATAACTCATACAAAAAGTTCATACTATTTGGATAACAATATGAAAGCTTAGCATTTTGTGATATTAATTCTACCAGTTATTATTCACAAGTCTAAGCAGTTACGTACTGTACAGATACATGTAGTAAGGTAGTATATCTGGAGTTCCAGTTATTTGACTGAATGACTGCCAATACATATGGTATTGTAATTATTAGTTGCTTGTTCATTATTGGTTGCTTTGATATTCAATTTAGGATATAGCAGGATAGAGCAATGTAACTATAAAAGTAGCTTTTGGTATTAAAGTCTCAACTTATTCCATATGCAACATAAAGCTAGAATATAAACATGACTAATATGAACTTTGTTCTTGAAACTAATTATAAATCATACTAACCTGGATCAAACTGCACAGGTAATCTATGAAACTCTCTTCATGCCAGCTTTCTCAGAGTCACATATCTCAACTGGACAGTCTGATCCAGGATGCTTGTTCTTATAATGGGTTTCCATGTGATACGTCCAGTAAACCACATTGCACAGGGGGCACCCACATGTATACGGACGATTTGCACAAGGTGACCGTGGCTTGGATATCTCCGCTGGCTTTAAACTAAACTTTATACTCTGATAATAAGTTAATAATACTACCAATTCTTCACTAATATTGGTATATGTCAATCTGCACACCAACATGACATACATACATGTATTTAGACTGTGAGCTGCTGTGAGTGTGACTTTCCTTGGGTCCCATCATACCCATGTGCAGATATATATCACAGAAATAGGGGAGATGAAATTTGTTCGACCCCTATTACTACAGTATTACTATTGGGCCTTGGCTCTAAAACATCTTATACTATTGTTATATAAAAGAATATGGAGTTATTGAGGATATCAGGACATGTATTACCTCATAATTATTATGTTTTATGGCATAATGCACAATGTTTATAGGTTACAAACAACTAATTATATAGAGTTACGCTTCTTGAATTTGTGTAGGGAAACTCGAGTCAGCATAAAACAAAATTCTGGCTGCTGATTGGTTGATTATCATTGAGGGAAATTTCCCTAATCGGGAACAGAAAATCATAACATACGTAAATATGGCGATCGTGTATGTTTAGATGTCCAGGAAGAGTCTGGTGGTGTCCAGAAGATACGGAAGGGGTCTGGGTAATTTTATGCTGCTGATTTTTGTGCAGTAAATGGGGTAGTTGTGGAAATGCAAGATTACCGTTTGAAAAAAATACCGAAAAGGGCGCGTTTGTTGTCACATACTGGTGCAGAGGATGACGTTCTAAGGGAAAATTGACCACTTGAAGTTCAAATAGATTAAACCCATGGCCGGCGGGACTTTTAGTTAACACTGTCGCCTATGGAAAATAATTAGTTGTGTGTAACCTATAGGCCAAAAAATCACATTTATCAAATATCGTTCAGGGCAGCGAATTTAGGAACACTGATAAACAAAGACTGACTCGTTTTGTTGAGTTATTATATTTTCACTCCCTACAGACCCATTTTCAGATTATGCGAGACATTTATTAACCCTCTGTCGCCGGAACTTAAACTTTTTCCGGAGGCGAAATTTTCTGAAAATCATCAAATTTGTGCATATAGGTGGACCTTTAATGTTCAAAATAACACGATCTAGGTGATGAAAGTTTCTCTTATAGGAATTCGACTCAAAATCCTAAAAAGTACTGAAATTTAAAGGGACATCCGCCTATCATTGAACCAAACCATCATCGGCTGGTGAAATTTTGAGGGGGGGGGGGGGGTCTATTTCAAATCCAATTAAACATTGTAATGTTCAAAATTAGATAAATTCCTTAAAACGTATGGTAGCTATACGTGACTAGTTTTCAAAACTTATACATATTACTTTCTATCGTGTGCGTTATGCACCCGAGTCGGTTTTTACAAATTAAATGATGATGAAAAACCCTGAATTTGGGGTGTGGTCACATTTGTGGTCATAATATCCCATTAGTGAGTGGATGGACATGGGACATGTGACACTGTGCAGTATATATGTCTATGACAAGCTTAACATGAGACATTAGTATCTTTTCTACTAAACTGCGCTTCCAGAGTTATCAGGATTCTATAACTGGTGTTATGTCTTATCCGAAAAAAATTGTTAATTTTAAAACGGGGTATGTGGGTTAAATCACCACTGGGAGATAATATGATGTCCAATGACTCCTATATTTCTATTGTGTCACGGTAAAGCTTTTTTTGTAAAATTGGTGCGGTTTACACGATCAAACTTCAATTTTCTTTTCAATTATAGGTTACAAACAACTAATTATATGGAGTTACGCTTCTTGAATTTGTGTAGGGAAACTCGAGTCAGCATAAAACAAAATTCTGGCTGCTGATTGGTTGATTATCATTGAGGGAAATATCCCTAATCGGGAACAGAAAATCATAACCTACGTAAATATGGCGATCGTGTATGTTTAGATGTCCAGAAAGAGTCTGGTGGTGTCCAGAAGATACGGAAGGGATCTGGGTAATTTTATGCTGCTGATTTTTGTGCAGTAAATGGGGTAGTTGTGGAAATGCAAGATTATCGTTTGAAAAAAATACCGAAAAGGGCGCATTTGTTGTCACACACTGGTGCAGAGGATGACGTTCTAAGGGAAAATTGACCACTTGAAGTTCAAATAGGTCAAACCCATGGCCGGCGGGACTTTTAGTTAACACTGTCGCCTATGGAAAATAATTAGTTGTGTGTAACCTACAGGCCAAAAAAATCACATTTATCAAATATCGTTCAGGGCAGCGAATTTAGGAACACTGATAAACAAAGACTGACTCGTTTTGTTGAGTTATTATATTTTCACTCCCTACAGACCCATTTTCAGATTATGCGAGACATTTATTAACCCTCTGTCGCCGGAACTTAAACTTTTTCCGGAGGCGAAATTTTCTGAAAATCATCAAATTTGTGCATATAGGTGGACCTTTAATGTTCAAAATAACACGATCTAGGTGATGAAAGTTTCTCTTATAGGAATTCGACTCAAACTCATAAAAAGTACTGAAATTTAAAGGGACATCCGCCTATCATTGAATCAAACCATCATCGGATGGTGAAATTTTGAGGGGGGGGGGGGGGTCTATTTCAAATCCAATTAAACATTGTAATGTTCAAAATTAGATAAATTCCTTAAAACGTATGGTAGCTATACGTGACTAGTTTTCAAAACTTATACATATTACTTTCTATCGTGTGCGTTATGCACCCGAGTCGGTTTTTACAAATTAAATTATGATGAAAAACCCTGAATTTGGGGTGTGGTCACATTTGTGGTCATAATATCCCCATTAGTGAGTGGATGGACATGGGACATGCGACACTGCAGTATATATGTCTATGACAAGCTTAACATGAGACATTAGTATCTTTTCTACTAAACTGCGCTTCCAGAGTTATCAGGATTCTATAACTGGTGTTATGTCTTACCCGAATTTTTTTTTTAATTTTAAAACGGGGTATGTGGGTTAAATTACCGCTGGGAGATAATAGGATGTCCAATGACTCCTATATTTCTATTGTGTCACGGTAAAGCTTTTTTTGTAAAGTTGGTGCGGTTTACACGATCAAACTTCAATTTTCTTTTCAATTATAAGTTACAAACAACTAATTATATAGAGTTACGCTTCTTGAATTTGTGTCCAGGAAGAGTCTGGTGGTGTCCAGAAGATACGGAAGGGGTCTGGGTAATTTTATGCTGCTGATTTTTGTGCAGTAAATGGGGTAGTTGTGGAAATGCAAGATTATCGTTTGAAAAAAATACCGAAAAGGGCGCGTTTGTTGTCACATACTGGTGCAGAGGATGACGTTGTAAGGGAAAATTGACCACTTGAAGTTCAAATAGGTCAAACCCATGGCCGGCGGGACTTTTAGTTAACACTGTCGCCTATGGAAAATAATTAGTTGTGTGTAACCTTTAAGTGCATGCATTCAGCATTTCCACATTTTATACTAATATAATTATCTCCCTTTAGAGCAGTTTAGAGGTTTATTAAAATGCTGGGAATAGTATTAAATAATAAGAAATGGAACAATTCTTTGCTAGGCTATGATTTGGTTTATATTGTATGTCTTTTGTAAGATTTTGGGGGTGGGTCCCAAAAATTGGGCGGAAAAAAAAGGAAAAAATTGCAGGTAAAGGGGTGGTGGGTCCCCGAGTGGGGCAAAAACATTTTTTTCGCCCTATATATGTAAATTGTTTCCGCGACCCCCCCCTGACTGGATGGGAGAATTAAAGGTTCCGACCGGTAAAAGTCTTAGTTAGTCACTGGGATGTAACAACTAATACAGATTCAGCGAGAGTTAATATTACACTTTTCTGGTAGTGATTTAAGTCCACGTAATCAATTAGAGTTAATCGCAACTTACATTTTCATTTCAGCACCTGGTGATGTGTATTCAGATTCAGATTCAGAAGATGAAAATACTGAATATGAGGCCACGAGCCTCGGAATAGTTGCTGATGGTGGACTGTTCGATTCGGTTGACGGGGATTGTGCGCACAATGATACCTGTAACAACATAATAGCGACTGACTCGGGAACGTTGCGTGTAGCTGATACTCTAGTTCCCGCTACACATGGCGTATCGGGGGGCTACAAGACAGCCTGCGCCGGTAATTTCGCCAGCGATGTCAAAATTGGATCATTATTTGCAGCACGTGTTGATGTGAAGTTCAGCATCGGTATAAGTAACGGAATACATATACCTGCTATGAATGTTGGTACTGCTTCCAAACGCTGTATCGTTATGTAATAACATAAACATTAGGAATACAAATATTGTTAGCACTATGTATCCTGATGTATTCCTTTGCAATCAGCTCCGATGCGCAGGCTATATTTCGCCATAAACAGATCTCTTATTTGTGCTCACTTTCCGCTACACACTATATAAATACTACATGCAATAAAGACTTGATATACACTGAATGAACTCACGGAAGTCTTAAATATTTAATAAAGATGCACGGACATATTTGGCATCAAAAGCAACGGTGTGTCGGCCGAGTCGGGATGTAACCCATAGCAACGGATATACTTGCGTGGTTAATCCTTTCTTTAATTATACAAATTGATGAGTAGTCCAGATACTATAATTAATTTATTATAAGAACATTTCGCCAATTAATAAAAATCCTTCTGCACTTGCATTGTCTGTTAGTCATGTTGTCTCCTGATTACATTTCCTGAACATCCCTTGCGAAAATCCTGTGCCAATGCATTCTCTTATATATGCGAGTCGACCATAGGTCGCCTCGCATATATAAAGCCCCTGTCACACTCCGCTGCGATCAGGCCGGCGCTTGCATTGCGCTGAAAAGGTACCAAAATATGAGTAACACGCAGGAGGAGCGCGGAAAACTGTCCAAAAATTAAAAACAAGGTATGCTTCTATTCCGTTTACCACATTTTTATTGCGCTCTTATTACGACCCATTGCGTTCGTACTTTGTCAAATCTCACGCTCTCACGCGCTCTCACTGTGCTTCTTGTACGCTATATAAACATCATCAGTGCGTCCAAGTCGCTGTCACTGTGTTGCTAGTACGTTCTCAATAAGTTTGAAAAACGTTCTCTACGTGGGCGCGGAGAGTATAAATAGCGCCTCATGCGTGCTCCAGTCATAGTCAGTTTTTAGGTTGTGGGAATATACCCAACAATCTACAATAGACGAGTTGTCCGATTAAACCCCTGTCACACTCCGCTGCATGCACAAAACAAGCGCAGAGGTTCGGCGTTCTGACCAGGGCGCAGTAATTTCGCCGTGGCAACGAAAAGCGAGCGACGTGAGCGTCCCGTTGACGTAGCAAGGATGCATACAAGCTACTCGTGGTCGCATCAAGAAATCATCTCTTTTGTCTCTCTCCCGACCTTATTGCGCTCTTATTGCGCCGCCACGTGGTATTATGGACTGGTTCCCGATCATAGAACGTCCACACGATGTTGCCACTGCAAATACGGCTCTCGTTATAATAATGTCCAAGCGTGACACAATTAATGGCGTTCTTCCAACGTTTGCAGCAGGTTTACAATACGATCCCACTTTGAAATGCGATCTGCTCACCCACACCATCGGAGTTTGCATATAATTCGCAAATTTAAACTGGAATCCGATGTACATGTATACCGTCACGAATGTGGCACATAATATATAACATGGAATATGCAATAAGAATAGTGCACGTGAAGTGGCACCTAAATGGAATCCAATGTATTCCGTATAAACACACGTGCTACGTGTAAACAGGCATAAACAACCATGGGAATGGTGCTGTCGGCCTCCATAGGTCATGCCATTCCAAAATAAAAAAGGGCATATATTATGCCGATCTATTTAGCGACGATGTTCCCTGACGAACTTCCGCGTTATCGCTATCATACTATAGTGGAAATGTGAACCGAAACATATGATCAATTTAAATTATGACTATATATCCGGAACATATATAATTGGAACATGCAGGACAACTAGTCTATTGTGGATTGTTGGGTATATTCCCACAACCTAAAAACTGACTATGACTGGAGCACGCAGGAGGCGCTATTTATACTCTCCACGCCCACGCAGAGAACGTTTTGTAAACTTATTGAGAACGTGCTAGCAACACAATGACTTGGACGCACTAAGGACGTTTATGGCTTAACGGAAGCACAGTGAGAGCGCGTGAGAGCGTGCGACTTGACAAAGTAGAAACGCAATGGATCGTAATAAGAGCGCAATAAAAACGTGATAAGCGGCATATTTTTCCGCGCTCCTCCTGCGTGTTACTCATATTTTGGTATTTTTTCAGCGCAATGCAAGCGCCGGCCTGATCGCAGCGGAGTGTGACAGGGGTTTTAAGCTTACTGCAGTGGCAGAGGACAAGATTGGTTTCTTACTGCGACCACGAGTAGCTTGTATGCATCCTTGCTACGTCAACGGGACGCTCACGTCGCCGGGTTTTCGCTGCCACGGCGACAGTACTGCGCCCTGGTCAGAACGCCGGACCTCTGCGCTTGTTTTGTGCATGCACAAAACAAGCGCGTCGCTCTGTCACTCAGTGATGATCAATGGGACCCTCTCCCGTCCTAGCCAGTGTCAACTGCGTCACCAATCGGTTCTTGGATACCTTAATGCGTTTAGCTTGGCCTTTTGATAATTTTTCAGCGCAATGCAAGCGCCGGCCTGATCGCAACGGAGTGTGACAGGGGTTTAAGAGAATACATTGGCCTAACAATTTTTTATCATTTTTTTCTTGCATTCTTTAACAATTTGTATAATTTTTTATCATTATTTCTTACAATCTTTAAAAAAAAAATATCATTTTTTTATCATTATTTCTTACATTCTTTAACAATTTTTTATCATTTTTTTATCATTATTTCTTACATTCTTTAACAATTTTTATCATTGTTTATGATTATTTCTTACATTCTTTAACAATTTTTTATCATTATTTTTTAAATTCTTATCATTTTTTTAATTGTTTTCATTTTTCTTATATTTTTTAACAATTAGAAAAAATAATATAACATTTGTTAGGCCAATGCATTCTCTTATATATGCGAGTCGACCTATATAAGTGAATGCATTGGCACAGGGTTTTCGCAAAATTCAGGAAGCTCCAGCCCTGAAATAAACCATTCTAATGTATACTTTCATAACTGAGTTTATCAAATACAGGGTTAATACATGTTGTGACCCACAGTCACATGCTATAGCCATGTACAGTAATAGTCCTTTCGATTTAAACATTCTAAGTTGTGATAATCTGGCGGAAACCTTTTTTGCGACGATGTCCACATAATTATTCCATGCGAAGTAGAATATGTGAGACCGACCCAACATTTGAATCCAATAAATCTCATGAAATTGTTGCTGTTATGATACACACATGCTACCTTTGATCGCAACCGTGACTTGCATCGTGCCAGCACACGTCATATCAATATGTGGATGTTCGCTCGTAAGGAGGTTAATTGCGCATGGTATATTATTTAGAGAACGCATTGCTTGCCAAAATAGTGGTTCGAGTTGAGAAACGGTACACGAGATATAGGCAAGTAGGCTATTTATCATCGATGACCACTATTCTGGCATATTTACCGTTATTGGGGGCACGGCACCGTTGTCGTTGGAGCACATTGTGTGAACCGCAAAGCGGTTCCCACTAAATGTGAGCACAACGACCACAGCGCCGTATCCCCCAATAACACACACACTACATTAATTTCTTATACATATATAGCTTTTTGATGACTTATTCCAATACAAAATCTGAGTGTATTCTTATTTATTCTCACAATGTGACGATAATTTGTGTCCAGCCCATGCAGCACATCAGGTCAGCCCAATTTAAGGTTTCCAATCACTTTGGAAAGATAAACTGATCGATTTAAATAACTGGCTTCAGATGCAATTCGGCTGAACTTTGAAAGCACGTCCAAATTATTCTGATAATCGTTTGTAGTGATTAGGTCAGATTTCGTCAACAATTTGTGACGTCGTGTTCGTGTTACGGTCTGTGTGTTATCGGGCATCTCTGTGTTATTGGGATATGAAACGGGTGGCTCAATAAATTGGCAGTTGACCAATCACCAAACATTATTTAGTGTTACACAGACGCTATGTAAATGTTATATCACTGCAGTATTACACCAGGGAATTGGATGGGACTGGTTATTCTATTGCGAGAACCCTCACCACATTGTGCTTCGCCAATTGATAGAAGTGGTTTAATTATGTGCCTTAAGGCAACTCAAAGTTAACAATTTCAATTAATTTCAAACTCAATTAAACACAATCTAAGTAAGATTGAGGTAAATATTTCTTTCACAAAACTTGAACAATGACACACAACAAATCAGAATTTCAAGTTCACTGTTGTATTATTTTCACAGGAGGTGTACCAATGTAGGTGTGGAATGTACAATTATCTCCATTAAAAGTTTGGTTTAACACAAATTGCTCTGAAATTGAGCCATTTGTACTATTATTAGTGTTATTGTGAATAATTTAGATAAGCATGTTTCCAGCCACCTGTACCTTTCTCTCACCAGAAGCATATGGACCACCATTCACATTGTCGGTTTGTATTGGCATAAAGTAAGGTTTTACTCACATCACAGAGAAAGGTTTCCACCAGGTTATCACACCTCAGCATGTTTAAATCAAAAGGACTACTGAAAGTGAATATAGCCCGTGACTGGGCCACAATATGTATTTACCCTTTATTTGCTAAATTCAGTTATGAAAGTATACATTAGAATGGTTCATTTCATGTCTGGAGCTTCCTGAATTTTTGCGAAAACCCTGTGCCAATGCATTTTCTTATATATGCGAGTCGACCGCAGGTCGCCTTGCATATATAAGAGAATGCATTGGCCTAACAATTTTATATTATTTTTTTCTAATTGTTAAAAAATATAAGAAAATGAAAAAAATTGTTAAAGAAATGTAAGAAATAATGATAAAAAATGAGAAAAAATTGTCAAAGAAAGTAAAAAATAATGATAAAAAATGAGAAAAAATGTTAAAGAATGTAAGAAAAAAAGATAAAATTGGTAAAGAATGTAAGAAATAATGATAAAATATGAGAAAATTGTTAAAGAATGTAAGAAAAAATGATAAAATTGTTAAAGAAAGATTTCCGCCAAATTATCACAACTCAGAATTTAAAAATTTAAGCCTGAGCCTAAGACCCCTGATTGTGTATCCAAATCATATACTGCATCTAATGGACTACGTTGTTATAAACTGTGTGCACCAAACCTCACTGACCGACTCGACCACCTTGATCATCCCTTGCGAAAACCCTGTGCCAATGCATTCTCGTATATATGCGAGTCGACCATAGGTCGCCTCGCATATATTAAGAGAATACATTGGCCTAACAATTTGTTATATTTTTTATATAATTTTTTGTTACATTCTTTAACAATTTTATAATTTTTTCTTACATTCTTTGACAATTTTATAATTTATTATCATTATTTCTTACATTGTTTAACAATTTCATCATTTTTTCTTACATTCTTTAACAATTGTTATCATTTTTTTGTATCAACATTTCTCACATTCTTTGACAATTGTTTAGAACAAAATAGTATAAAATTGTCAGGCCAATGCATTGACTTATATATGCGAGGCGACCTATTGTCGACTCGCATATATAAGATAATGCATTGGCACAGGGTTTTCGCAAAAATTCAGGAAGCTCCAGCCATGAAATGAACCATTCTAATGTATACTTTTATGACTGAATTTAGCAAATACAGCCTAAGACCCCTGAATGTGTATCCAAATCATATACTGCATCTAATGGACTACGTTGTTATAGTTTGGAACTGTGTGCACCAAACCTCACTGACTGACTCGACCACCTTCACGAAAATGCTGCAAGAATTGGACTCATTTGCTCTGTCTGCGATAAATATTAACTACTTGTAGTTGTTTGGCCAACACTGTAAACAAGAGGCACAATTCGGCTATCGAGCTCCTACATAAATTGCCTGATAAGGAGGGCATAAATGTTTTAATATTTAAAACATATTAACAAGCTTTGATTTCTTGCGACGGCCCCACAGGGTCTCCCGACCGGTTATCCCCATTATAGTTGTATTGTTGCAACTCCTAGTTGCTCCTGTCCCAATTGTAGCAGTCTCATAATGCAAGTCACAACCAGATATCTTCTTGTATACATTTATCACAGACAGGCTACCCATATTCAAGTATAGGACATACGAATGTAAAATACATTTTCGCGAGCGTTTTCCTGTCTAGGATATATTTATACCTACGAAGTAGTGATTGTCATATTGATGCCATATTGATGATATCTAACATATCTGACCATATTCCATCGCCGCCGAAAGTGAGTCCTACATGTAACAGTGTTTGGCTTTGTACCATCAAAATGATATGGTTCGATATAAGCAAATTGGGATGGTATATATTGGAATATACTTTCGTGAGAATAACAATGTTTCCATTTTCAATTAATGTAACTATACTAGCCGGACCACCTTACTAATATGGTCATAGTATTATTCACAATTTAATCTGCTAAAATGGGATATTCAATCGTCTAATATAGTGACGTGTCATCTGTAGTCAGTTCCACTCAATATTTTCAACTGTGTCATCAATGTAAATTAGGAACATAAGAGGGTATAATATAAATCATGGGGTACACTGGCTGATTTATCCAACAAGAATAATAAACTGGTGCTTCCCATAACTACTCTCTGCTCTCTGTCTGAAAGGTAATTTTTCAAGAGTGCATGAAATTTACCACAAATACCATCGTTTTTCCGATCATCCAAAGTAGAAATAATATGACGGTAAACGTCTATCAATTATAACATTGTGCAGTCATTTCGTCACATCTTGAAAGGAAATTAGTAATTAATTTGTCTGCACTCACATGAGCAAATAAAATTGTTTAAACCACATATAAACTGCAGTCGAAAAATACAATTTTTCAGACGTTCTTGTAGGCCGGTACGGATTTCGTAACAATTAAGTTGACCACTTAATTTTGAATTATGGGTGTGTCTGTCCTGATAACAATATGTTATAGTTACATTTAACTGTTGTAGTTGAAAATGGATATTGACGTTTTGTGAATTCAATAAAAGAGGGATAACCCAAAATTTTATTTCACAAACGTGACTCCAAAATTCCAAATCATATGCTTGTTTTTGCGATGAAATAACAAGAAATAGCACGGTTTGGATAATACAATTTCGTTCAATTTAGCTTTGTTGCGTCCAATAATTATTCTCTGCTCTTTGTATGAAAGGTGATTTCTCAACAGTGCGTGAAATTTAAAAAAAATATTTTTGTTCTAGTTTGTGTAATAGGCCATGGTACCATAATTTATCAAATGGTTTGCTTACATCGCAGAAAAGGCTTCTGACGTTCTTCGGATCATCCAAATTAGAAATAATGTGACGGTATATATCTATCAATTAGAACACTATTCAGTCATTTCGTGCATATTGTGATTGGAGAGTAGTAGTTTGTAGACGCACATATGAACAAATCCAATTGTTTAAACCACATATAAACTGCAGTTGTGAAAACTACAATTTTGCAGACGTTCGTGTAGGCCAGGGCCCTATACTATGGACCATAATACTTGTAATCACAAGGTTATGGGAGGTACACAGGCGGTGATTCACCCCACCAAAGGACGACCCGTTAATGCTTTCAATTCTGAGGGACATTCAGTCGCGATTGAACAAATTGGACATAATGGAACAAAAACTTGAAAAGCTGGACAAAATTGACACCATAGATCAGAGAGTGAGCGATATGGAAGATAGAGTAGACAAATTAGACAAACTGAACATAGAAGAGCGCATAGTAGAAACTGAAAATAAAATACGTGTGAAAGAAGTACAAGAAGTTACAATGAAAGCTCAATTTGACCAATTGTAACATAGTGTACAGTACATGTCTGATAAATATGATGAGGTTCTAAAGTCTGTGAATGAAATGAAGTCAGATATACAAGGCATACGATCTCTCGGTCCAATGTGTTGTGATTTTGAATCCCAGAGGCGTATCGAACAACTCGAGCACGAGAATATAGAGCTGCACGAAGTTCATTTGGATCTACAGTGGAGAAACATGCGGGATAATCTCAAATTTAATGGAATCAGAGAGGATCCATCCCTAACAACAGAGAAAGTGCTCCGAATTTTTTTCGCGGAGAGGCTCCACGTAAACCCAGATGTCATTGGATTTGAACGTGTGCACCGCATCGGCCAGTTTACGCACGGTCGCAACAGAGCCATCATTGCCAAGTTTAGTTTCTACAAAGACCGTGATTTCATTTATAGTTGTAGTGGCAGATTAAAAGGAAGTCACATGTATATCCGCGAACACTTCCCTGAGGAGATTGAAGCTAGAAGAAAAAAGCTCTATCCCTATGCTAACAAAACCAGGAAAATGAACCACCGAGTGAAGCTTGTCAAAGACAGGCTGTATATTGACGGCAACCTACGACTTCGAGATTGCCGATACGCCACCCAGTTCACCGGGTCAGCAGCGAAGATCGCAAACACAAAGTGCGCATGTTTTGGCACCAAATGCCGATTTGCGATAAAAAAATCAACAGCAAGACGTCGATCCGCTTAACCTCAGCATGCGCGATTACGTGACACCACCATCAAATCAACCTGGAAAGAGACTACGAATGTCTTCGACCCCGAACAATACATAGGGACTCAGCGGTGATAACACAGTTGAAATTCATGTAGATGTCAACGCATCACCTCCTCGTACTCAGACAAAATCTGAGTTAAAAGTATTGTGTTTGAATGTATGCGGCTTGTCAGCACGATTACGTTCTCCAGACTTTTGTAATTTTATTAATATGTATGATATTGTAGGTCTATCCGAAACTAAGACAGATGACACAGATAAAATATACATACCGGGTTACGAATATATCTTTTGTAATCGTAGATCGCTCTCTCAAACAAAATCTGGAGGAATCTGTGTTTTATACAAAACAGAATTAGCTCCGGGAATTGTTATCATTGAACAAGATTCAAAGCATACTATTTGGATTAAATTAAGCAAACATGTATCCCATTGCCCAGATGATATCGTTTTGGCATCACATATATTCCTCCAGAAAATAGTGGATTCTCTTCCCTAGAAGTGTTTTCAGAATTGGAAAGTACCAAGCTATAACTTTCTAAACGATATAAGAATATATGTCTTATGGGAGACTTGAATGCTAGATGCGGTCAACTTGACGAAACAACTGATCTTGAAATAAACATGGATAACGATTCATTTGTAGAACTCCATGATACATATAGAGTTATCCCACATGTCACGCACTTTAAGTGCGAACACAGAGCTTCATCTGATAATACAGTGAATAGCTACGGACAACGATTAATTCAATTTTGTAGAAATACGGATATGTGTATTTTAAACGGCAGAATTGGTTCTGATAAGCACGTCGGCAGGCTTACTAGCAAGAACACTAGTTTAATTGATTATTTCTTATCTACTGAGCATTTTATGAAATTATGTACGAATTTACGAGTACATGATTTTGATCCTATGTTTTCTGATATTCATTCCCAAGTGGAGCTAGTCATACACTGCAATTGTAAAGTAAAACCCCCAGCTACACAGATATGTCGACAGACGAAAACATCACGTAGACTTTGGCATCAAAGTGGAGCACTTAGCTTCCAAAAGAACATTGAGAAAAACAAAGTCGAAACAGTAATAGACACGCTGAAAGAATATACGACAAACAAAAGCATTTCAATAAATATACTGCTAGTAAAATTGCAAACGAGGTTGAGACGATTTTTAGTGATGCTGTCAACACAACCTTTGGTCAGCGACCCATTACCCATAGTTCTCAAAAAGGCACAAAGCCCTGGTTTAATAATGCATGTAAGATAGCTCGAAACCGATACAACATTTGTACGGAAAACTCATTCACAAAACCGAACGGCAGAAAATAAGCGGCTAATGCAAAAAGAAAGTAAGACATACAAGTCAATTCTGCGTAAACAGGAAGCGGAACACACGAATAAAATATCAGGTAAAATTAAAAAGGCAAACTCTAATAATCCAAAGTCCGGCAGCCAAACCTGGATTTTGGGGGGAAGTAAAAATTATCAGGTAAAGTTTTTTTCTCACCTGATTATCATAACAGGGTGTTTCTAGAACAGTTTCCAGGTGGGTGTGAATATCTCACCCTTGAGCATTTTTAATAAATCAAGATGGCGTCCAACATGGCCACCGTTTCACAGAATAAACACTATGTCAGTTTGATCTAATTTCTTAGAGAGAATATCTGGTTAAATGTATATAAACATGTACACTGATGTAATGCTATAACATTTTCCCATCTTTTTTGGTAGAAGTTGGTACTCCCTAACCAAGATGGCTGCCAAAATGGCGACCTGAAGTTAAAAACTTTGATATTTTACGAATATGTCCTTACATAAATATTTGCTCTCTGTAACAAATCACAAATTGTTGTTTACATTTGTATTACACACATTAACTAATCATTTGTGCAACAAATTATGTCATTCCTATGGAACCAACCTTTTCCGGTCGCTCAAATTTTTTTTATTTTAATAGCCCGACCTTAAAACCTGGATTTTGGGGGAAGTAAAATTCTCAAGTGAAATGCTTTTCTCACCTGAATATCGCAGTAAATGTTCATACAACAGTTTTCATGCGGGTATGATGATCTTACTCTTGGTATTTCAATTTCAAAGATGGCATCCAAAATGGCGGCCGAATTTCAAAGAATTATCAGTGATGCGCATTATTCAATTCTCGACAGGAAAATAGAGCATGTATGCATTTCATTTTCCCCATGGCATGTATTTTGTTGTAAGAACATATATAAACCGGATAATTGTTGCAAAAGTTTAGCAATAAATCAAGCGATGCTGAATAAGTAATTAGCCAGGGGGCATAATATGAATATAGAATAGGTAGCAGTGCATATAACGAGCACATTTCGTGTTTATCTTTGGTTTGTGAAAATATAGTTTATTCAAGATTTTATCAATTAAACAAAACAAAGTGAAAAACATAAACCATATTCAAATAAAAAAAAACAATACGTAAAACATGAGAACATAATATTCAAAATTAACCTAAAGATATATTCAGTGTTCCAAACATATAGTTACAACAACATACATAATATAATATAGCGTCGCCTTTAGCATTATTTCACTGAAACATATTGACAACCAAATACGACTCGCATACCAGAGTTATTGATACTAAAGAAAGGCATTTGTTATTGGAAACAAAGTGGTTATTGCTGTCCCTCTAACACTTCTAAACTGTGGGAAATAAATGGATAAAAGATTCAATGTCGAACAAGAGTCTAGTAGCTGAATAAAGAACCCAAACGTGTTTGTAAATAACGTATGGAACCACGAACACACCTTTAATATCACCGTGTATTGAGAGTGACCAAAATAAATAAAGTTCTCAAATATGAAAACAAGATTGACATTTGACTAGATTATAACAACGTGAACAAAAAAAGAAACACCATATTCCAAAGGCATTATGCCACATAAATGTAGCCATTCTCAAGAAACTCCATTCATGGTGAGGAATTAAAGTCAGGCTTCATCATCAATCTCTGTATTGAGTTCTCTAGTAAGAACATTAGAACAGCCAGTGTCACCTTGACAAGTCTTAGAACAGAACGAAGTACATGGTAATTACGCACGCTTGCATCCACATCGTCGAGAAGCACATGGGGTTCCACTACAGCAGGAACAGCGAATAAGTTTGAGTAAACTTTCAGGAGTTCTTGTTTGTATGGCTCACCATCAATAGTTTCAGTCGATCGAATCAGAAAAGCAGGTCTCCATCTACTAGGGTTTTTGGGATTCTTCGTAACCACGCACTTATCACCACAGTAGAGACAATTTAGTTTAAAACAAAATGCAGCAATGGAACTCCGCAATTTCTTTGCAGGAACGGCCGGTGATTCTTCTCTCACGCGCGGGAAAAGATTTGTCTTACTTGTATAACGGGAAACACAGTTTTTATGCAACTGAATTTGTAAGTTCTCATTTAGATGCAAGTTCTCCCCCAAATTAGCATGCAACTTGTCACCGTACTGCTTGCTTGCACTTATTATTGATCGTATTCTTGCAGAACCTTTATTTTGTATGCATGGTACTTTAACATCACAATCAGGGCCATAACGAAATTTGAAAATGCACTCATTCATTGTGGCTCATCTGCAATGAGACAATAAACATTGTTAGATGTATCCGAAAACAAAACAAAAACGCTGAAAAGTAAAAAGCTGAAAGAGAATATTATAATTGTTCCGTTGTGGTTTGAGAACGCCATCCAATCTTGAAACGTGATGACTTGGAAGATCATGGGATGCTGTAAATTGATTATTGTGCTTCATAAATACTCATAAAACTGTTCGTTTTGCAGATTCAGGTGTTACTGATAACAAAACACTGATACCCTGGAAAACGGTATGATATTTTGCCATTTTTCTATATTTGGAGGCCATTTTGGCCGCCATCTTACTGAAAATGGCACTTACCTGCATCGTGTAATTAGGCAAATGATACCTGATGACACATACATGCATATAATAAAAACCGGGTTTGCCTAGCAAGTATAGCATAAAACCGTTGTTCATTGAGTGTTGGTGAGGCTTACTTCTCATTGGCGGCCATCTTGGACGCCATCTTCATTTTCTGAAAATGCTCAACGGTGATCACTCCACACCTACCTGGATATGATTTAGTGAGGCACCCTCTGTAATATTCAGCAGAGAAAAAAATTTTTACTTCACCCCCTCGGCTGCCGGACAATACTTCGAGCAATATCGGTTTTAAAAAACGGTCGTAGCAGCGGAATTGACAACATTCGTAATGAGCACATCAGGAGAACCATATAAATTATGTCACCATTGTATACCGAATGGTTTAATTTGATTTTTAACACAGGCATAATTCCAGATGAATGGTTGACATGAATAGTTATAACAATTTATAAAACTAAAGGTGACAATACGTTACCAGAAAATCATAGACCTATTACAATCCTTAGCTGTCTGGGAAAATTATTTACCAATATAATTAATGCACGATTAACTTAATATTCAGAATCTATTGATCTTTTCGACATCAATCAAGCAGGTTTTAGAAAAGGCTTCTCCACTACGGATCATATATTAGCATTGCATTTCATAATTAGTATCTACAGAGAAGCCAACGTAAAGCTGTTTTGCACATTTGTTGACTTCAAACAGGACTTTTACACCGTTTGGAGAACGGTTTGTGGCAAAAAATTATTACTGCAGGTATTAATGGAAAGTGCTTTAAACTTATTAAAAACATGTATAACGAAGTAAAATCTAAGGTTAAAATCGGCGAATGTCTCTCAAATAGTTATCAAAGCTATTCTGGTGTTTTGCAAGGAGGAAATTTATCTTCTTTCTTATTCTCACTCTACCTAAACGACGTTGAAAGTTTTTTATTGCCCAATAGTGTTCCAACTCTGAAATTTATTGAGAGTGACACATTAACAGAAGTTGGAATGTATATAAAGTTGTTAGTACTATTGTACGCAGATGACACAGTCATTTTTGTGGAGACAGCCAAGGACATGCGTATAGCCCTGAAAGAATAATCCGAATACTGTGAGCTTTGGAAGCTCACCGTCAATGTTGACAAAACAAATTTAATTGTATTTGGCTGTAAAAGAATCCCAAAATCACGAATATGTTTTAATGGCGAATTTTTACAAATTGTCCCTCAATTCACATTTGTTTTTTTGTTTAAACATATTTTATTTGTTCATAATGAATATGACAAAAGGGATTGGAGGACAAGTGCTATATTCACTTAGAATACCCTCCTCTCCCTATAATACACTGACAATAAAGAAACTTAAGACGAACAAAACAAGGTATACAACATGTAATGAACAATATATGAAACAAAAAAATAAACAGAATAGCGATTGTGGAGTAGAATCGGAAATTCGGTACAGTGACGAGATTGGTTGAGTGTGTATACGCTTCATCAACACGTCGGTGGTCATTCATGCAACAAGTAAAACAAAACGATAATACAGGCATGTATCAATTATTCAATGCCTTAACAGGGTCATAACTGGGATATAAGTATATATTCTATTATAAGTATAGATTGTAAGTGTAAATAGCATGGGCAGAGTGTTATGTTCTCTCAAATTCTCTCAATTCACATATCTGGGTATTATTTTTTACTAGGAATGGTTCTTTCTCAAAAGCCGTGAAGCAAAATATAGCAATAGGCAATCGGGCCATGTTTGGCCTACTGCATAAGGCGAAAGAACTAAATTATCGATAGACATTCAAATAGAACTTTTTTCTAAGACTGTAAAACCAATACTATTATATGGATGTGAAGTCTGGGGTTATCAGCACGTCGCAGATTTAGAAAAGATCCAATTAAAATTTCTCAAATATGTTTTAGGGTTAAAACCAAGCACACCAAGTATGATGGTATACGGGGAAACAGGAGTATATCCGTTAATTGTTGACATAAAATGTAGAATGTTAACATACTGGGCTAATATGGTTTTGTCAGACAAACAAAAAATTAACAAACTGCTGTATAATTATTTACTCCAAAAATATGGAGCATACACTCATCCCTGGATCGATTACATTCAGGCGTCACTAGGAGAATTAGAACTGCCCGATATCTGGACAAACCAGTTTATACACGAAATAAGTCGGTTAAAAATATCACACGACAAACTCTGGAAAATAAATTACAAAACCAGTGGAGAAACGAGATTAACTCTATGAATAAGTGTCGAAATTATCGAATCATAAAATATAAATTCACACAAGAAAAATATTTATCCGAACTCCACCAAAAACAAGCAGTTATTTTAGCTAAATTCAGATGTTCAAATCATCACCTCCCAGTAGAACTGGATCATGGTACAATATTGATTACCAAATGAGAAAGTGCACGCTGTGTGATAAGAGCGAAATATGGAATGAATATCACTACATAATGGACTGTAACAAATTGAACTCACTCCGAAGACGATTTTTACCCTTAAACTTGACAGAACAAAAAATGTCCATAATTTCAGAAATATAATGAACCCAAAAAACAAAGTATGCTTCTACAAGCTATGCGGAATCAATAAAAATCTTCGAAACTATTTTGGATCACCGCTGACCTTATCAACCCCACCATCACATTCGCACATTATGTGCGTATATAATACGTAGTTATCATACCCATTTCTGTTGTTGTCGACTTTGAATATTGCACCAATGACATACCATTCACTGTATAATTATAAATATGTCTCTTGTGTCACTACTGTGATTTGAGTAAATAAAACATTTAACTTGAACTTGAACTCAAGTGCAATAGACCACTGTATTGTAATAGTGTATATTATACCCGTGTGCTCGTGGGCGCATTACCGATGGGTGATTGGGATTGATTAGAATGGAATTCACACTGCGGCAATCAAGCGGTTGTCTCGTGGCAAACAACATAAAGTCTGTATTGGAGTATAACATTCGTGCAGGGACGTTGTTATAGGGTCTCCTTTGGGGGTATACACAACTTGGAGTTTAAACCTGCACCTGAGACCCTCTAGCTACGTCTCTTGTACATATTATCAATTGAATACTCCAGCGATTCTGAATGACAACCCAACTAGAAATTGAATACATCGTTGTTGGAACAGACGATAACCATTGACGAAATATAACACAACGCACGAACGGTTGCGGTGTACTCACTGAGCGATTATGTAAAGGATACCAATTACCACTAATCAAATTAAACACGGATCACCCATGAACTAGCGATAACATATCAACGAGTGTCTCCGAGGAATCATTTTTGTTCATTGGTCAAACTAGTCACATGTGGAAAACCTATTATTTTATTGGTCACCATGCATGTGAACGCGGCATTACAAGAAGTCGCATATACATGCAATGTTAGCATAAGAGTGGAGGTATATGGTAATCGACACCTTTCGTGTGCGCCACAGAAGCTTGTGATTACAATAATTGTGTTCTATAGTATGGGGCCCTGTACGGATATCGGAAAAATTGACCGTGCATGGAGGAGGCCTCGAAATATCTCGGAAGTTACTCATGTGATAGCATTTGTCTCACATCGTACGGGTGGACGAAACAACATGGTTGTCGCGATCGGAAACAAAATGTATTGCAATTTTGCGAGAAAAATGTCAACATTTGAGATTATGCTGACATTGACTTAACATAATTAAAAAGAAGGACAATTGTGATACAATTTAAGCATAAGGTGATATAAAAAAAAATTAGAACAACACCAAAGGAGTCATAAATTGCCGTCTGTCGCAATGCATTGTCCGGAATTATTTTTTTCAAGCAATCATACCAGTCACAGTCAATAAATCGAATTGTTAAGAAATTCCATCTAAAAAATCTAAAGTCTTGGCTACCAGTCTGGCGATGATTCATGTCATTCTTGCAATCGTATTGTTAACACAGATTATGTCTCCAATTAAACACTCCAGTCGTTATTGGTGAAGATAAATACGGCGATTACAGTGAAACCCATAAAATAAAATGTGTTAAATAAAATAGAATTATGATATTCAAATTGTGTTGGGTTAGTGTTGACTGTGAGAAAAACATGGGTGATAAGGGTGGTTGAACAATTTTGTTAACTTGAAAAGACACATTTAAAATGGAACTATATTTTTTCTTGAAGGATTCTCTACTTCCTCTTCGGCTGTGATAGGGACATCAATATTAATTTGTTTTAACCCTGCCGTATTGATATCGTTTTTCCTTGATAATATGTGATGAAATGGGTCGCAAATTCGTTGCAATTCTATACGAAATTTATTAACATCGTCCACTAAATTTGATTCGAGCATCGCTAAAGCTCGATTCGAATCTAATTTAGTACACTTTGTTAATAAATTTCGTATAGAATTGCGACTTATTGAATATCCTCTCTTTAATCCTTAACAGTTCGATAGCGGGAGATTCAGAAAAATGGAGAAAGTCACCATTGACATTTATAATTTATATTACTCCTTTCATATCGATTATTTATCATATGACTCAATCATTATTTTACGTTGGAACCTATGTCATAAATCAATTTCATATCAATTACTAATTCATATCACCCTCGATAATTTGATTGGTTTGTTGACAAAAAGTGTGTTCTGATTGGCTGAATGGCAGCCGGGGCCGAGCCGCATCTCTGACTAAATGCAGGTCAAATTCGTGCGCGTCAAATACACGAATCAACGCGATGCCGAAATTCTCGCAATTATAATCTTGCAATATATAGTTTTGGACATTGTTATACGATAAATATAATATGTAATTCGTATTTATCTAATAAACATACGATATAATGTAACAAACTGAGAACAGAATAGCGCACTATATCTTCGCGTGCATATTATTTCTGCTAGTTCACCAGGTGTAATTGGGCTTCCGGTGCAATGAAGTGACGTCACATTAACCTTTTGCTGCCGATGTCATATAGCTATTTAGTGATTTGTGTGCCGTTTGGACATCATAATCAATTTATAGGTGTCATATGATAAATAGAATATGTAATTCGTGTTTCTCTCATATGATATTTATGAAACTCGTCATGAATTTTCAGTTTTCTCTCGTCGGAGGCTCGAGAAAACTGAAAATTCTTAGACTCGTTTCATAAATATCATATGAGAGAAACACTCATTTCATATCCTCTATATATACCCATTTAATATACCATCGGTTTCGCAAGAGCTACATTCAACGGTTGTATCAACACCATGGAATATATCTGCAACATGTTATTGTATAAACAAGAAAACTTTGCTACCTCGTGTCAGGACATCACTTATGTATTAGTGGAGGCCTGCTACCTGGCAATACAAATGTCACAATCAGTAGGGGGAAAAGGCTTTTTGCGTTGACAACCACGTTAAATATTAGGTGTATATAAGGGTCGCATTGTGTATATTTTCAATCGCTGTCAGGTATATCATTTTATTTATACTCGCGGTTACCTGCCTGGTTTTATGTTTCTTTTTATTCAGGACAGTGGTATGTGTGCATGTTCACCCTACTGACATTAATACAATATCCCCAACCATTCCAACTGGCAAAATAAATATTAATAAACCACTTAATCGTGAATTTTTCGAAAAGTTACTAAATGGTTAAATCCCTCTTTGAGTGTTAAAATTAGCAAAGGAGTTGAACACTAACGATCAACATAAAATTGCGACTCAGGCATTAATTAATACGCTTGGTACGATGGATAATAATGGATCATACAACCCAGTGATGTTCCAATCACGATGTAACAACAATCTCGCCAAACATTATTTTTGGTAGCCATTGTGGGCGCCATCATGGTTTGATTAAAATGACAACATGAACAGTTTATAGGTTGGAAAAAACTCGAATCAAGTTTCAGTGCAAAGCAGTCACACAAAGTCGTCGCAACGCTACATACATTTTTTTCAAATTCCACCAAACCCCACGTATAACAAAAACCAATATCCCGTGCACGCGCGGTATATCACTATCTGGTAGTTGGTACACCTCTGATATGCTATATACTATATCTTCTCTCCTATATATTTTGATACAATCTGTATTCGAGAGATAACCCACATCCTCCGGACCTCAATGATATGATCGTGAATGAGTATTGATATACCCCACTAAACTTTGACAAACACCAGTAATGGTGTGTAGATAATTTACATATCTCTCCTATATATTTTGATACAATCTATCTAATTTACATATCTCTCTTATATATTTTGATACAATCTATCTGTTTGTCTGTCATTTATACAAATCTACGATTCTCCACCGATCGAGACCAAACTTCCTATCTAGGGGTAAAATCCCACGGACACAGTCGTTGTCGTATTGGCGACCCCGTGCGACGCCCGTGCAGCGCATGCGCAGACGAGATCTCGGAAACGGGTGGAGCTATCGACTTGAAATTTGCTATGTGAATGTATTTTGCCCCGGATACGAATTTTATCGGTCGCCGAGCCCGTGCGACGCCAGCTTCGTGCATGCGCAGACGAGATCTCGGAAACGGGTAGAGATATCGACTTGAAATTAGGTTTTTGAATAGCTATCGACTTGATTTTTGAATAGCCCGAACAACGTCGGGCTCATCGGCTAGTCTCATATATATCTTGAAGACCTCTGTTTGTTTGTCTGTCTGTATGTTTGTCTGTCATTTATACAAATCTACCTTGCCCCGGATACGAATTTTATCGGGTCGCCGAGCCCGTGCGACGCCAGATTCGCTCATGCGCAGACGAGATCGCGGAAACGGGTGGAGCTATCGACTTGAAATTTGCTATATGTGAATGTATCTTGCCCCGGATACGAATTTTATCGGGTCGCCGAGCCCGTGCGACGCCAGCTTCGCGCAGGCGCAGACGAGATCTCGGAAACGGGTGGAGCTATCGACTTGAAATTTGCTATGTGAATGTATCTTGCCCCGGATACGAATTTTATCGGGTCGCCGAGCCCATGCTACGCCAGCTTCGCGCATCTAGGAAACGGGTGGAGCTATCGACTTGAAATTTGGTTTTTGAATAGCCCGGACAACGTCGGGCTCATCGGCTAGTCTCATATATATTTTGAAGACCTCTGTCTGTCTGTTTGTCTGTCTGTTTGTCTGTCATTAATACAAATCTACGATTCTCGACCGATCGGGACGAAACTTGGTACGTGTATGTAGTTTGACCAGGCGGTGGTCGTTGTCGTATTGGCGAGCCCGTGCGACGCCTGTGCAGCGCATGCGCAGACGAGATCTCGGAAACGGGTGGAGCTATCGACTTGAAATTTGGTATGTGAATGTATCTTGCCCGGATACGAATTTTATCGGGTCGCCGAGCCCGTGCGACGTTAGCTTCGCGCATGCGCAGACCAGATCTCGGAAACGGGTGGAGCTATCGACTTGAAATTTGGTTTTTGAATAGCCCGGACAACGTCGGGCTCATCGGCTAGTCTCATATATATTTGGAAGACCTCTGTTTGTATGTTTGTATGTATGTTTGTCTGTCATTGATACAAATCTACGATTCTCGACCGATCGGGACGAAACTTGGTACGTTTATGTAGTTTGACCAGGCGGTGGTCGTTGTCGTATTGGCGAGCCCGTGCGGCGCCCGCTTCGCGCATGCGCAGACGAGATATCGGAAACGGGTGGAGCTATCGACTTGAAATTTGCTATGTGAATGTATCTTGCCCCGGATACGAATTTTGTCGGGTCGCCGAGCCCGTGCAACACCAGCTTCGCGCAGACCAGATCTCGGAAACGGGTGGAGCTATCGACTTGAAATTTGCTATGTGAATGTATCTTGCCTCGGATACGAATTTTATCGGGTCGCCGAGCCCGTGCGACACCAGCTTCGCGCATGCGCAGACCAGATCTCGGAAACGGGTGGAGCTATCGACTTGAAATTTGGTTTTTGAATAGTCCGGACAACGTCGGGCTCATCGGCTAGTCATATATATAATAATTTAGTTTTGGGGATCAATGCACAATACATGCACTTTTTCTCAGCTTTATTATATCATGCTAGAGCTGGCAATAAATGATTCCTAGAACAAATATTGTTTTGTTTAACCCTTCTATAACTGGAGTTTCCACAAATTTTGCGCAAACCCTGTGCCAATGCATTCTCTTACACATGCGAGTCTCCCATAGGGAGCATATCTTATATATGCGAGGCTCGCTATAAGAGACTAGCGTATATAATAGAATGCACTGGCACATGAGCTTTAATGCTGCACGAGCGCGGCTCCCGTCGTATAATGGTTAACCAACACTCATGTATGGAGACGCACGTGGACCCAATACAGACGACATTCATCAGTGCATTGCTCTCTCTGTCTGGGTCTCCATAAAGGGTTAACCCTTTGAGTGCCAGGTCCGATTTTTGTATCGACCCATATACCCTGTGCCAATGCATTCTCTTATATATGCGAGTCGACCATAGGTCGCCTCGCATATATAAGAGAATGCATTGGCCTAACATTTTTTGTTTTTGTTTTTGTTTTTTACAATTTTTTTTACAATTTTAATAATTTATTCTTATATTCTTTAACAGACTTATTTTGTAGGTTTAGGGCCGATCTCGGCCGATGAGATCGGCCCCTGGCACTCAAAGGGTTAAAAAACCCTCAACAGAAAAGCCGAACCAGGATATGTGCTATTTTGAATGAACGACTCAATCAATATGTTGACTCCCTTGTGATATACGGCTAATCAACCCCAATATTGCATAGCTTCAACGACGGCCACGCAGAAGACAAACACTTTAGAGTAGATAACACTGCAATAATTTTTGAGTGCTATATAAGGGCAATACATTATAAATATCTCTGTTACATAACGAATGCGAACTTTGAGTTCACATAAACATCGTCGAGTTCTGGGAATCAGTGTGGTCATGTGCACATTCTGTCTCTTACATGGTAAGTAGAGTTTATCCAGGCATCCGCACGCCCATATAATAAGTTGGATAACAGTTAGTTAAAGTCATATTATGCACTTCTTCGGGTGCATGGAGTTGATAAGGTAGTACTTAGGCGCTATGCCAACCTGGGGAATGTAGCATTCTTCTAACATAGCCGAAAATTTCAAAGAAATCGACCATACCACTCCATAGAAAGCATCGGCTGAACTACGCGCAGTTGCAAATATTTACATCTCGATTCGGGACTCAACAAACGGCGATAAACAAACACAAATGATTTCACCATCGAGAGTCATTGCATTTAATTAATATATACGAATAACGGTGTGTGTTGTCATTTTGGATTAATATTCATAAAAAATAACTATCTTTAGCAAGATTATGCTCAATGTCTATTCAATGACCATACCGGAGTGTTTCACATCACTTTAACAACCAACTTTTAACAAAAATCGTCCGTTTCAGATACTAATATACCACAGTCTCGAGCATGGCGTCCAGTGTTCACGCTGTACCGAATAATAATTTGACAAATTAAAAAACATTGACAAATTAGATCCTCGTTTTCTGGGATCGCAATTAATGACTAACTATTGTTTTAACATCTAGCCTTCTTTTTAATTATAATAACATAATTATTCGTAACAAACTGAAGTAAATTTATGTCGTCGATATCGTTTACCGTGCCAAAGCATCTTCAAATTCCATCACATCTCAAGGTAACTTTTATGTCAATGATTCATTGCATGTATATACCTTCAAGTATTATGTGCAGACTTCTTTAATACCACAATTGATACTTGACAATATATCGCAGCCCACCATCTACCATGTAGCCTTATAACATACAATGGATTCATCATTGTTAATCATCATTACTGTTTTATTGAATTTGGTGACCTATTGTTAGTAACTTAGTACACTACCTTTAGTGCCGTTTGTTACCCATTAAGCTGTATCACCTAATCAACTAGCGGACACACTCAATATTAAAACACAACCAACGTTAGTTTTCACATCATGCTATCATGCGAACATATCATGGGGAACAACGATTTTATATACTGTTTTATGCATGCGAGTTAAAACTTTTAATATTTTAGCAGATGATCATACTATAAATTTGATTCTTATGTCGCTTCCGTTACAAGAACAATTTGGGTTTTTGAATTAAATTTCCGTCTCCCCTTGGGATAGGAAAGACTTTGGCCAACAGTTTGGCAAAATGAAATGTTTGTGGTCATTTTGGTCACAGCAACCATCTCTTAAAATATCACTGATATGACTGATGCAGATACAATTGCGCCAATATATTACTCGAGTTAAGCAGAAACATAATTGGCTTTAATGACATGTTAGGTATAATTGACATGACATTTTCCAGCATGGTTACTGAAACATTGCCAATGTACTCCACATCACATTAAGTGAGACCAGTAACTCCGTTTGGAATGTACATCTAAAGAACAACATATAATAGTTTCTCTTGAATGCACACAAAAGAAGAGCGGTATATATACAAAACTGGTGCCATGCGCCTGTAGAACACATACCATTATTTAAAATGGAGGTATTGTATCATGAAATGCGCTAAAGTATCGGCGACATAATGGTCACAATGGACATAAAAAGACAGGTCTCTTGAAGATGCGCATGCATGTATAGAAATATTTTCTCACAATACGTGACATTATATATAATTAGTGACCGAAATGCTGTATACCTGGTAACCCGGGCTTGTTTTATAAATGCGAATAATCTCAACGCCTGATAATCACCCTTTATTTTTTCGCGGAGAGAACGTACATTTATTAGTACAACTAAATATTTCATTTATCATTGGGACGAAAAATCGAGTAACTTGAAGATGATAATTGATGTTGATAATGATGATGATGACTGATGATCTTCCACGATTTCTCACATAATATACTGATATACAAAATAGTATATTCAATCAGACAATTTGCGCTCCAAACATACACCTGTAGTGATATTCTATTTTAATTTGTTCCTGATAACGAAATTATCAGGAAATACCCGAACTAACTTAACAGAAAGAAGCATTGAAAAAAAGTACCAACATAATGTCCATATGCCATTTCATTTTATTCCTTAAAGTTCCGAATTCGGAAACGGAATAATTCCCGACTGTCCGGAAAATGTGTTATCTTAAATGGAAACTATTTTAACTTCACGCGCTGCTTTCTCTTCGTTTTAATATAAATTTAAACAGGCACAAAATAACAAGACACAACACACGAATTTTCGAACTATTTCGACGAATTTGTTCCAATATCTTCCGCGTATGTATGTTTTAGATACATCTTGCTGAATTATATATACATATAATTGTGACGTTCGAACACCATATCCGTGTAATGTGGTGCAGAACTGTTTTAGCATTAATGGCCATTGCAAATGTTTCAGAAAGTAAATATTCAAGAACCATATCTTTATTATATCTCCAAACTAGTGGATTCAGTGAACAGCTATAACTAACACTTTCTTTACTAAATACTCAACTAATGAGGAGTTCGGGTGCATTTACACTGCTATCGAACTGTACACAGATCTACACGCAGACTAGTGCGAACGGGTTGATATAGAAATGCACACAGAATGAAAACGGTATTCGTTCGTGTGAGCAAAAATCGTGTCCGCTTTACGTCAGGGTCATCGCGGAAGCATTGCGACAGGCAAATCTGTTTTGATTAATTGTTACTCGGGCTTGGTGAATGTGTTACAGTTTTCGTTGTCATTTCAACCCATGTATTTCGTATATTCAAGATGGACAGGGACGTGTCAACCGGGGGGGGGGGGGGGGGGGTGAGGGGTGTCTCACCCCAACTTTGGTCAAAAGTTTCAACAGTTGGAAATTTCACACCTGACAAAACATTAGTTGTAATTTCCAAACCAACAATAGGTTGAAAATGATATTGTAGTTTGATTTTCAAACATTTTGGAGTATTGTTTTCTGACCAATATTTGCATAATTTCCTACCTTATATGGAAAGATTGTGCCCTGGTCCCTCCCCGTGGCCAGTCAAAACTGTTAGTTAATTTAAGAAGTACAATATTGTCCTACATTTGGTCAACATTGTCATTATAATTGTCATCAGTTGGAAATGTTGCTACATTTGGTCAAATACAGATTGTTGTAGCATGGATACCCACTCCATACCAATCCAAAATGGCCACCTCCAAGATGGTGTCAAACAGGAAACCTATATATATATATGCTGATATATGCTGACACGGCACATACCAACTCGCTGTTGTCTGCTGATAGTTGATCTATTTTTATGTCTGGCCTAAACTGAAACGACTCGTAGTGAGTTGTCAATTACCAGAGTACTGGTCAGCGCGCGTTCACTATTAGTCATCATGTTGTGATGACAGTAATGCACGACATGTGACTTCATACAGATCTGTATACAGATCTATACACAGTGTAAACGCACCCTTCCCCTGGGACATGTTCAGAAAATACGTTTTAATGCAACCGTAGTCACAAAGAGCCAAATTAAAGTCAATAAACATGGCGGCAAGCAAGAAGGTCGTGAATTTAGATATGACTTAGCCAGGTTAAGAGGTTAAGAACAAATAAACAGAAAACCGCTAATCCTAGTATTTCACATTTGGTAGGCCATATCTGCATATAGTTCACATTCAAGTAAGACGTAGTTGCAGTGGCTTACATTCAGATATAGTCATATCTCCAATTCTAAACATGCCATGGCACCACGAATAACATCCATTCCCACGTATCGCATTTAAACGTACACTTGTCAATAACTGCCAAGCTATGTACTGTTTGAATCTCAAATGTGACAACTCTTACTGCCCGGACTGCACTCTATATATATATATATATATATACCTTTATTTCCTCCAATTTCGGAGAGCAGTAATAACATAATTACAGGTTACATATATATATGCATACATTGTTTGACAAAAGAGAATTGACATGAAAAGCACATAAACTTTTTAACAAATGGATACAACACAAACAGAACACCTGTGTAGTCTCGCAGACTAAACGTCCACGTGCAGTTACAAACAACACGGGCGCACATACAGGATGGCCCTAACTTACATACTTAACTACACATATGCATACATATATACGCATATACATACATATAAACACACATACACAATTACATACATACATACACATACATACACATATACACACACACACACACACATATATATATATATACATATATATATATATATATATACATATATACACACACATATATACACATATATATACACATATATATACATACATACACACACACACACACATACATATATATATATATATATATATAGAAACACCACACACGTATGCACGCACATGCATTCACATACTTATACACATACAAATACACCCTTACATATATGCATACACACATATACTCACACACGACGGACATACATCATTCGTTATATGCTAACCTGATCATTCAAACCGACTCTATATACGGGTCAACATATATAAATATACACAAACATGTGTTCATGCGGATGTGAAATAGAGCATGTACATCAGTTACCGACGTTTTATCGGCGTCCTCATTGATAATATTCATGAATTATTACTATCATCACTGCATGTCGGTAATATTTGAGATTGCGTGGTATAAGCTTTCCACAAACAATACGTACTGCATACTACAAAGTCTGTGAATAAGTCAGCTTCATCAATTAAATCAAATAACTCCGGTGGACGTGCAGTGAGAAATACATTCAATTGTACATCTGGGCAAAGGCTGTCTAGTTTGAGAATACATTGAATATTGAACTGGTTCATTAACTCATACCATATGTCGTTTCGATATTCCGCAATGGCGGGGCAGTTAATGATGACGTGTTGAGGGAGATCATCGTAAGCAACACCACATTTGTTGCAAGTTACAAACACGGACTCAGTACAAGCCATGATACCGGCCACAGTCAGGTATGCCATTTTGTGTCTAGGGAACTTTCGACAGCAACGCCACAAATGGGAGACTGATAACTGTGGGTGTATAACATGAAAGCGACTGAGTGATTTGTCACCGATCACCGCGCTTTTCCATCCGTGTTCTGAATATTCAGATATTGCCTTGCGCACTATACTTTTCCATGACGACTTTGTTGGGAATTCACTTTCAGAAACATAATTTGTAAAATACGACATCAACTGGTGGTTACCCAGAATATTTGCAATATCGGAAATGAAGGATTTTCCCGAAACCCCATCTATGAAGAACGAGTGCAGCCTTAATAAGAAAACCGATTTGGCTGCCTTCTCAGTTGTGAGGGCGCATAGACTTCCGAAGAAGAGAAGCTTCTTTTTTTCAATAAAACTGTGAATATTTCCTATTCCCAGCAACCCTTCTACAATGTTGGTCCGTGTTTTGGAATGCAAACCTTGGATCTTTTTAAGGCAAAATCGGTGAGTTCTTTCCAGGGATAATACATCTGAATCGGTCAAGCCACATAGCAGTTCGCATCCAAAGAGACCTTTTGGCAATATTATAGATGTATAGATTGTCCTACTGCTGACTGGTGTTATACCTCCAGCATACATACCGATGTTGGACATAGCAAAATAGCTTGACCTAAGCTTCTGTTTTATTTCGTCAATGAATTCACCGTTTTGATTATGCTTATGTATAGGGACACCTAAGTGTGTAAGACTTTCAACTTCAGATACCTGTGTCCCGCACAGAGTCCATGCCCTGTTAGTACTCGTCTTATTGTGCTCATTTTTACTTTCATTAAAGACAATAACAACTGACTTTTGTTCATTATATCGATACCTCCATTTTCGACTGTAATTGGTGCATATAGTCAGTAGCTGCTGAAGACCTTTTTCCGAAACAGAGAGAAGTGTCATGTCATCAGCTTGTGTTGGGCATGAACAGTTTACAGAATACATATTCAGCCCTGCTCCCGAGTTTGCCAGTTCTACCAAAAGTTGGTCAACAAAGAGCATGTAAAAAAGAGGTGAAATAACGCCTCCTTGTTTTGTTCCTTGCTCTATTTGAAATTGCCTGGACTGGCAATCTCCGTATTTTACGAAACAAGAGGTACCTTTAAGCATCTGATGAAACAGTAGCCATGATTTTCCACCAAAGCCAAGCATGTGCAGCTTATATAGCAAACCGTCAATCCAGACGGTGTCAAATGCCTTATGGACATCAAGGAAACATGTGAATAATATACTGTTGTTTTCTAATGCAAATGCTTTAGATTCGTGTATGATAAATGAGTCCATAAGACAGTTGACACCCTTCTGAAAACCGTGTTGCAGTTTGTGTACTTTTACCATATTGGGTACGTGAGAATTGAGTCTTGATAAGATAACTTTCTCAAGCAGTTTGTAAATGGCAGGGAGCAGGGTTATCGCGCGATAGCTGTCAAACAACTTTCGGGGTTTGTTGCCTCCTTTATATAGAGGAACTATTACCCCAATCTTAGCATGTTCTGGTATATAGGAGAATTGCATGATACCAGTCAATAGTGCAGCTAGGCATTTGATCAGTGCTGTACCACCAAGGACCAAGTTTTCATTGTATACATTATCCCAACCCGCGGCTTTGTTTAAGTTGAGAGTTTTCAATGCAATCTCTATCTCATCTTGGTGTACGGCTTCTGTGACATATTTAGAGTTACTCCCCATTTCACATACTCTGTCGTTGGCGAGGAAATCGACAGTGTCGTTTACGAATTGAAAGTGACTGTGATCAAAGCTATCGTGTGCCAGAGGTTTGTAAAGTGACTCGAAGTAGTCGGCCCATCCCTTTGAAATGTCTGAGGAATTTCGCAGGGTAGATCCGTTGTATTCAAACATCTTATTTGGTCTATTTTCATGGTTGCGCCGAGATTTCATTATTTTAAAGAACGATCCTTGATCTACTTCGGCGGCTCTGTCTAATTTAGTATTGCGTTCGCTTAGAAATTGATTGCAGCATTGTCTAAATTCACGTCTGAAAGTGCATTTTGTAGTTTTATATTCTGCATACAATGTGTTGTTCGTTTCTCGTGGTTTACCAGCATTGATCCAATTCCGTCTGTGTATTCTCATCATAGAATGTAAGTCCTTCAATCGGCAGTTCCAAAAGGGCTTAAGGTAGCTTTTGAACGTTTTTTGTGGAATCGTTTCACTAGATGCTCTCTGGATAGCGGAGATTATAGAATTATAAAGAGCGTCTACTTCATCTCGGTTGTTGATGTTGTTGTTTTGCGGTAGAAATGATTCAAGACTGCGTTTATATATAGTAGTTGAATTTGGTGAGGATTTAAATTTCTTCCAGTTATAAAATTGGGTCGAGCTACCTGTCTGCCGTTCGGAACTGCTATATTGAATATCGCATTTAAATAAACATACAATGGGCCTATGATTTGACACATCAGTAGCATCGTCATTAATTATTTCAGCATACACAAGAGTCATATTCATGTCGCTTTGCGAAGAAAAAACATAATCAATAGAAGTTCCCTCGCCACCAGAGGTAGGAATACATGTAGCTTGTCTACCAACACAAAGACGACTGTCATTGACTGGTGTAAATTGTTTTGGTTCAAGCAGTTTACGGAGTGAGTTGTCTCTCGGGCGTGATTTCGAAAGTGAGCAGTTAAAGTCGCCCATGATAATAACATGGCCTAGGGGAAAATATGTATCTATTATGTCACCAAGCGATTGCAAATATTGTAAATGAAATTCGTCGGTGTAGTTGGTTGACGGTAGATAAACTTGGAATATATAAAGATAGTCTGCATCTGGTAATTCTACTTGGATACCGCAAATTCTATCGTCATCAATTTGTATGGTCGAGACGTATGGATCCAGTACTTCCTTCCAAATAAGCGCTACACCGCCTTTATGTCTCCCCCGCTGATGGGGCAGCCTTTGTGAGAAATCGCATACAATATGGCATTTGTAATTGGCTAGCATAGGTTCGAGAATATGCGAATTGTGTTCATGAAGCCAATACACCTGTAGTGATATTCTATTTTAATTTGTTCCTGATAACGAAATTATCAGGAAATACCCGAACTAACTTAACAGAAAGAAGCATTGAAAAAAAGTACCAACATAATGTCCATATGCCATTTCATTTTATTCCTTAAAGTTCCGAATTCGGAAACGGAATAATTCCCGACTGTCCGGAAAATGTGTTATCTTAAATGGAAACTATTTTAACTTCACGCGCTGCTTTCTCTTCGTTTTAATATAAATTTAAACAGGCACAAAATAACAAGACACAACACACGAATTTTCGAACTATTTCGACGAATTTGTTCCAATATCTTCCGCGTATGTATGTTTTAGATACATCTTGCTGAATTATATATACATATAATTGTGACGTTCGAACACCATATCCGTGTAATGTGGTGCAGAACTGTTTTAGCATTAATGGCCATTGCAAATGTTTCAGAAAGTAAATATTCAAGAACCATATCTTTATTATATCTCCAAACTAGTGGATTCAGTGAACAGCTATAACTAACACTTTCTTTACTAAATACTCAACTAATGAGGAGTTCGGGTGCATTTACACTGCTATCGAACTGTACACAGATCTACACGCAGACTAGTGCGAACGGGTTGATATAGAAATGCACACAGAATGAAAACGGTATTCGTTCGTGTGAGCAAAAATCGTGTCCGCTTTACGTCAGGGTCATCGCGGAAGCATTGCGACAGGCAAATCTGTTTTGATTAATTGTTACTCGGGCTTGGTGAATGTGTTACAGTTTTCGTTGTCATTTCAACCCATGTATTTCGTATATTCAAGATGGACAGGGACGTGTCAACCGGGGGGGGGGGGGGGTGAGGGGTGTCTCACCCCAACTTTGGTCAAAAGTTTCAACAGTTGGAAATTTCACACCTGACAAAACATTAGTTGTAATTTCCAAACCAACAATAGGTTGAAAATGATATTGTAGTTTGATTTTCAAACATTTTGGAGTATTGTTTTCTGACCAATATTTGCATAATTTCCTACCTTATATGGAAAGATTGTGCCCTGGTCCCTCCCCGTGGCCAGTCAAAACTGTTAGTTAATTTAAGAAGTACAATATTGTCCTACATTTGGTCAACATTGTCATTATAATTGTCATCAGTTGGAAATGTTGCTACATTTGGTCAAATACAGATTGTTGTAGCATGGATACCCACTCCATACCAATCCAAAATGGCCACCTCCAAGATGGTGTCAAACAGGAAACCTATATATATATATGCTGATATATGCTGACACGGCACATACCAACTCGCTGTTGTCTGCTGATAGTTGATCTATTTTTATGTCTGGCCTAAACTGAAACGACTCGTAGTGAGTTGTCAATTACCAGAGTACTGGTCAGCGCGCGTTCACTATTAGTCATCATGTTGTGATGACAGTAATGCACGACATGTGACTTCATACAGATCTGTATACAGATCTATACACAGTGTAAACGCACCCTTCCCCTGGGACATGTTCAGAAAATACGTTTTAATGCAACCGTAGTCACAAAGAGCCAAATTAAAGTCAATAAACATGGCGGCAAGCAAGAAGGTCGTGAATTTAGATATGACTTAGCCAGGTTAAGAGGTTAAGAACAAATAAACAGAAAACCGCTAATCCTAGTATTTCACATTTGGTAGGCCATATCTGCATATAGTTCACATTCAAGTAAGACGTAGTTGCAGTGGCTTACATTCAGATATAGTCATATCTCCAATTCTAAACATGCCATGGCACCACGAATAACATCCATTCCCACGTATCGCATTTAAACGTACACTTGTCAATAACTGCCAAGCTATGTACTGTTTGAATCTCAAATGTGACAACTCTTACTGCCCGGACTGCACTCTATAAACTATGGCATTAACAGAACACAACAAAATAACTTTTGTTTTACGAATGTGACCTGTATGACGAAGCCACTGCAGGTCTAGACTTCACAACAGACTAGTGCGCTACAAAATTAACTTAGTAGGAAACGCTAAATGTTGGCGAACCATTACTGTCGTAAAGAAAATAGTGAAATTTCCAAGGCGGTTCGCGCGTACATCCAAGATATCGGTCGTGCTGGAACCTGACGAAGAACATTTTGTTTATCTTACTATCTTGTCATTCTCAATATATAAATATGTATGTTGTAAAATTATAGTCGTGACACTTGAATTAAAACCCTCTTAAATTGATTTTCTTGTAAAACTGTAATTGTTATATCGCGTGTGATTGATTGATTGATTGATTTGGGGTTTAATGTCGCTTTCAGCAACTAATGCCATATCACGACATTGCCTGTTTTAGTGGTGGAGGAAATACGCACACTTATGGCTAATCTAACAGTGAATTCAATGACTGATAAACGCCTCGACCATGTGCGGCAAACCGCCGGCCATCGGCGAGTAACTGGCAACTTCGCCAGATAACTATTTCGATTTACAAAGTCCACTATGGAAACATGTGGATTTGAACTCTTATCGCCAGCGCTGGAGGGCGAGCGGCTTGGAATTATACCCCTTACCGCTGAGCCACCGCGCCCCTCTCTATATGCATTGCAACAGGCCTATATGTAGCACTTGTACTCCAACCTTCTTTGTCGTATGTACGTTATTTTACACGCATGTATGTGTGAGCAAATAAATATGTTTAAACCAAACAGTCATAGGCCAACCGTTTGTTGAACTAATTTATTTGAACATTCCAACCAAAGAATATGAATCATTCTTTACTTGGATTACCTGTTTTCTGCTTATATAACTAGTACAAGCATTGGTTTATCTTCTCAGAAAAGATATCGTGCATTTCTTTCGGTACAATTCTTCCAAACAAAAACAAAAACAAGCAACGTGAAGCCCTTTTTTATTCCTTGTTATTTTTTTTCGGAAAACTTGTGGCAGATGACGACGGGAATTTCCTTAATGAAGTAGGACGTAGATTTGGGCCGAAAAAAAAATCTGTCCGAAAAGTCCGAAATCGGTCGACAATAGGCAAAGTGCGATAATAAACGGAACTAGAGGGGTAAAATTCTGGCCTGCAGAATTTTGATACTTCCATATAAATTCCCCATCCCCGATCACCATCCATAATTTAATTATCTACCCACCCCTATCCAATCATTACCCATAAACCACTTCATACCCCGAATGTTTCGATAAGAACAACCTTAATCGTAGCCAATCCATAATCATAATCATTTTCATAGCCCTATCCACAACACTTAACTCTAACCCAATAAACTACCCTGACCATATTCATTGCCCTCCTGCAAACCATTACCATACATTGGACCTTACCATAACCCTTTCAATTAGCCTAGTCATACATACAAGCCTACCCAAAACCATATCCTTTGCATAACACCGTCACCTTTTTTTACATTAACAATATCCACAACTCTAACCCAATTTATAAACCCGGTACTACCCATAACATTAACCCTAAACATAACCCTGATCTACACATATCCATAACCCTGTACTTAATGTATTATATAGTTATCAGGGTATAACATTTTAGATATGAGTCAAAGACTCCTGTCCGGAAATGCTTCTATCGATTAATTTTGATTTTATTTCGAACATCTTCTGGTCTAAAAAGGGGCGGTTGTTTAGCTAACGAACAATAGTGGTTACTGTTATCAATGACCAGGTCTGTTCTAAAAATAGATCAATAATTTGTCCCAATTAAACATCTCATTTCATAATAAAATATTCGAAATAAATTCAATATTGATAGAAATCTTTCCGGAAAGGGGTCTTCAATTCATCTTTATTGTTTTATGCCCATGAAACAATTTCAAATTTGTTATTGAGTTTGGCTGGAAAATTAGCTAATTTCGCCTTTTGCCATATATCGATGGTAGGTTGTGGTCCTGTGCATTTAGTACGTATTACGCTATATACGTCGCCACGAGTGAATCCTTCGCTCTGAAACTTAAGAAATTGCACCAGAGTTGGGCGTTGATACCCCTATCACACCCATTCGTCAGTAGTAATGGTGGGCACTATGGCACAGTACCCCCCAGACATGGGCACTATGGCCCAGTACCCCCCAGACATGGGAACTATGGCCCAGTACCCCCCAGACATGGGCACTATGGCCCATGGGCCATAGTTCCCATGTCTGGGGGGTACTGGGCCATAGTTCCCATGTCTGGGGGGTACTGGGCCATAGTGCCCATGTCTGGGGGGTACTGGGCCATAGTTCCCACCCTGAGAATAGATGTTCCTGTCATTGATGTGACATTTCTGATCGAAAAAATGAAAATGGACTTAGACATTTTTTCATTACTATTTTAAAGTTTGTATAATTCTGACCAGAGATGACACATCGACACGAACAGAATCAATTGGTGGGGATCCTACAGTGAAAACGATTTTGTTGAAATTTATCATTTATTTTTCAAAAACAAGAACAAGAACAATGAACAATAATATATTATTATACATCAATAATATTAACAAAGAACAATAATTTATGTACAAAACAAGGTCTCAGATTTGAAGAAACTTAATTGAACATCCTACAACATCCTACGCTGAATCAATAACAAAAGAGTCTATTTTGTGGAGTTGTTGACACATTCGTTGTTATCTGGTCGTCGTCTTCTTTGCGTTGTATGTATATCAGCCGTCGATGTCCTGGTGAAGTTTAATTCAACAGCAAATTTGCTTTTCTGTATAATCGACCATAGTGCTTTCCAAACCATCGAACTATTGTTCTGTCATTCTTGAAGAAATCCCGAGAATTGAATAATCTTTTCATCCTCTTTCCTTTCATCATGTGGTGGAGTGCGAATATACAATATAATCCACACACATTTGTCGCACGATGTTGATATCGTGTTGTATTCATAGTCCATGCTGATGAGTTCCTTTTTATGAATGGTAACATATATCGTCTCGGTGGTGGTAGTCCAAATGAGTCGAAGTATACAGCTGATCTTCCCTTGAATAACATCAATGTCCAGTGTTCTCCTGGCTGATCCGATGAGTGCATGTTCACAATATATGCTTGAATATGCTGTGGTTTCTTCTCTGGTAACAGATCTCTAGCACAAACATGTGTGTTAAGTTTACACAACCAGGAATTGTCCAGAATATATTGAAGTTCAGCTGTCTGCATCGTTGTAATTCTCTTTGACTCGCTGTGACCACATCAGAGTCCACTCTGCGTCGATTTTTTTGCGGTTGAGCTCCAAACTGTTTCTCAGATGATCCCACATGATGAATGCTTCGAACTTCTCCTTGCAGTGTGGGTTTAACCATATCAGCTTCGGGAACCATCTTTCCATAACATTGTATATGTCAAGTTTAATCAGCGCTAAGTCGATAAACTGGTTTGTCCAATCATCAGTTGTAGATCTCAAACACAGAACATGTTCACGTTGACTAGGATGTTCTATTTTACATCCTTCACAGTTTGCTGACACTTCCTTGCGAATAGGTTCTTGTAGTTCTTCAATCATAGCGTTGTTGAGTGTGTCCAAGATCAGGTTCCATCTCGGAGCAAAGTTTTGTGAACGTTGGTATTCTTCATAGTAGTTCCATAGCTGTGATGTGAACTCCATCCTAATAGTCAGTAAGCACTTCTCTCAAAGCTGTGATCTCTATTTCACTGTCAAAATCAGCATACACCAAAACGTTGACGGCTGTAGTGAGAGCTGTCAAGAATTGAAGCTCCAAACGCAGGTTCCCTGTCTTTATAGGATGTAGATGTCCCTCGTCGCTTCCTTGGTCCGGTGTCAAGTCGAAACCCCACAAACAATAACCATTCATATATTCTTTTAAATTAATGCCAATTGATTTGTTAACACCAAACATTCCTAAAGATTGATACAAAGATAAATATGATCTGAGACATTGTTTTGTTGCGAAGTTTGGTTCAAATGGACGGTTATGTATTGTATGACCGTCTTGACTAACTTCCAATTTATTCAAACTGAAATGTTTGAAGTGGAATGGATTGGTACCCAAATCTCCATTCATATCTTTATTTTCGACCAACGCAATAAAAACTCTCTTTGGTAATTGTCCTTGAAATAAGTGGTCTTCAATTTTTGATCTAAGTCCAGTACTAATTGTGAAAGTTTTTATTTCTACTCGTCTGATAGGTATTTTCATTTTTGACTGGACAATTTCTTGATTTAATTTATTTGAGACCGCTGGAAAGAGACTAACTGTTCTGACATGGAACACTGCTGATTCGAAAACAATTTGTCCATCCTCGGCGCCAATGAGGCAAAATTTTGAAGGTGATCTGTTTAATCTGATACGAATTTCAATTCCGTTTGGTAAATATTTTTCTTGAAGAAACAGATCAGTGTGTAAGCGTCCACATAGTTCAACAATTTTACTACCACCGATCAAACTTTCTCTAGAAGTTAATCCAGCATTAGTACCACCTTTGGTACTCTCTTCAAAATGTTCTGCTGTATCGCCATACCACATTTCTAAATTTGCTAATTGATTATCTTTATATTCTGGAGAGTATCCCAACAGATTATCGAAATATGCTCGGTATGGGTAAGTGTCAGAATTCGAAGTTATCAATTTGTTGTTCAAGTAAACATCGATACTGCTGAACATACTATGAAAGAAATTGTTAACAGGTGCTAATTCCGTACCAGCATCCAAATTAGTTCCATCTTTTTTTGTAATTTTGAATTTCACATAAAGATAAGATTGATTAATATCTGTCCACTTTTCGGTTTGAGATGGTATGACAAACTCTATCGGAGCAGAATTATTCAGCGGTGCAATCGGATGATTTTCGATCCACTGCGATTCTGACATTGTAGCCACCGTTGGTGGAACATGTGTTATATCAAGTTCCGATTTATTGCATTCGCATGATCCATTTACCATTTGTGCCATGATTAATCAAAAATATCAAGAGCTCGACTGCTAGGATGTTTTTTCGACTGACTTTTTCGGCGTTTGACAGCTGAATGATTCATTTTTGAATTCGCTACTCTTTTTCTAGGTTTTTGTCTCGATTTCAAAATTTGATTTTTAGCTTGTGTGCCAAAAGATTTTAAAGCTTTTTTACCTTCAGACATCAACGCTTCTTTCGGACTTTTACCTTGATTAATAATTTCATCTGCAACACCAAAAGTGTGTTTTTTCGCAAGTTGTAAAGCTGTCCGACCAATCGGTTTTAGAAATGGTACAGCAGATCTCATAAGTGATTTGAAAATTGAACCAATACCGTTACCATATTGCCGTGGTACACCTCTATACACGGGGAACATTGTTTTTAGAATTCCTCTCGTTTTCTGAAATGCAACTTCGCCAAAGACTTACCACCAATAAACTGAATTGATTTTCCTGTGTCGCCACTTATATTTACACTAATTTTGTCAAAGTAAGACTTTGAAACTGGAACATAATGTAAATTTAAAAATTCATGTTTTACATGTAATCCGTCGATATCTCTTTTAATTCTGAAAGAAACAACTCGTAAAATTTGTACTTCAACATTTCCAACAATTGTGAAATCGGCAATATCAGAATAAACAAACATTAGATTATGACCAACATTCATATCTACACCAAACGGAAATCTATTATTTGAATAAAAATCTTCAGAAGCGTTTTCAGTTTTGTAACCCAACTTGTGCAAAAGACATTGTGGTAATTCAATTCCTAGTTTTGTGTTACTTAAACTCTTGCGAATAATTTTCACACGTTTTGTAACTTTTGAGTACTTGATGTTAAATCCGTATTCGTTTTGCATTGCTTCTCCAAGTGTTTCATCAATTACATCTTGCATTGTTTCAAGTAAATCTGCCGCAGAGGTATACGAACCTTTTCGTATCTGTATTTCAAGTGCATGAACGCCATCAGGTCTCGTAAATATCTTTTCTTCAAAACGATTTTTAAGAACAGACAGTATTATGGCATCAGTTGTAATCAAATTGAATTTACACGAATCCCCTGTAACATTGTATGTTTCTGAAGGTGTTATCAGTTCGACTAATGCAACTTCCCATTTTTCTTTATCAATTTGAATTGGTTTTGGTAATTGTACAGTAAAACAACATTGAGTATTGTTTGGATACATTACCATTGAACTGTCGCTCGGAATTGTAATGTAGAAAGAATTCATACTTTCAAAATTTCTGTCGACTGATTTTTCAAATATTTCAAACGCGGTGTTGGTAAAATGTATCCCAAAGAACTACTGAGTAAAATTAACCACAGTTCGTTATTTTCACTTTGTAAACTTAAATGAACAATTGCTGTAGCGATTATACCAACAATTATAATAATTTGTGTAAAATATGTTACTTGATTTTTTGCAATTTTTTCTCCACAGATTTGAAATTGTGATGGAGCATCCAGAACAACTGAACCATTTTGAGACATGTTAAAAGCTTTATACCAAATTTGTGGCAGGAATCCAACTGTCAAATTTTTTAGGATAACCAGCCCAATGAACTTTAATTTCTCTAACTGATTTACCAGCAACTTTTCTTGAACGTTTACCAACAACTGATTCAATTTCGTAAACTTTATTATCTTTTATATGTTGAATTTCTTTACCATAAAATGATCCTGCGATGTTTTCACCATCTAAATCTACTAATTTGTAAGTTAATGGTGTACTTTTACAAACTCTACTAATTTTGAAAATTTCTTTTGTCCAATTTGGAAGATATCCTTTATCAAAAGTTCTCTTTGTTTTATTTATTCTAACAAAATCTCCAACTTTCAAGATCTTATCTTTTTTCGTTTTTAACTTTCCATAAAGATTTCTGGAAACTTCAATTTCATTTTCTCGAGTTACTAAAACTGGTGCCATCTTAATACTTCTATGAAAACTTTTGTTGTAAGAATTCACAAAATCGTGCAAAACATCATTGTATTTCAAAGTTTGATTATGTGTAAAATATTTCCACATCTTTGTTTTCAATGTCCGTTGAAAACGTTCAACTATACTTGCTTTTGTCTCTGAATTCTCTGTTGTGAAAAAATGAATTTTCTTAGATTTCAAAAATTGTAAAAATAATTTGAATTCTGAACCTTTGTCAGATTGAAATGAAACAGGTTTTCGTTTTGATGATTTGAGAATTTTCTGAAATGTTTTAACTAAAGTTTTACCAGTTTTGTCTTTAATTTTTTCAACCCATGCAAATTTTGAGAAAACATCAATAACACAAAGTAAATATCTGTAATTGTCATTGTGCTTTTGCAAAGTTTGCAAATCTGCCAAATCAGCTTGCCACTGAATATCAATTCCTGCAACAATAGTTTTACGTCTGCGAAATTTCCGAACAATTGGTTTGTGCAAAGTATATGTTTTTTGCCATTGTAACCATTTTTTAACATCTGAAAGTTCAATTTTGTTATTTGTTTCTTTCGCATTTTTAAAAAGTTGATTTGCTCCACTGAAACCACCAACTTCTTTTGGATTGTAGTAAATTTCAGTTAGAAGTTTGTCAAATTTTATGTAAGTGGGGACCATTCTTTCAAAATAGATTTTCTGGTTTTAGGAAAACTTTGAGGTGTGAAAATATCAACTGAACGTTTTCTTGACTTACCACTGCTAGGAGTTGCATGAGGTGTATGAAACTCATCACCAGTGTGACCTTCTTTTAAATGTCTTTGTATCCACAACCATCGATTCCTGTTACCTACATTATCTTGTGGTACATTAAGTTCTCCCAATCCACGTAGGAATGTTTCATAACCAACTGGTCAAAACCTTTTCGGTGACGAACAACATCGTTTATCAAATCAATTATATTTGATCCAGAAACTGTTTCTGTTCCATAAATTAATTGTCCACGATCATCCCATCTAAGTTTAGGATTAGTTGACAACAATGTTAAAATTTGTTGTGCTTTACCACGAAGTTTAGATGGCACACTTTCCAATATATGTTCACTCATGTTCCCAAAGTTTTCAGATAACTTTTGTTCAGGTAAACTGAATTTTGAATTTAAAGATTTTTGTGAAATTTTCAATTTGTACAAATTCTCTCCAAATAACTGTGACTTTTCTGATTCAGAAATATTTTTATCATAAACTGATTTCAATTCTTTGTAAGAATCTGAAACATTTGAAATTTCAGGATCAGGAGGTAATTGAGGTTTATTCATTTCTGACATTTTCCATTGTTTGAAATCTTCCAACATTCTGAATGGTACAATAACCATTTTTTTCATATTTATTTGAGATTTAGTTTTTACAAAATACTGTTAACAACTGCACCTAATGTTTTGCTAATCAATGGAGCAAGAAATAATAATGGTAAAAAGCCACCTTTTTGATTCAAAATTTTCTTCTTGTGTTGCAAAGGTTTGTTCTTGTCTGCAAGATATCTGATATGTTTACGCTTCGAATGTAACTTGCGGTTCTGAGCTTCATTCAGTTTTACATTACCTTTTAAAAGATTTTGACAACATTCTGAAATGCAATCCATCACTTGTTTCGGAGCATCGTTGATCATTTTCTTTTTATATGCAGATGGAACTTTACTCATTGCAACAATCAACTCCCCATATTTTTTTATCAGCGGTGCTTTCCTGCTCTTAGTTTTTGAAGGCATCTTCACAGTCTAAGTAGTTGTCTCAAAATGAGCAGAAAAATTATATGTTTCATCTTTTATCTTTTCTGATTGAACCATTCTAAAGCTTCGAATGCCGATTTCGATGCATCAGACAACGGCATAAATTTAGAAAATTCAAGATCAATAACTGGTTTTTTTTGTAACGGTTGATGTTGAGGGTTCTGCTGAGAAGGTATAGGTGTAAATTTAGAATGTTGATTTTGTTGAGTTTGCATCGGTGTAAACTTTGAATGATTTAGAGAAAGCTTTGTTTTACGTTTAGATTCTTTTTGATTACCCCTTTGTTGTGTTTGCATCCGTGTAATCTTTGAACGTTTTGGAGAAACCTTTGATTTACTTTTAGATTGTCTACCAGTTTGTTCAAATGAATTTTTCAAAAGACTTCTAATTAAAACACCTCCAAGGAACCCACTACCACCTCGTTGTAAAATTAATTTACGTTTTGTTTCCATATCAGTTGATCGATCAGAGATTTTTTTAAGAACATTTTTATTTCTCTGAAAAAACTTTTTTGTCTGTGATGGTAATTTCCAATCATTTTCAAGAAATAATTCAGCTGCAAAAGTGAAGAAATTTATAATTTGTGACAGTTCATCATGACTAAACATCTCGGTGGACGACATGGTTCTAAAATGAAAAAAGTAACAACAACTGAATTTATACTTTTGAATAAATGACAGGACCTCGGTCATTAGCTGTCAACCATTTATGGAAAATATCAGTTCCAATTCGCAAATAATTTTCTGTTCTAGGATGAAAATCTACTAAAATATATCCATGATTTATTGAAGTTGCATCTTCGTATGCTTGTTTCAAATGCTGGTTTGCATTTGATGAGCCAAAACTTTTATTTGATTTTTATCTCGAACGCTTTGAAATAAAACCATGTAGTGTGCATTCAAACTTATAGTTCTGCTACTTTTTGATTTTTGGAACATGTTTTGAGTAATGTAAATTATGGAAGCATTTCGATGATGACCTTTTCTAGTAAACCAAAGCATTATTTTGTCTTCATCTTGTTCCCCCATCATGTCATCGAAAACAACAAGATGAGGAAATGATTTATCTGATACAATTTCCTCATCATCGTCTGGAATGCCATCGATAAACTCAACGTTATCAATTTCTTTTATACGATTGTATGTGTCTTGCCATTCTTTGTAACACCAAACTATTTTCTTTGGTGGTGTTTGGAATAAATCGTGTTTAAATTCAATAAGTTTTTAACAAATTCTGTTTTACCTGATCCACTAGGTCCGCTGATAAAGAAATTACACGGATGTTGGAAAAGTAAAGATTCTTCCATGTTGTCACTTTGATGCCTAATCAGAGAGTGAACTTAACGACGTGTGAATTTAGTTTTTAAAGAGAAATCTCCAAAGCTGTAAATATTTCCATACATTTCAATAATCCAATTATTATAGTCTTCTATTCTTCTGTTTGTTCTGTAAATAAAAAAATCATCCCCTATAATGTTTTGAATTTTTGCATATGTTGACATTTTTTTTGTTAACAAATACCCATAGATCCTAGGAACTGATTTAAAGGTTCCACTAGCAATAGGATAATGATCTTCATTCTTTGTATAATGAATATAGTCATGTTCATCAAAAGTTTCTAAATCTAAATGGTGTTGATCACCACCAAATAGCCAAAAATCAGATATTCTTTCAATGAGAAAAAATGTTTTGAATTTAATAAATGATTTAATATAGTTTTGAGAGAAATGAGAAAATATACTTGTCTCAAGATAGTCCAATCTCTGTAAACATTCGTCGACATCACAGCATCGTAGTATTGCTTTCTTTTCTCTTTCAAACCAGACTTCTTGTAATTCCTTCTTTATCTCTGGAATAAGTGTTGACTGTGCCACCAAATATCCATAAATCTTCTCAGCAATTTCTGGAGGTACTACTCCTGTCAACATCTTGACATGAAATGACTCAACATCTCCATCCGTATGGATATGTGTGAATACCATTGACGAGTTTTCGTTTTGTGTACACCGATCTGAAAGTTTTGGTTTGACACTCACTAATTAGTTCATGGTTCTTTTGTCTTTTAATTCTGGAAGGATACTCAACAACAGTTTTGAAATTTTCACGATCATTAACACATTGTACCATTGTTTCAAAATTAACTTTTTGACTTGTGCTGTAATCAAGAGTGATACCTTTTACCTTACATTTGGTGTATCTTCTCCCATCTTTGATGTATTCATATCCGTAGTTCTTTGGCCCAAGTCCAACAAATTTGACAATCTTTGCATCTGGATGTTCGTCGCTCCATTTCCCCAATCTTCCTTCGATAGTTTTGATGTTCTTCTTTGATGGATCACTGACATACATACAGCTGTCTGTATCAAAATACAGCACTCTATCTCCAAGTTTTTTAAAAACTTTATACAATTGTAATCTTGCATACGCTGTAACAAAAGAAGCAACAACAACATTTGCTGAATGATGAGGTTCAATATTATCTAAAATATCAACATAATTTACCAGAATGAATTTGTCACCATCAAGAAGTGTAACATTTTGAACAATTATATTGTTACTAGTAAGCAATTCAAAATAACGTGATGGCTTATCCACATACTCTGTTTTTGACATAAGATTTCTTTGTGCATTCTTACCCCATATACAATTAATCATAATTTTAGATATTTGGCGTTTTCCTGGATTCTTCTCGATGTTCTCCAATTTTATACCCTCAGCTGCATAATAATCCTGTACAAACTTTTGCTTCTGTTCTTCTGTCTCAACACCAAATGGATAACCACTACATTCCTGTTTGATCTTTAGATGTTTGTCGATATAGGATTTGTATATTTCATCTGTCCAATCTGTCCAATGCCAAATTTGGTACACATCAAGTATTTTGTAGCCAACATCCATTGCTTTGAATAATTCTGGCGTGGTCCACACTCCGGTTATAGCTCGATCTTCTTATGAATGGTTACATGCCTCGTTCTCATTGATGGCACAAGTGTTGCACAGAGTAAAAACCATTTTCTTGTTACAATGAATCGGTAGAACTGGAATATACAATTTCGATGGTGGTAAAATTGTACATTTAACAAGCCCCGCATAGTCTCTAATGTGTTCTTGATCGATCTGCTCTTGGCTCAAAATTTCTGGATGTCCAACAGGGTAGAATTTATATTTGTTGCAAAATGGATACAACGAACACACATCGATGAACTTGATTTCTTTTGTGGAATCTTGATCAATTTCCTCGTACAATTTGATGGCATTTGTACGTCCACCAAACAATGCTTCTCTTGGCAAAATGGGGTCTCGTTGTTTGTAGAAAGATTCCATTTGTTGTTTGAATTTCACATCCGATTTCATTCTTTCGTCGATCTGATGCTCCCAAATTGATTCAACTCTGTAACCAAGACTTTCCAGTTCATCTTTCTTCTGTTGAGTTCTTGTATATAATTCTTCCATGGTTAGCATCGTATAGGGATTCTTGTATTGTCTGTTGTTGTAACATTTTGGACATCCATGAAACAGACATCCATTCATCTCAAAAACTGTTCTTGTGGCTTCCTCATATCCATCGACGTAGTGTCCACCAATCTTGATTTCTCCTCCATTCAAAGCATGCTTGATTGTTATCATACGTGACAATGATATATGTTGAAGCCAACGTATTGCTTTCATGGAATAGTTTTTAGCACATGGGTATCCACCATCTGGAATGATTCCAATTGTTTTCTCTGGCATTGAATTCTTCCTCCATGCCAAATTGCAAACTTGCGCCAATGTTATTGACTCAATGAACGGGTCAATCTGTTCTGTTTCCAATATGTATTTCCTGAATTTTCCACATCCACGGCGAAGAATATCCACGTCTGATTTGCAGTACTTCTCCATCTCTTCTTGGAAGTTGAATATCACGTTATTTTCTATTTTCTCATTGTACCATTCAAAGAATTTCTCTCGATTTTCCACGCTCATCATGTCTGGTTTGTAGTAATCAGAAGCCAAGTAATGTCCAATGTAATTTTGAAACTTTGGTGAATTCGCCCAATGTGGAAAGTGTCCTTTCGCCATCTCATTCAGCTGAAAAGTTTGTGGAAACGTTGAAAGCGGCATCATCAGAAAACTCAGAGAATCAATAACTTTCACGCTGTTGCATTTTAAACTGAGAATCTTGTTTCCATTCATGATCAGTTCTGGTTTATGAATTCCACTTTGTATGAGTGCTTGAAGTAGAAACTGTGCATCGTATCCCTGAGCATTATGTGCTATTGCAACACATCCTTTGTGATCTTGGTGGAATAACCAGTTTGTGAAGTCTGTTAAAACGTTGTCACCCTTGAATACAAATTCTCTGGAATCCGGTCCGCATGTTTCACATTTTTCTTCGATTGGTTTGCACATGCAATCTCCACAAGCGGTATGTGCAACACAGAAGTTTGGAATATGAACACCTGTGTCTTGTCTGCATTCAAAGTCAAAGAATACATATGGAATCTTTGCAGGTTTCTTTTCCGGTGATTCATATTTTGGAATGTAGCACCTGTGATCTGCTTCAACGATTTCTTTGCAATGTTTGCATTTCTTCAACCCCGCACATATATGTCTGCTTGATTTATTGATTAGAATTTCTTCGTCACAATTGTTGTATAGTTGAACCAAATCACATATTTTTCTTTACTGTTTTCCTTCCGTCTTCAAATGGTTGTCGAAACAAGATTTACTTCTGAATGATCGTCGACACGTTCTACACTTCACCCAATTTGTGAAATTACACTGTGTCAATGACCAGCATGCACAAACAAATCTGCATCGATGATCGCCACGCATATGGAATCCAATGTCACAGAATTCACAGTAGTAGCTGGTGCCTAGAAATCCTTTGATTGATGTTATGGTGTCGAAGTGATTGTTGTTGTAGTAGATGTGTACACATTTGCTCTCCGAACACATTTCTGCAGGTTCAAATATAAATCCAGCGCCAGCAAATTCATTGTGAATTTTCACAACATATTCTGGATACAATATTTCTTGAATCTTGTGGAACTCATTGATACTGCAAACTGTATCGTGTGGAATGCCAGCACGGTTGAGTAGATTTTTTGCTGCATCTGTTTGTGCTGTGTATATTGATTGTCTTATTCTTTTCCATTTCTTTGACCAGCACGCAGATCCATCACTATCTGCCTTACACATTCCGACGACAATAGATCTTGCCATACACATAACATCATCAGCATTTTCAATCCGGACAATACTTCTTTTTACTTTTGTCAGCTTGTTCTTGTCTGCAAATGGTCCATAATGTAGTGAGTGTCGTGTACCACCTTCCGGAATATCTGTAACGAAGATTTCGAAATTGAGTGCACCGTCATGAATTGTAAAGTCTGCATTTGATTGAACCACATTTTGAATATTATCCATGAGTGTCCCACCATTCAATTCACTGGCTTTTGTGAATGGAATGAAAATGCTCATATCAAGTCCTGGATGATTTATCGTAACTCTGATTCTTGTCTTCTCATTTGCTGAACATTTCTGTTTCAATTCTTCTGTCAACTTCTCAAATATCTCTGGAATGTTTTCGATTGGATCTGTAAATTTCTCGAATTTCACACCAAATTGTCGTGATGCTGATTTAAATTTTCTGGAAAATTTCTCCGAGTTCAGCTCCAATTTGAAATATTTTGTTGGATTGAACACAACACGCTCTCTAGCCAGACTTCTCTTTCTCTTCCCACCAATTTCTCTATTCTGTCTTCGACCGCGTCCAATCTGCCCATCACTAGAACTTGCTTCACTTTCTGCCCTATCAGTTTCCATATCGCTCTCTTCACTTTCTGCCTCATCAGTTTCCATATCGCTCTCTTCACTTTCTGCCTCATCAGTTTCCATATCACTCTCTTCAATAACTGCAGGCCTTGGCCTTGGAGTTGAAGTGTAAAGTGTAGAATTACATCTGCTTTTATAGCATTTTCATCGCGAATGCTATAAGAGCTATAAAAGCAGGTGTAATTCTACACTTTACACTTCAACTCCGAAGAAGCCAGTCGCAATATTTTTTGCTGACAAAACTCAAGACAAAAATGTTTAAGAAAATTAAAAGACCTGTTTCAGACGACGCCACCAGCGAAGAAGATATTGTTAGAAAAAGACCAAGGCCTGCAGTTATTGAAGAGAGCTATATTGAGCTACATAAAGAAGATTAAAAAAAATCTACACAGCCACAGACTAGAAAAATTCAAGATAATCTTGTCGAATTGAGACAGATCTCTACCAATTTGTTTAAACTTTGTAACAAAATGCAATGGCAAGAGAAACAAGAGAAAAACAAAGCTGATAAAAATTGGAAACCGCCATATGGTTACTGTTACAAATGCGGACAAGAATCCCATTGGTCCTTCCATTGTAAAACAGATTTCGGCGACAAAAAAATTGTGAAAACTATACAAAAATGTCTACAAGCAGTAACAATACAAGAACAAAATGCAGATATCAAAACTGAAGAGATGTCTACAACATCAGATGTTTTCAAACAACCCCGACCTGTTGATCCTACGAATGATTCACAGAACAAATCTGAAGATAAACATCCAGATTTTGAAAATTCCAAGAAAACTTCCAAGAAAAAGAAGCTGAGACCATTCTACATTCCAAAAACAGATAAACGAATCGATACAAACATTTGAAAATTATGTTGTGTGAATAAATTATGAATTGAACAATCGTGTTTTGTTTTTTTCAGCTATGAAAGAGTAACCTTTTGGGAAATGTGGGTGGCCCTGAAAAGGGCCGTTTTTTCTTTTCCAGAATTCATAAAAATTCTGCCAAATCAGGATATATCCCGTTGGGATTAATTGTCACAGACCAAGTAGGATTTGATCTGTGCGCCGCAGCAGCCTGAGCGAAGCTGTCAATTGCTGCATGGCACAGATCTTTCTTCTTGATCTGTGACAAGATCTCCACGAGATCAAGATTGCTTGATTCTTGATTGCTTGATTCTTGATCACATACTTCAGGCGATGGTCGTCGCCGAGCCAGAAAATCTCTTAGCATCTGCTTCTGTACCACCTTTTGTTCAGGAGAATCCTGCCATTTCCTATATCTTTTTATCTCCATCTCCTCTGACGAATCTCTCTTCCTCCACAACTTCTTGATAAATTTCTTTAAAGACGGCATAATGAATGAAGTTCACTGAAAAAGTGAAAATATTTGTATACATTTGACACGGGCGTCAATGAAATCACATAATACTTTGGCGTTAAAATTGACAAATATTTCCTGACGTTGTGTTTTTTCAGAACCGGATCAACATGCATATTTTTCTTGATCATTATTGCATAGCGATCAAACAAATGTTTTTAATTTCGTTAGATCATTATCTACTATTTGGTACACATGATTGATATATTTATTACCTCATTAGGCAAATATGGAATGTTTTTCTAGTTTTTGGTTTTGGAATTGTACATATTTTATACATAAAAACTGAACACAAGAAACATACTGAACATTTTTCTTGATCATTGCATTTGATAACTTTACTTGGTCATCGTTTATGAACGAAGATGAATTCATATGTTAAAACATCTTAATTAATTGTATATACTATCATGAATTTAATCTATAACATATCGAAATGGTGAAACTAACAGATAATGCACTGTAAAGAAACACAACGTCAGGAAACATTTGTCATTTTTAACGTCAAAGTATTATGTGCTTTCTCTACCGCCAGCGCAATCGTGATATATGTTCAAGCACGACAGCGAACAATTTATTCTACATTCAAAGATGACTGCTGTAAACATAACAGATCTTGACGAGATAATGGGCGGTGGGGTATACTGTAAAGCAGTGTACGGTGAAGAAATATCGCTATTTTGGAGGGCACTCAGCCTCGGGATTTACGGGGCGACCGATGGATGGATGATTCTGAGAGATGCGGCAGTTGACCTGTACTACACAAAGAGTGACGAACTTGGTGCGTCGGCACAAGATTTACGGCGCACAATACCTCTAGTGTGGATCCCCCACGTTTGCCACGAGCATTATTGTGAATGCGAAATATGGATGAGGCGAGGAGACAAATCAATTGAAGTTTTGGCGAACAAAGAAGTTCAATGTGGCGGATTCTAAACTATAACAAAAATAAAACGGCCATTTTCAGGGCCACCAAATGATCGAAAAGATACTCTTGATAGCTAATTGATATTTTCCAAAGTGAGATTTTCCTTTTGAAAAAAATAATTCTAAGTCCATTTTCATTTTTTTCGATCAGAAATGTCACATCAATGACAGGAACATCTATCCTCAGGGTGGGAACTATGGCCCAGTACCCCCCAGACATGGGCACTATGGCCCAGTACCCCCCAGACATGGGCACTATGACTATGGCCCAGTACCCCCCAGACATGGGCACTATGGCCCATGGGACATAGTGCCCATGTCTGGGGGGTACTGGGCCATAGTGCCATGTCTGGGGGGTACTGGGCCATAGTGCCCATGTCTGGGGGGGTACTGGGCCATAGTGCCCACCATTACTACTTTCGTCAGCAAAACTGTATCTGCATATTTGAATTTTTGAAGTATTTTTCAACTTTTCGTTTTTGTTGGAATTTGCCAATATGTACTCACTGGAACACGACCCGTCCGTTGTTCAGTTTGCTTTGCAAGTAGACCGGTCAAACTTTGGGATATTACCAAAATTATATCGACGTACCTGCTCCTGCATTACATCGCTCCTTCATTAACATGGTCGGATTTGGCGAGTAAAATAGCTCAATGATACAGCACTTAACTATAGTTATTTACATTATAAAGCCTCGCCACGAGTAAACCTTCAACTTGAGCGGGAATTAATCAGACACTAACAAGTTGCGCCTGGATACTATCTATCATATCCACTATTCAAATTTTTTTTATATCGATGTTTGATTTTTAGACAATTTTTCCCCCTTTGATTTTCGTTGGAATTTGCAAAAAGTCTGAACCCACCAGAAGCTCGCCCGCTGTTTGGCAGTTTACTGTTACAGTAGAGCTATCAAACTTTGGAGGCCTACCTACGGGATAGCGCAGTACCTGCTCTTGCATTAACCTTGCTCATCAATTAGCCCGTTGGATTTGGCGCCAAAAATAGGTCATTTTTATTGTCGATGTCGTAGATCGGTAACGGTTTGTAGAAAAAACTTATAAATGGTACATTCCAGTCAGAATCACTCTTCCCATTCGGAAAATGCAATAAAAATATTATTTCGCTGGACTTGTTTTTTTGTTTGTTTTTATTTTTTTGCTAAATCTGACGTTTACATCCGCCACCGGTCAGACTGGTCACACCACCCTTGGCCTGGTCTCACCACCCCGACATGGTATCACCACCTGGCATGGTCTCGTCGCCTCCCTAGTATGATATCACCCTCTCCCATGCTCCTTCATTAGCCAAATTATTTAATTTTCGATGGTCTCTAACTTGGACATGAAAGTAAAAATAGTTGAAATCATCGTAAAAAACAATTCCAAAAATTTTGCCCCCACCCAAAGCCCAAAAATTTATATCCGTCCCTGTTCAAAACTGTTTTTCGTATCAAGTTGCTAAGGAGTAACTGCATAGAAGCTCTCAAATTTGGATACCTTGCATGTTATAGGCGGAGACAGGATATGAAATAAATCGAGTTTTGCGAACCATGGGCGACAACTATGTAGATAAAGCTCGGACATAAATTGTAATGTATGGACCAAATAGGTCATACTGAGTTGTACTTATAGTCACATTTTGGAGTCTCTACTGTTCATACTTTTCGAGATACAGCAACCCCATTTTTTCACAAATATATATATATATAGTCTATTGACCTATAATTATTATAGGTCTAAATACATACGAAGTTCCAGCTCCCTATCTCTTGTACTTCCAGAGATAAATGAGTTGTAAAATTGCTTAGTATAATAATAATATTGGAGAAAAATAAAAAATTTAATAACAATATACTTCCATATTAAAATTTGGAAGTATAATAAAATAAATAAAATAAATTAAACAGTTTTTTGTGGCCATTTGCAAAACAATGTTTTTGTCAAGAGAAGGACCAGAACAACATAAAACAACATATAATATTAACCACGTTTGCAATAATCTGACAGACAGAAACACTCAATAATGATTCATCATTTCAGACATTAGGTTGTTTTATGGCGACTTTACCTAAAATAAAATAGTTCTGCCGCCGAGAAACTAAAATACGCAATGACAAATTTTGTATTTATTTTCTCGCAGATATTCATGATTTCAGATAGTAAACTGAGTACATACCCTATACTTGAGTACATACCATATACTTGAGTACATACCCTATACTTGGATTCGTTCATAAGCTAGAAAATGCAGTGTGTTGCAAATATTTCCTGTCAAACTCTCCAATGACCAGCCTTGAAAATTGTTGTTTTTATTTTGTTTAAACCACTTTTTTATACAAAATTAGAACTTATCTCTCATATTGTAAGGGTGAACAGGTGTTGTTATTGTACTATAACAAAGTACATTGGTTTTTTCCTTCAAACTGATAGCTTGAAATTGAGATATTTTTGAAAATTCACGAATGGGGCGCCCTAATTATAGTTCATCTAATTAAATGGTTCATCTATGGTTAAATGAAATAAAAGGATTCAAGATGTATAGAAACCGATTCCGAATATTGCAAAAATCAGCATATATAATCTCAGGTCTCAGCCGACACAGGATGGTGTTAACATCTGACTCGTCTCGGTACAGTAAGCATGTCTTTGTATGGCGGATTTCGACAACAATGAGAGTAAAATACACTTAAAACTATAAACACAATTACTGTAATTTATGTCATACACATAATTCCCTCTTTTTACAAATACTGAGTAGACTAAATATACTGAGGATGTAATTTTACATTCAATAACGACGTGCGTGTGAACTTTTCGGTTGCATATTAAGTTTTATTCAAGAAATATAAAATAAATGTTACATTTTGGGAACAACTGTACTCAGTACAGTTGTTCCCAAAATGTAACTCTGACCTCATTTCGAAAAAGGTGTAAATCATAATGTGCACTCTTCTTAGCACGCGCGGATTGTAGCGCGTAGTATAGTTAAATATAAATATAATGAATGTCTCTGACCTGACAAACATATATCATATTGATATTTAACTATTATATTTTAATATGGATATTCCCGTTCTGTGAGGATAATCCAAAATAATATTTCACTGACATTTTGTTTCTTATATTTTTAACAATTCTATCATTTTATTTATCATTTTTTCTCACATTCCTTAACAATTTTTATGATTTTTTTTATAAATTTTTCTTACATTCATTATCAATTTTTATCATTTTTTCTTACATTCGTTAACAATTTTTATCATTTATTATCATTATTTCTTACATTCTTTAACAATTTTTATCAAGTTTTTCATAACAATTATACAAAATAATATACAATTTGTTAGGCCAATGCATTCTCTTATATATGCGAGGCGACCTATGGTAGACTCGCATATATAAGAGAATGCATTGGCACAGGGTTTTCTCAATCGGATAACTCAATAGCTCCTTCATAACAACATTTAAACTAATTGAATGCTAATTGAGTTGCTTATTGTGTGTCGTCATGATTAATCATTCTCCTGGACAAAATTTATGTATGATACCTAATTAGTGCGACACTGATTTTCAAGAATTTGTGTGAAATATGTTTTTGGATTATCCCTCTTTTATCAATTTCACAAAACAATAATGGTCATATACCACTATAATAGTGGAATTCAGGATTTGCCTGACCTGGTGATACCATAATGTATGCATGTATCAATAACGGTGGATACACACATGCATGCAATCTCTGTAAATATCGTGTATTTGGCGTTTGCGTGGATCATACAGACCGTGTGATATGTGTCCGCTGCCAACCCTATCATTCCGGCTATGTTTGGCCACAGTGAGTCAAGCTCTGCATGAACGCACAGAAAGTCGTTGACTCGGACGAAGTCGTCAGGCCGCTTGAAATAATTGTTCGCGCGATAACTCAAATGGTGGACGTAATAAAGATATATATCATATATTATCGCGAAAACTACCGGACTGACCATTGCATATTTCCTCGACGAGGGGGGGGGGGGGGGTGGGTCATACAGCACCATGAGTCCTAATTTATAAATATTGTAGTTGACCACCTAGTACAAACGCTATCGCATGCCAAATGGGGTGGGATGCTGAAAAATCGCAAGCCAATTTGCGCGCGATTTAGTTTGCCGTGTCCCGCGTGACTCAGCATCGCATGCGAATATGTTTCGATTGTAAAATTCAAAGAAATGTAACTCTAACATACCCGTTATTTAGTAAAAAATCATACCAAAAGAATGACACCACAAAGAGACACGTTTCAAAAACACTATAGGAAAAATCACTTTTAGGGTGGGTGGGCTTGGGGGAGGCGGACGTCACTGTCTAAGACCTGTTGGGAAACACAAAATTCAAACTGTTATTGAAGCGCCGCAGGCGCGTTAAGCAACGTCACCCCTTTTTCAAATTGATATCGAGGCAGTCAGGTCGCGCCAGCGACCGCTGCCGCGGGGGCCTGATGGCTCATAAAAACAACTCTATATATAAGCGCCCGCGGCTACCACTTTATAGCATCAAGGGTAGACTGAGCAAATCGAGACGGGATGCTGGTCCCGCCAAACTCTCCAGACGGCATCGACATATCAAAACGCATGCGATTCTCGCCTATCGTATCCGTATTTGGACGAGATTGTAAGACCATAGCCTGAGTTGACAGTTATGTCTGTCGTGTCTGTTTTCTACGAGTGATTGGTCTAATATGCAGCAGCCATATAGGCTATTCATATCATTATGAACATATTATTACAGCTTAGATTTGAAGGTACAGAATGTGGTGGTGTTGTTTTGTGCCTTCATTCGGGAAAACGGTTGTCAAGATACGAGTTCCCAACTACGTCACCTTTCCTCTTGTGTTATACATGTATACGAAAAATTTACAATTACGGAATATTTAAGTAAAACCACAGGGGCCTGTAACGCGCCCCGCTATCCTTCCCCCTTTTGCGCTGCCCATATACGCCGCTTCTGTATACGCGCCTGCTTCACGCTAATGGTAGTATAATAGACACAAGAGGAACTGTAGACATTCACCTTTTTACCATCCCTCGGCAATTGGACAAGTTTAGGCCATTCACACCAGTAATGCTAACGATATAGCCACGGATGTATCGGCGAAGAATGCATCTTTCATTCAATACCACAAACTCCCATCAGAACCATTCATATACATAGCATTTGATAAATTTTTAACCACCGAATATTGTCTCCGAAGACAACTGTCGATTATTCCAACTTTGTTTTCATTTTTTGTTTACGAATCACGCAGCGCCTCATTTTAATATTAAGTATGACCTGACCTCGATTCTAATACTGAGCGGTGATTGGCTGTTTCTAATATTGCAGTCATGGAAAGGTCAGGTCATAATGAATACTAAAATGAGGCGCTGCTTGATTCGTAAACAAAAAATGAAAAAAAAGTTGGAATTATCGACAGATTTCTCCTCTATAGAAATTGTTTACTGACGATGTGTTGATTTGTATGAGTAAATAAATTATTAGCCGACAAGAAATCCCTGAGCGCTAGATTTTAGTTGATCGTTTGACCGATTTTTAATTATAGTAAGCCGTGTGGGGTGAATTTATTGGAACATATCGTCCATTGTTTTTTGAGCCGGATCAATCCGAAAATTTACGCTCTTCTGATACAATATTCGGTGGTTAAATATTTATCAAATGCTATGTATATGAATGGTTCTGATGGGAGTTTGTGGTATTGATTGAAAGATGAATTCTTCGCCGATACATCCGTGGCGATATCGTTAGCATTACTGGTGTGAATGGCCTAAATTTGTCCAATTGCCGAGGGATGGTAAAAAGGTGAATTTCTACAGTTCCCGTTGTATCTATTATACTACCATTAGCGTGAAGCAGGCGCGCATATAGAAGCGGCGTATATGGGCAGCGCAAACGGGGGGGGGGGGGGCGGACAGCGGAGCGCGTTACAGGCCCCTGTGGTAAAACATTATATTATACTTTTTTTGCGCAGATAATCCCGGCTGATACATTCAACCTAAATACCTTTAACTTATTATGGTGGAGTTTGGTGACAATTATGTGACAATCATTCTGTGCCATAGCAAGCCATGTTGCCCGTTGAGTTTCCGCACAATGAGTTGACTGGACCAATTAATCCGTTGCGTTTCACCAAGGTTGATCTATGCTCATTACGTTTTGCTACATTGTATTCTCTACGATATATATAATTGCATGATCGACCGTCCAGAATTGTGTTTGACCGTGGCAATCCCTCATTCCCTCACATATCATACACGTATACTGTTTTATTTATATGCTCTCACTGGTTATATTAATTCCAAGCGTATTAAGTTCCCCAATTGCGTTTTTAATTTTGCGACGTTTATATATAGTTCTGCGCATATAACTCCGCTAACATTATAATTTGGGCCGATGAAGCTGTGTCGGAACTGCATGTTTGGGGATATACTGCTGAAAGAAAGTATCTGGAATAAACAAAGCGAACAATATACACAAGGACCATAACAAGAAAAAGGCTGATCATAACGAACGTTGGAAGACTCATTGTGCGAATATGCAGCGGGCGACATGGCTAGCTATGGCATATTAATTGTGACGACCAATTGTCGCCAAACTCCACCATAATAAATCGTCACACCTACTATGCCATAGCTACCATGGTACGTGTGTCCGCAGCCATTATGTTGACGCGCTGCCAGCTCGCGGCAAACACAATAAACTGTTTAGTGTGGTGACTTAGCGACAAAAAATTGTCACATTGGAACGGACTTGCCAAAAGTGCCATTTTTTATGTTATGTCAAGTAATGTGTGCTCTTTCAGAAAGTGAACTAGAAACAGGTTTCTGATCAATGTTAACCTTTGTTTCCAGTATAAATATAAGATGGCCACCAAATTCAATCACTATTACACCATGACGTTCCAACTATTATAACATTTTAGGCAAATGCCTAATAAAGGTTTCATTCCATCCGGCATTGTCATATTTTGATGATAGTAGCAACCCAAGCTGACAACATTTGAAATTTATCACTTTTTGGACCAAAAACATGAAATTTTGTCACAAAATCATTTTCGTTTCAATTATTTCGGAATAATAAACGGACAATTTCTCAAAACTGTTTCAGTGCAGATCAAAGGTTAAGATCTTAAAAAATTGGGAAATATATACTGCAAAGAAAACATACAACATCTAGGACAAATTCTTAACCAAATTTTATAAATTTTGGGTTATGTTACCCCTCACCCAAAAAATTATGAAATTTTGTTTTTGTGATAAACATCGGATAAAACATGGATGAGAATCTCTAAAGGACACTATTCGATCACATTTATAAATACTGTAATTGGAATTACATACATAATAACCAAAGTTGAAATTTACAACTTTTTCGACTAAAACATATGCAATTTTGTAAGAAAATCCTCGTCATTTCAAATATTTTGGTACAATAAATGGTCATTTACTCATAGGATATTTGCGATAGTTCACAATGTTTGGTCTTATATGGTTTGGACAGATATACTGAAAACAATGAATACATCCTATGTGGCTAATATGTAACGTTTCATAAAATTTGGTTTACGTGTTACCCCTCACCCCAAAAATCACTAAAATGTGACTTTGTTGTAAGATTCCATACATCTTTGGTTAAATCTTATAAAGTGAGTTTGTCGATCGCAATTCGTCGTATATGGTAACGTAACAACCTCGTTGTCAGTATACTGTTGAAACTTACAATTGTATGCCTAATAACTATTATATTTGATGGTAAAATACCCATCATTTCAAATAATTTCAACCAATATAAGGGCAATTTCTCAAACATTTTCCATACCATAACATACAACATGCGGTCTTAAAAGTTGCGAAAATGACTGTCGAATACAACATATTGAAAGGCGTATACATATCATGTCTTGGTGAAATAGAATAAAATTAAAAAAATCTATTATACCATCAATATATATATTTGAAGGTGTTGACCCAATATCATTGATATGTGTAATTTACAAATCTAGCATACAAGAGGGGTGTATATATAGACAATTATTTCAGATCACAACTTTAATTTGTCCATCATTAATACACATAACATAAAGATGGTCTATCTTTGTGTATAATCTGTTCTTAAATTCATGCCTGTTATGTTATACATGTATAACTATATTGTTCAGTCTGATCATACCAGCCGATAGATGGCAACTAATAGATTGTCATGTTATAATCACCGGTGACCGTGTTGATACGTTGAACAAATAGTTTAAGCATTCTTAATACCACAATTACATCTACATAACTATGTGCGTGGTAAATCAGCTTTTGCACATTTGCACATGTTACACGTTTGGGATTTGTAACAACACTTGATGAGTTCTGAACACACAGCTACAGTTTCTGGTAATGTAGTCCACAAATGTTTACATCCATGGTCTTCAACTGTCCATACACAGTCACGCGGTTCAGGTATTGGAATTTTTATGTCATGGCATTGTACCACAATTCTGCCTGGTAGACGGCTCATGCTGTGTTAGGAACCCTTTTAAGCGTCAAGTTTTTCAGAATTCTCTTCATGCCTCGTTAATCAGCAACTTTTGACAACCTTTATTATAATTAATGATAATGAAACTTTCGAGTTCTTCGAAAATATCTGAGGACAAATCTAGTTGAATAAAAGGTTGATTCGCCAATATAAGAAATGTACATGTGTCTGTGATCGTGGGATAATCTTTCCATGCCATCCAGAACATTTTTCTGTCCTTTCCATGGAATAAGGAAGTGGTGTCACAACCAGATATCGAATGAAAATGGGTAGAGATAAACAATTGTCGTCGCCCAGAGCGGAACATGTGCTGTTGACATGGTACAATGTTTAGTTTTGCCTGTTCCTAGAGAAACCCATATATCAGCACCACTGTTGGCATCGGTAAACTTTGAAAACTGACAGATGAGAATTACCAGGACATTTGTGTCAACAATCCGAACATGGATTGTCGTCAGCCCACAATAAAGCGCCTGAATAATGTGTGGCACATTCGTCCAATATTTTATTTCTTGTAGTATTGTTTTCGAACAACATTGGGCAGTTCAAAAAACCTGAAATCGCTAATCGCTTCTCCGCTATTCCAATCGATCAAGTGCATGAACAGGAGAACATCAAATTGAAAGGAAATGGAGGGTTGATAGGTTTAACAGAGAGCTCAGCAACAATAATGAGATGGCTAGTTGTTTCCCCGAGCTAATTGCGTGATGGGGACCCAGGCGTGTTTTTCTCTCATGAGAATCAGCTATTCCCCCCTGCCTTATCAGCGGGAGGTAAATTCAAGAAGGGGACAAAATCTGATTTGCTGGGATGTATCCGGGAAGCAACTGGAGATATATCGGTCCCACATAAAAATGTTCAGTGCAAGATATTTGATGGAGGCGTTCATGTGGATATGCTTGTACCTGCGACAGGATCTTCTTTTGATGATTACGCACAGTAACTAATGAAGTTTATACTCTACAAACTAAGAAGTGTTACTATCATTATGTTGTGTGGGACAGGTATTTTGAAGGCAGCACAAAAGGCAGCACTCGTGAGAATCATGGTACCGGTCTAAGATTCCGAAAAATGGAACTTATTCCTCCTTGCTTCTGACAATAAGCTTGAACTATTTGAATTCCTGACGAGTAAAGCATCATAACATGTTAAACATAATAAAGTGATGTACATGACAGAAGGTTCGTCAACTCTCAAAATGGCAAATTCTTCCATGTCGATCTTGAGAAACTGTTGTCAGGAGGAAACTGATATTAGAATTGTGCCAACCGTTCTAGGAACAGGCAAAACGGAAACATTTTACCATGTCAACAGTACATTATACTCTCTGTGCGATAAGTGGTTATCTCTACACATTTTGCTTTCAATTCTGGTTGTGATACCACTTCTTTCTTCCATAGAAAGGGCAAAACAAGTTTCTAGATGGCATGGAAATATTATCCCGCGTTCGCAGATGCATTTCTTCTATTGGCGAATCAACCTTTTATTCAACTAGATTTGTCCTCAGATATGTTCAATGAACTCGAACGTTTCATTATCATTACTTATAATAAAGGTTGTCAAAAGTTGATGATTAACGAGGCACAAAGATTATTCTTCACCAAAACTTGTCGCTCAATATAAGGTACAGCATATGAAAAGTGCCGTCTACCAGGCAGGATTGTGGTACACTTGTCATGACAAGCTGCAGCTGTGTGTTCAGAACTCATTAAGTGTTGTTGCAAATCTCAGACTTGTAACTGGTGCATATGTGCAAAAGCTGATTTACCACGCACAGAGTTATGTAGATGTAATTGTGATATTACGAATGCCTAACATATTTATTCAACGTATAAACACAGGCACCGGTGATTATAACATGACAATCTATGAGTTGCTATCTATCGGCCGGTATTATCAGACTGTGAACATTATAGTTATATAACATAACAGACATGAATTTAAGAACACAGTATAAACAAAGATAGGCCACCTTTATGTTATGTGTGTTATTGATGGACAATTTAAAGTTTTGACCTGAAATACATATCTACCCCTCTTGTATGCTAGATTACATAATTCAATGATATTGGTCAATATTATACCTTATACATGTATCCATTGATGGAATAATAGATTTTTTAAATTTGTATTCTATTTTACCAAGACATTACATGTATACATACACATTTATATGTGTTGCATTCGACATTCATTTCCGAATCTTTGAAAACTGCATATTGTATCGTATCTTGGAAGGTTGTTACATTATCATATATGATGAATTGCGAACAACAAACTCAGTTTATAAGATTTAACCAAAGATTTATAGAATCCTTAAACAAAGTCACATTTTCGTAATTTTTGGGGTGAGGGGTAACATAAACCAAATTTTCTGAAAAGATGTTAGATATTAGCCACATAAAATGTGTTCACTGTGTTCAGTATATATGTCCAAATATATAAGACAAAACATTGTGAACTATCGCAAAAATCCTATGAGTAAATGACCATTTATTGGACCAAAATGTTTGAAATGACGAGGATTTTCTTACAAAATTGCGTACGTTTAGTCGAAAAAGTTTTAAATTTCAACTTTGGTCGTTGTTTATGTAATTGCCATTACAGTATTTAGAAATGTGATCGAATAGTGTCCTTTAGAGATTCTCATCCATGTTCTAATCGATGTTTATCACAAAACAAAAATTCATGATGTTTGGGGTGAGGGGATTTTATGACAAAATTTCATATTTTTGGTCCAAAAAGTGATAAATTTCAAATTTGGTCAGCCTGGGTTGCTAATATCTTCAAAATATGACAATGTCGGGTGGAATGACACCTTTATTAGGCATGTGCCTTAAATTGTATACCAGTTGGAACGTCATGGTGAAATAATGGTTGAATATTGTGGCCATTTTGGATATATACTGGAAACAAGGGTTAATTTTGACCAGAAACCTGTTTCTAGGTCACTTTCTGAAAGAGCACATAACTTGACATAATATAACAAAATTGCACTTTTGGCCAGTCCGTTCCTACAAAAACGCTAAGTCACTACACTAGTTAGTTTATTGGTTCTATTATACGACATTTGAAATGTTTTCGGCTTATGTATCTTTTCTTTCTTATTTGTTCTAATTTCCATTTAAGTAGAAGTTCCATTTAAATACGCAGGCCAGCGTTGTCGATCTCCGTTACATGGTTCAAGTACGCATTAACAGAGTATATTTCTAATCACATTTAGTCCATCCAAGAACGCAAATACCGAGAATGTTTTAATTACATTTACTCCATCACCTCCTACGACAGGGCGAGATATGCTTGTCAATATACACAACAAGAAAACCATAGTCAGAAATGGTAACGCGCTCATGATCATATATAATATACCCATGGTTGTAATTATAGAATCATTTTCATTTCTGTTATTTGTAATTGGCATAGATTATCACAAACCAAAAATCAACATTATTGACATAATGTAAACGCCAATAAACGAAATTGAAATTCTCAACTACACCTTTTACCGCGCTCGGCCTTAGGGTGGCACTACAGCTCGGCATCGGGTCGCACTACAACTTTTAATGTGTCCAATAATTAACGTTCTATTAATAGAACCCCTAGCGCTATGGCAGCGCCCAGGCGAAACAATAATTTGTACATTAGTATACACGCGGCGCGCATAATAAGAGGGTGACTGGTCACTCCGTCAGATTTAACGGTTCCCTCCACATTCCAACTTAGTTAGTGCTGGGCTCAATTGCCGTACGCGTGCGTGGGTTATCAGCTGACAAATATTACAAGGCCGCACGTCTCGTGCATATCAACAAATGCACGATGTTTACACAAATTACATGCAAGTGATTATGCAATCTGCATGATTATCATGCAAAAGTATTGGCAGACACAAATCCTATGTTGCTAGAAATAAATAGTACATTGTGTCGCCTGTCAATTTTGTTTCGAATATAAGACCTTTTAGAAGCTTACCGACGAACTATCGATGAATCCACGTTTTATTATATTACGTTTTATTCGCCTGACGAGCAGACAATCGACTATGTTATTTTATTACTAATGTGTTTTCGAATTGTGTTGTAAAATGCCTTGCCCGATTTGATACCATAAACCACAATGCGTACGTTTACCTTACCAGAATATAATAAGCTGTATTCGTGGGCTCATTAATATGAGACAGGGATGGCGTCATAGTGGGAGGGGTCATATTTCCAATTTTCTGATGTGTTATGTTGTTGATTAAACAACTTAGCTACCTTGATTAGTCAGCTTAGCTATCGCGATTAATAAACGTACTATATTGATTAATCAACCTAGTTATCTGGATTAATCAGCATAGCTATCTTGATTAGTCAACTCAGCTATCTTGATTAATCAACTCAGCTATCAAGGATGTCAAGGTATCTGATGTCTTCCCACCATATAGCAGTTTGAATAGTTGTGCACCAGCAGTGCCAAGCTCGTCCACTATTGTAGCGGAAATCGAAATGCGTACTGTAAACACCCAGTTTATTTGTAGCATTTTTCATCGGCGTCGTTATATATATAATTTGAAGGTTCGCCGAGTCGGTATAGTCGTAACACCACTCATATCGTAAACGAATGCGCAGTAGTCCACTGTGGCATTTGATGGTATCTAATACGTGTTGTTTTCTAGCGTATTCATCGATAAATCTAAATTATAAACATTGTCGTCGAACGCATTTTTTTCCATTGTTCGTGGCATTGGTGGATTAATCGGTCTCTACATGTACAAAAACACGCGCTTAGCTCGAATGAATACATGCCTGTTGTGCAGTTGATGCTAAACTTAAGTTTTCTAGCTTTATCGATGTAGGTCAGTTGTCGCCCGAATAATGAAACTTCTGCTGTTCATTTAGTGGCGGGTTTAATATATTTTTCTGCATGGGGCGATTATTGGCCTTTCGTTAGACACAACAATGAGCCATCTACGTGCTATATTTTACAAGATATCGGCCGTCCCACGCAATTTCAAATTGTGTTCCGCAATTATCATTCTGTTACGCATTCCATTCAATCCCGCAGTTATATTATCTACATGGTGTACACACACTATTTTCGATAAACAATTAATAAGTAGTAGTTCCGTCGCACGACCGCCACTGTGTGCTGTAATGAAACAACCTATACTTATATGAAATCTGGCAAATGTTATTCACATTCTGTTTCGATTTTTGCAATTTGGTGGCATAATTTTACCAAGTTGTTGGTATACCCATGAGCAGCCCATGGGATTATAATTCCCGCGGCCACTGTAGTAACATGGTATCAGAAAAGTCAGATGATTTTGTTATTTCTCGCCAGGATACATTGTACGATATGTGTGAAACATCCATGTGCATCTCAATGAAAGCATATATGTACATGTACGTGTACATGTACGCGTGCGAATATTCCAATTTCCAGATACTGTTAATAGAAGTGATTGGTATTGTGTGCAGTCATCTAAGTCGAAGACCCAAAACAATTGATTTGTGTTTTGCTTAATACTGGATACAGTAAAGCAGCAATTGTTCTGGACTATTTGACTAGGTAGACTGTATGAACACCATACGTTCAAACCATGTTACGCAGTTGCATCTGGGGCGATGGTATACGATATTCGACAATGAAACACGTTGGTAGTAAAGGTATTGCCGTTGGATTATTTGTATGACACATGTATAGGCACTCGCAGTTAAAACTGGATGACTGTTGGATTTATATGCTCGTAATATAGATTCGTCGGCGACAGGTGGCAACGTAGTGTGACTAGTTTTAAACATAAAAAGACTCAGCGCCCTTATTTTCAGTCATATTAATATCTCTATATGTTCTTAGCTATACATATGGCGGGAATTTAGGACGAGATAACCCATGCGATGAAATAAGGTACGTATACAATTTCACACAAATCAAGCTAACATGATTTTCAAGTGAAGATCATGAAAAGTCATATTAACACAAATTAATTTTGTTTCGATTAGTGTTGTGCAAATATAATTAATTAATCTTCAAACTGTTCGATTATAACTCGTAACCTTAATCGAAAAAAAGAGTTATTTCTTATAAGTAATCCAATATAATTAATCAAAATCGTTTAGTTTTCAACGACATATCTCCATAAAATGTATGAATTCCTTGTGACCATTGATATGTGTTGGGAACAAACACCTGTCATGCTACATAATATACCCCACCTACCAGTAACATCCCTGTTCGCACGGAATTTATTTCGATATTTCTCAGACTGGAACTTTGAACTAATATCGACCCCGATTGTATAAGCCAAATACCACAGGTCATGACTCAAAGGCCACGATCTGTTAGGAATGCAGAGCCTTTCAACGAAGGAGCAAGGCTTATGTAATAGACATCAGGTCAGACAAAGGTCACCCTACAGAGGCAGGTAGTTAATTTACAGCCAGTCATTTGTGGGTATAAATACCGACGTGGAGTTCTGAGAAGTGAAAGGGGTGAAGGAAAGGGCCTATCGGCCCTTTCGACAATCCCGGGGTTACCCCCCCCCCCCCATATCCCGTCACTGAGAAGTGAAGTCCTGAGTTGCAGTATCGCTCCTGATTGTGTATGGATGTTCACCATGCGATAGCTATATCCATAACACACTAAGTCATGCTGATCTCCATATATATGTTACAATACATGTCACATGTCAATAGATATATGCTGTATGAAATAAAGAAATCATCATGTGTTCGATCTACTTTTCACTCGTCACTTACCACTAGACCATCACATCGGCCCAGATTGTTGGCATACACCTTTATGTATCACACTCGTCACTTACCACTAGACCATCACCTGATCACCGGTTGTTGGCATACACCTTTTATGTAACAGTCAATCAGGCATCCAGTTGACGTGAAACTTGAATTTCACCATTTTGATTGGCCGCTTCAATTGGAAACAACAATGGTGGAACCGTTTCTAACGCACTCAGTCATGCTGATCTTCATAATTTATATACGTTACAATACATGTCACATGTCACTGTGTAGGAACTGTTACATCGGAAATCGTTCTATCGCCGGTTTGTGATGGTTCTTGACTGATTTGTGACGGTTCCTGATGATCGACATTATACATTTTCACGACTTTTTGACAGTTAAAACGCAATTTTGAGGCATCTAGGTGATAATTCGATTAGTTATTTTCAATCCCATCACAATCGGTGGCACCATTGAGCGTGTTCATAACAAAACTTTCATTGTGCGAGTCATAACAACGACAAAAACCACGAATTTTGATAATTGTTTGGGCTCTCTCCTGATCGAGTCGGTTCTCTCCCCATTTAATCGTGCTATACGGGTAAAACTATGGCTAATATTTGCCATGGTACATGGTTCAAACTTCCAATTTTGTGAAAGTATACAAAGATAAACACAACAAACTATGCATTAAGTTGACATTTGCACCACTTGTCATTAATTTCGATGAATTACACTGCCTTTCTATGCTTATTCAACAACATGTGTTACGCCTATCAAAATTCACAAAGTCGCCAGCTAGTTTGAAAAATAACGGGTTTTGCAGGCCCAACATTTCCATGAGTCAATAGCCGGTTAACAATAGTGAAATTTCATAGCGCTGGACTTTGGAACGCGTGAGCGTATACAGGATATATAGAGTTATCTGTCTTGTATTTTATCTATTATTTGTTTTGGAACTTCTGTCTGTATGTATGTATTTGTGTTATAGACTCGAAAAACTGCTCGACCGATCCGACTCAAATTTGGTGTGTATGCCTACTTTGATCCGGGGAACAATATGGGCCGGTCCAATTTCACGTGCGACCGTGTCCTTGATATTGACCTCGCTCAAATACGCTCATATATGCATGTTTCTGGACCTCGACCGATCCGATTCAAATTTGGTATAATGTAGGCCTACTTTGATCCCGGGAACAATATGGGTGGGTTCAATTTCACGTGCGACCGTGTCATTGACCATATTCGCTCATATAGGCATGTTTCCGGGCCGACCGAACAATAGTTTGTCCAGGTGGAGACGATCACAAATACTACAAATAGATCCCTAAATAGCCCGGACGAAGAGGGGGCACATCGGCTAGAGTTGTCTATTTTCGTAGACGTATTTTACTCAACAAAAAGCCAAAATAAGACGTTAAAAGTTCGTTGACACCCATACAATGTTCTGATTACGCAGTTTATGAAGTTTATGTCGGGCCTCCACTTGCTGGATGCTGATTATCTAGGTTAAATTCTAGAATTCTAGAATATGCAGCTATTAAAGCATATACAAGCACGATAACCTTTCACTCAATCATATTTTAGATTGACTAGGAATCTCTGATTTTTTAATAGAAGATATAAAAAAGCAAAGAATCATACAGTTACAAATATTATTATATGGATGTTAAACCTTTGGTTACTAGATGCGCTGTAATGAGCATTGACTTGAATCCTATTGATTAATTTGTAGGAACGCTTAGCTATTAAGTTCAACAAGAGTAACATATAAAAACGAGACCAGAATAATGCAGTTACAAATATTATTATATGGATGTTAATCCTTTGGTGACTAAATGTGCTGTAATGAGCAGCGACTTGAATCCTATTGATTCATTTGTAGGAATGCTCAGCTATTAAACGCAACATGCATTAACAGACAGATTGTTTGAGTTATTAGCTAAACATTCATACAAATGAATTATTAGAAATCAGTGTTATGGGTGTCTGAACCTGGCTATTATAAGGCACATTATTATTCCTCGCTGATAACGTGTCAAGTGAGCAGGGGCGTGGGCTGGATGGGCTTCCACCTTGTAATTTCCAACGAACCATCCCCTTGAAACAGACCAAACTCATGGACAAGGCCTGGGCTTTGGTTTGTCCCAACTGCATGACACATTATAGCTCTAGATTGTATGCCATTCTGAAGTGAATTGATCGGTAGACTTTGATTGGCCACCATGCAAACCGGGGGAGAAACTCAGGATACATGGGCCCAGTGAGAAAATGTGGATATCTGAACCTGAAAATAATCTAGACTGGCTTCAAGATTCCCAAGTGTTGGAAGTTTCTAACCTGGCGCCCCACCCACACAAGATTGAAGTATACCCAACAGATGTAGAGAGAGAGAGAGAGATAGAGAGAGATGAGCAAAAGAGCATACATTATTTAATACAAAGCATATTCATTAAATGGAATTAGATTCTTTGTCCATTAAAACCAGTTTCTTGCCAGTTGGGGGTGGGGTGGTAAATATGATATAGAAAACTAGATCACACCTGCTCCCTACTTCCTGTCCACCAATCATGAGTTTTGGGGATCAACTCTAAAGAAGAGGTGTCCATTTGTATATGTCAAATATGGTTGATTACATGATTAAAGTGTAGGAAAGTATGCAAATGTTGGTCTAAGAACGACAAATTCCCCACTATTAAATTGTTGTCAAATCAAACTAAGAGCACAATTTCAACATATTGTTGGTGTTAAATTTCAAACCAATCTATTGTAAGATAAGAAATTTGTAACTGTTGAACATTTTGAGCACAGTTGAGCATATTAAGCACCTATTAAGCACCCATTTCCCAAGTCCCCCACCATCCCAATCACGTCATAACCTACCAATGGTTCAGTTGAACGTGATTTCATAAGTTATACTCATGTCTGGGCGACAAACATGTGTAAATGTCCCTCAGGCGACTTCAGAGGAGGAAATATGATGGCGCTGGCATTGAAATATTGTCACACCTGGATCTTTCAATAATGCCCAGAATAAGTAAATGAATATAACATCTCATATTCTCCTAAGAGTAGATTTATATTACCATTGGTCATTTATATAGGCGGGCATGATTATGATACTATACTCATCGGGACTTTCAATATTTTATTTCTGCATATTAATGTCACTTAATCTCTCGTATTAGGTATTTATTGTGTTATTTCTTAATATACCTGTTCTATTATGCAAATTACATAAGCTACAGTCATTATCTGGTTTAAAATGTGAGATACACAAGACGATTTTCGGACCAAAGTGCAGAAATCGTTCGAACAAATATAATGTACAGAACCGTCACAGCCATGATTGGTTTGAAATAGAACCGTAACACGCACCCGTGTTGATTATGAGGCCACAGCTCCCAATTATCAACCCCTATCGGGATACTTTCTCAGCTATTTTACAAGAGAATAATACGGGTATACTTTATAGTCAGTGTTTGTCTTCAGAATGCGTTTCATAATTTATACGCCACGAAAAACAAAGAAATTGCGTCCACGTGGCTTGATTTTCAGTGATAACATGTTGATATTTACGCGTTAACTCGCTAATACAGAGTTAATTGTGGTCTAGAGTTCAGGTTTCGATAACACGGCACTTATACAGCCTCTGTTCATTCATGAAAGTATAATATATTCAAGATATCTATAATTATGCGTGATTTTGTCACAAAAATGATTATTTTCAATCATCAGGAACCGTAACAAATCAGGCAAGAACCATCACAATACCGGCGATAGAACGACTTCCTATGTAATAGTTCCTACACAGTGGGTTCGCCGCCGGCCTCGATTGTTACAGCCTATTCTTCTTCGCAATTGGGTCATTCCCCGAATTTCAGCACAATATCATAAGTTCTCCTGGGTGTCTCCGACCGTTGATCAAGGGTGAGGGCTGACCGAACTATTGTGACTAATTGTCAGGTAAGCGGATTAAAATTACAACAACGGACAGCCGGGTGTCAACAAAACAAAACAAATATGTAATTTCATCAAATACGCCCTAGATATACGTAACTCAAACATACCCTCGAATTAATCTACACTAAATTAACGAATAGAGCTATAGCTCATATTACGAGTAAATATTAACAAGAGGTTGGTATAGGGTGAGTTAACCAACACATTAAAACTCTATCTATATTACTATAGTCTATAGGCAGCGACTAAATGTTGGAATATTTAAAGTCAATCAATGTCTTAAATTATTAATGATTATATGTAAGATGGTATTTATTTATGTATTTTTATTTTTATTCTTGGATTACGCTAGAATATGATTATATCCAATATAGAATTTGAAATTTGAAATTTGTAAATTAGATCACGGGGCGTCAATACATGGGGCTGGTTTTATTTTACGATAAACTGGAGCGACGTGTTGTTCAGCTATTAGAGTTGTATCTGAGACACTGACTAGTATAGTATGTTCAACAACTACACAAATATAAATATTTTAACAACATTACCCACCGCGAACGCTGATCCTGCCTTTAAACTGTGTTAGTGTACTTGCCACTTATGACCCTGTGCCAATGCATTCTCTTATATATACGAGTCGACCATAGGTCGCCTCGCATATATAAGAGAATGCATTGGTCAAACAATTTTTGTATCAATTTTTCTTACATTCTTTAACAACTTTAACAATTTTTATAAATTTGTTATCATGTGTTTTTACATTCTTTAACATTTTTTATAATTTTTTCTTGCACTCTATAACAATTATTATTATTTTTTCTTATATTCTTTAACAATTTTATCATTTTTATAATTTGTTTCTTACTTGTGATTTTCGCAGACCCTGTCAGTTTTGTTACCAGGTCAGACATCCACTTTACCTATAATTGTAGTTAACCTATAAAACCTATGTAAAGATGCTCCATACGATTTGACACAACATTAGTCAAAATTCCCTGAGACAATTGGCAGTGGTACATTCGTTCATAGCCATTACAGCCTGGACGGGTACCTACACTTACATAATGTATATATGGAAGAGGAAGAGATCATCCACATAACTACATTATGCTCTTATCAGATAAGAATGTGGGAATATATTATGCTTCATAATTTTGAAGGTTGCATGCAAATACACACCGCCCACGCCTCTAAAGAGGAAGGAGCGCGCCACATCGTCATCCCCAGTTTCTCCATCCATGTATGCAGAAAATAAGAAACAGTACAAACCTGTTTATCAAGGTAACCTTTTGCGGAGTCCAATTCCGTCTAACGATGGATCAAATGCAGGTGACATGGAAGAGGAACCATCGGATTTCTTTGGACCTAATGTTTACTTTGAGGTCGGTCTCGTAAAAGCCTTAACGAGCCCTCGAGTCATTGAAGCCCTGGCAAAAGTTATGCAAGCACTTTTTCAAACTGTTCTTTCGGAGGCTGTCAAGGATGAAGTTTCAAACGCTTGCAAGGCAGACATTGTTACCACCAATATACTTAATCGCGAGCTATCAAAACGCGATGCCAAATTTCTGGAGCTCGAGAATAAACTAAAAACTGAAAATGAAAAGCACTAGGAAGTTGAATATGAACTTCGTGCCGAGATCTATAACCTCCAACAGTACGGCCGGCGTACTAACTTACGTTTATCTGGTATACCGGGAAAAAGCGGAGAAGATACCGACTCAATCGTGCACAAAGTCATCAATAAACTAGGTATTCCACTGAAGCCAAAACATATTTTTCGCAGTCACCGAGTTGGCCCATTAAAAAAACCTGCATATGTTACTAATAACCAGGGTGCTCCAGCTCCGTCAAGGCAAATTATATTCCGCCTACCATCCTACCGTGTGAGAAAGTCTGTTTATGATGTGCGACGTGACCTGAAAAACCTCGGTGTTCCTGAATACCCGGGACCCCTCTTCATTAATGAGGACCTTACAAGAACTCGCGCCAAAATCTTCCAACGTGCACGGAAATTAAAGCAGATTTCAAAAATTGCTGAATGCTGGACATTTGACTGTTTGATGGGAACATTTATGCAAGAGAGGCCCAGGGTGGCGAAGTCATGAATCTAACAATTCAACATTCAGACACATCGATGCCCTGGAGGGGCGGGTAAACTAACGCTGTGACCTTTCAATGCGTCACCGACCACCACTAGATGGCTGGTCGTTGTGTGTATATATTCATATGCATATTTCTCCCACTATCGCTGATTTGGAACTTATGTTTCGCACTCTAAGTCAGACTGTTAGATAATTGAGTCACATACTATAGACCTATATTTGTTCCACCGAAACCGACCCCCCCCTTTTCACTGGTTGGAAAATATATACGCCATAAACACACCTATATAAGCTAAGCCAGAATAATCAGGTCTGGGTGAACCTGAAATGTAGCTACTATAGCTAGAACTAGCTATGATTGCTTGCTCGTTCTGGTGATAGCTCGTTTTGCACGGACTATCAAATCACGGTTCAGTTGATTTCCGGGCTACCAGAGTCACATTTTAACTTGGCCTGTGGCAATGGTAGGTTTGGAAATTTCCTGAAGACGCAAAAAATTGCACAAAATATAACTTTTGGGACTAAAACACTAGTAAATTTAGATAATATAAAACTTGTGTGAGCGAAACCTTGCACTTTCGGGAGTCAGCAAGCCGAAGTCTTTCAGTTTTACAAGATATTCTTTCCTGAAAGTTGCACAAAAATAATTTTTACGTCCATCATGGAATGGCCCGTGTGCAAAACATACCGGATTATCGCAGAATCACGCGCATTCACGTGCGCGGGTGAATCTCGTTGCTCATTCTGCGATGTATGGAAAGCTGTAACGACAAAAAATATTTATTTTACTGAAAACAGTGGTAGTGTAAACATATCAATATGCGTCCTTTTTCTTGTCTACGAGACATTTAAGAGAACGAATTGTATAGTAAAAGATACAATCAATGTGTTTTGGGGTAAAAGAGGTTGGAGTGAGAATTTAAATGATGTTTTCTGACATGTAGAAACGTGTGTAAACTATGATGATGTTCAATGTTGATACTTAATATTTCACCATATCAGAGTCGCTTACTAGATGTACACCCGAAATTTAACCCGGGCAAAAACCACGTGGGGCAGTCTTCTAGGGCCGTCGAACACCACAGGGGGAAAATACCAGTGAAATTTTCGGCCAAGAATGAAAAACGAAATAACCAGCTCAGTGGGAGGAAAGATACCATATTTATTAAAGTAAGTCTGATTAAACTCCCAAATATTTTTTTAAGTTTTCTGGACTTTACAAAACATATATGTGAAATTGCGGACGCCATCATGTGTTTACTTGACAACTATACACAGATGGGACATCATAAACATTTACTATATCAGATTGATAGACAGAACTGATCGTATTTCTCATGTATTATTACTAATGTACTTGTTCAATGACACTGAAAACTCACCTCTGCCCAGGACACATCTGCGCATATGCTCATCTACCCTTAATCGCTGCTCCTTCACCATCTCCTGCAACTCTTTAACGAAGAGCACCAAGTCTTTTTTTAATGCCCGTTTCACTCCCTGATCCCATCTGACTTTCATCCCATCGCTTTCCTCGACATACCCCACTCATTCGCATCTGTTTCAAGATTGTTGTCGCCATCTTGACCAATTCCGGTTTCTTCTTGTTGCAAATATCTTTTGCAGCCTCTTCATCCTCTTAAGTGATGGTCAGAGTCCCATTGTTGTATGGCATGCCGAATTTGGTTTTCTCGATGGAGTTTGAATAGTAGGAAGACATGGAGTCGGAGCAAAAGTTGTTGAAATGCTCCAACTGGCTACTCAGTTCCACACAACCCATACTTGTATGAGGTAGTCTGGATTGTGGATCGCTGAGTAGGTATCCAGTCTTCCTCAGTTCCTGTCTCCATCGAAGAACCTAATGTGCGAAATACATACCTAATTGTAAATTGCTTGGAAATGTATGTAAATTTGGTTTGTTATTTTTGATATTCTAAGTGGTTGTTATTGCAAGTGACAGTCTTAGTATGGTCATGAGCACATACTCACCCTTATGGATTTGACATTGATAATCGACTACAGTTTCACATGCCCTGTCGTTGCTAGGGCAGGTATGTTTTACCATATTGGTTGATTATTATTATAACTTGCTAAAGAGAATAAGGAAAATATCATATTCTTCGACATGGCAAGGGAGAATTACAAAATAGATATCCAATGGCTGGCATACAAATTAATCGTTCCAATGTTCTGAAGGGGAGAGTGAAATGCTAGACTACGTGATATAATATTATGGCATTAATAATACCACAAAAAAATCATGTTATATGTGTAGTTAAGTTAAATCATTATATATATTATATACATAACTAACATATAGCCTCTAGGGTTATCATGGCATTACCAATAGGCACCAGTTCGAGAATAACTATTTGTGACAAACATAGATACCTCTCGAGCAATGGGCCTCTGACGAACTTGATGCTGGCTTTCAGTTCTGATGGTTGGCAAATCTTCACTGTCGGCATCATCATCCATTTCAACCTCAATGACACCGTCATTCTCAGATGGTAAATCGAAAATTTCGATGGAGTTCCTGCCACATATCCTCCCCTTGAAAGTCTTCATTGCCTGTACCAAAATTATAAGTATTTGATAAGTGTCAAATGATATTTTGTTAAAGTGAACATAACAGTGAGCATTATGTGACATGGACATGCTTATTATTTTATAGAGTAGACTCTTTTCCACAAAAGTATGGCACACATTCAAAATGTTTGATCTGAGTTAACCCTTATGTGTTTTCATTGTAATACTGCAATATAATTATGGCTTTGTTCTTGTAGGCCCTCGAGCTTGCTGTCATGACTGGCAGCGAAGTTTTTCTCTCATTGCGGGTGCCGTCTGGCAGAAGTTACCGTTGGGGCACCATTGAATGGGCGGAGGTTTTCAAGGTTAGTATAATGCACAATTGTATACTAGAACTGTGGTGATATGCATGCTTGTATTGGTAATTAACAACAATTTAACTCTCAAAAGTTTTGGCAATCCGAGTTAAACTGAACTCTTTGTATATTACAGGAATGCACATCAAAAGGCAGTAGTTGCTTCACACATGCACGGATAGATATGGACAACTTAAAGAGGGATGAGCAGGTATAGTTATTAATGTATCTATTTTCACCGTATATTTCTTCACACGGATTGTAACCATTGACCAGTGTGGTTATTAGGCAAGCAAATGATAGGAATTCCTCTGGTATTTGTTCATATAATTTGTATAAAATGATGATGTATCAGGAATTGTAGTCAATGGAAAACACTAGTGTGCAAAAATTAATTATCCAAATGTTTGCAGGTTCTTAATTCAACATTAACAGACGCATCATCACCGACAACTGATCCCGTCACACCCGAGCCATCTGCTCCAGGTACGGCAGGGCCATCAACGTCAGCGTCTGTAAGTTTGAACCATAGTCTTATTATAAACATTCATACTAACTAATATTTAGGTAGCTGTCACTCAACCGATAATATATATTTCATTTCATTTGCTGTAAAGGGAAGACGAGTTCGGATGTACTCCATAAACACAAACGCTCCACCGTCCTCACCCAATGAGCAAATTAATAATATTTGAAATTATGAATTCCCTCATGTTTTTAATTTATTAATGTGTAATGATTTGAACATTACTGTACTTGCAGATTGATCCAATCGATCCCACCATTAAACACTTCGCAGAGAAGAAGACACAGACTGAGGCCGAAGAACATGAGCTAAGTGGTTACCACGACTGCAAGATGTGTGGGGTAACACACGACACACCAGCGGACAAAAACATTGGTGGGGTGTGGCTAGAGTGCGTGGTATAACGGGGTGCAATAAGTGGGTGCACTCGGGCTGCGTGGGAATCTTCGGTGACCATAAAGTCATCAGAAATAAAATCAATTGGGCGTGCAGATACCATCGGCATCTAGTAAATGTTTCTAGTAGTTCATCTTTACTCTTTTTGCAAATGATGTTTTCCAATAGCAATGGATTTGGCTGTGTAGACTTCGTTGGTGATCCTGATCATTCTGTTGTGTTGATGATGATGTTGTTGTTGTTGTTGTTGTTAGTATTATTATTGTTATTATTATTGTTATTGTTATTATTGCTGTTGATGATGATGATACTTCCACTTCACACATACTCAATGTGAGGAAGCGCACGGTTTAGTTCCTATGCGGATATTCCGTCCACAGTCGTGTGTCTCAGCGTTCTTATGGAAAAAACGTGGTTGGTTCAATATTACTATTATTATGTAGAATTGTGAATGTCGTAATCAAATTTGACCGGAACACACAATCAATAGCACGATTATGATTGCCAATGGAGTTTCTGAACTTATGCAGTATATCTTTCACAATACACGCCGACCTCCGTTGAACTTGCTGAATTTCATCGTATTTATTATGGCAGGCAGCGTTAAAGCCCGTCTATACTGTCATGACGTTTGCAGCGCGCTATGCCACGCATTTACTACGGCTCATGGTTTCTTTGATATTCGCGTATTGGTTGTTAAATAATAGCATTGTACAAATTCAGTCGAAAACTGACCTAGAAATAATACTGATGTGCGTTCAAGACCCGCAGATGGCTGAATTTACCGGGAGAAAACAGTGATCTCTAGATAGTATTACGAGCAGTTGGTGATTGTGGTGCAAACCTCGTGATTGTACCAAGAAGCACATATTAGTGGCATACGTTGTGAAGTTAGTAGATGAGCGACGTTTTGTAAGATTATTATATTCACCTCTTCCACCACATCAACGCTCCTCGATGCTCTCATCCATCTACGTTCGTCGGGCACACCCGGTGGCAAACACATTTTAATCCGTCGATTTCTGCTTTCAAGGATGAAGTCACCACCTTCGCCTTGGCTGGGATGTCCAGAGACACTCATCGATTGGGTTTTGGTCAAAAACGTGGAGACATCTGTTGGCGCTTGCGCGATGGTCATTCGTTCCCGCAGCAGAAGTTCCTGATAGTGTGGATGGAATGTGCCATAGAAGAGAGGTGATAGTTTCAGTTTTGTGAGGTTGATCAGATCAGAATTATTTCGACGGACGGCAGAGCGGAACAGATGGAGCGTATATATATACTCAAAGACGAGTTCGTTCATAAAGGCATAGTTAGGGTTTCTTACTGTGTTGTTCCATTAGTTGTAGTTCTCTAGTGTTGGTGGTATGCAGCGTGTGAGACAAAAACGGCAGCAAGGAAGAAGGAGTTCGTCAGCTGTACCATGAAGAAAGATCTGCAGTATCTGCCAAGACTTGTGATGATTGGAAGCTGCTCGGCAAGTTGCTAAAGCCTTTGGTGAGTTAAAGCCGAGCATCTTCACCAGGTCCACCAGAATAACATCCCACAGCAGTCGGAAAAGCAGGCGTACTGTGTTAATTTCCAAGTGGCCGAGCCCCGCTACTGGGATGATGTTGCTGAAGCAACGATGATGAGTGATGATGTCTTTGGCAATGGAGGTGTCGTGAGAAGATTTCAGGTGCTTGTTGGACGTCTCTTCTCCGTTAATGAGTTCCTGACATATTGGACATTTATATATAGTGTCGATCAATTTACAGATGGCGAGAAATGGAACACCATCACCACCAACAATTGTCCACGATCGATGTGTTAACAGGCGGAGTTGGATTTCCTGTAGTATATCCATGATCGACTGGTGGGATGACGGATTTAGCATTATCGGATCTCCTAGGATTACCTGAGGTGGTGGCTGGTGAAACTCTGGTACTTCGGCATAAGGGTCGGTGGGTTGATCGGAGTGCGGCAAGTCTGCGGCTGATGGGTCACTGATGATCGATGCATCGATGCTGTCTGTGTATAAACCGTTGTTGTGCCGTTGGTCACGATGTACAGCCGCAATGCGCTCAGATAGAAACTTGTTTCGGAAAGATGAAATAATGGATCGGCAGGTAGTGTTGACAGATGGAAGTTTGCGAATGGAGTTAAAGTTTTTAAAATTTAGCCAATGTGCTGGAGAGAGGTCGATAGTGAATTTCATGTTGAGTTGAAAATTCGGGATGAAGTGGACGAGAGTTGTGGTGACGCTGACTTCTGCCTTAGAATCAGCTGAAACCTTCCAGCGCTTTCCAACGACCTGGTTGTTGTCCACAAATGTTATAACAGATCCTTCTTGTGGTGTTGGCAGTGGTTTGGCTGATAAAATGTTAAACCATTTCAAGATAGACTTGTACGCTGCTGATGGTCTGATTGATGCGCTGATGTTGATGACTGTTTTGCTTGCAGTGACGAAATATGTTATGATTGTGATGATGAAAGATATAGGACCTGAAAAAGAGCATATAGACAAATCTTCTATGGATACAAAGCTGGTTAGCTTCCACAATTACACATGTAGAAATTACATTCTACTCTATGTATTGTACTGCAAGTGAAGATAATAATGTTCAGTTAGTTCGTCCCTCTGTCCATTCAATCCGTCTGTCCATGGACACAATTATGTCTGGATATTTTATCAGCATTTTGTTTTTAAACTGTCATGCAATTGTTTACATTATGGTGATGGCTACTTCATTGGCATAACATGTTGAATACGGGGTTATACATTAATCCCATCTGTAGCCGGCCCACCACTCGTGTATCAAGCAATGCGTTTTCTCGATGATTATTTGCATTCAACTTACCTATAAAATTGAGGGATCTTGTGTGCACGATCTGCTCATACGCCAGCGCCAGAGAAAAGAGTTTTTTCGGTGAAGTTTCCCGACTGTTGATGTTGACCGCCGTTACTGCTGCCAAAAAGGCTATGATGGCTTGGTTTACTGCTGCAAGGAAGTGCTTCGGTTCGATCATCAACTTAATATCATCTGCTCGATGACGCAGATTTTTAGTGTCTTCAAACACAGAACCAGACAGGCGTTCGCCAAGAGCTGCTGCTATATCGGTTATCTGAAAGGTAAAACAAAAGATAAATACATCATAATTTTTGAACCTTCGGTCGTAATTGTGTGACTGTCGATGTGTTCCGTTTGATAAATGAGGACGAATAAATATATAGAAGACTTTTAAGGTAGGCTTAGTGTTTCCATAGACCCTGCCAGAATGATGTTTGGACTCAGAGCCCCACAAGTGTTTGTGATATAGCATGGTGGTTCACCGAAGACCCACCCCTGTGCTCTACCACAATTGAATACCTTATCAACGAAAACCACAAACCTATATATAATTTTACATGGAAATATTATCGCTATATACAGTTGTATGCCATTAATGCATAACAATATACAGTATACCACAGGGGGGGGTAGCTATAGTTACTCTTTATATGTCAGTTTGTGGAATAGTGGAATGTTTATTGTTAACGACATCTGCTTCAATTATAGGCACATGCATCCGTATTTTTCTCAGTATGCACAACTGAAATAACTTAATTGAGATGCTATGATTTTTGGTGACATTATTTAGACACCACTGAACAAACCTCGGAATCGTCGCATTCTCGGATTCTTGTCACACTACGCTTGGCATCGTAGTTTGGTCGGTATCCACCATCATTGCTTCGGATGTAATCGCTCTCAGCAAGTTTTCTTCTGCATATGCGGCACAATCTATTTAATGCAAAAATAAAAAAAGAGAACTATATTAAAGTGAAACATTACAAACATATACTTTAACAACTAATTATTTACCGGTGTATTTAATGTCACACAACTGTAATCGTAATTTCCGTTGATATGGCCTGGAACAGTAGCGTCGTTGATTGGGGGAGGGACTTGGGTTCTATTATAAATGCAGGCACTCATAATGTTTGACTCACAAAAGCTACCCATTTACTTAGCTACTTAAGATGATAACCAGTCATTATGCTCACATGTATCAAAAGTAATTAATGTGTGTCAAAAAACAGCACTTACCTGTACACAGATACAGCTGGTGTGCAGTGATATGGCCATGTTGTTTCAGCACATTGATGATCTTCTTTTTAATTCTTCCGCTGGTGATCTTTTCTACTACATAAGATGGAGTTGCCGATGAACTGGTAAATTCTTCATGCTTATTGCAACCGCATGTGCCAACCGTTGTCGGTCTTCCTCGCTTCCCTGACATGATCTACAATATATAAATATCTTCATCAATTTATCATATAACTGCTTCAATAGTATTTCGTTGCTAATATATCAATACATTATTCAAGAGGAATGTCATTATCGTCACCCACGTGTGCAAATCATTGCCATTTCGACAATTTGTATCTCGTAGCAATAATCTATTCCAGGTTATAGCAGCGAATGCTTTTGTTCCTGCCTTTAAACATCCAATGCACACTTTGTTGTCTCTGTGTATTAATTAATATCCGAATTAGAGTGTAATTATTTAAAACTGTATTGTATAACGAATCGGCTTTCCGTAGTTTTTTAAACCGACGAGGTAAGTAGGAGTAATATCGATTAAAATCTTATTTCTTAAAATTCGATTGGTCATTTAAATCACGTGATATATCTTGATCAAAATGGCGAATATTGTCAGACCATGGGCTGAAGATTCTGACACAAAAAGATGAATAACAGGCGGTTATTAAAATACACACATACTAAATATAGTTAAGCTGAATTATCTGGTCTTTTAGTCTATTTTCCGATAAAAAGTTGGACTCCAGAGTTTCGGAAATCTTCGTCTAAATCCGTTATTCAATCTGCCGAATCAGATTCGGTGGTGGTTGACATTCGGAAAAAGCTTGTTTACATCAGGCATTCACACAAACCCAATGCAGACCGATTTTTAATAGCCAGAACGAGCAATCATAGCTAGTTCTAGCTATAGTAGCTACATTTCAGGTTCACCCAGACCTGATAATGCTAGCCATTTCATATTTACTGTATCATGATAAAATATGGAACATATGCTTACCCTGCTGGAAAGTATCATAATCCATTATAACCTTCCTTGAACGCGCTGTAAAAAAAAAACAAACAAAAAACATAAATTAATTTGGGTAATCCATGACTTGCGAAAAATATACTTTCCGTCTCTTGAGATAACGGCATGATTCATGCAATTCAACAACCATATACAATGATATGCATTACACAATTGTACCAATGCCTGTCTCGTCCGAAATGCCCTGTGTTCCATTCGTTTAACATGACCTGATTCTGAAGTATCAATCTGGATTCATTCTGCGTGGTCGTCAGTGGTATTTGTATTACTAAATCACCCTCCAGTGTAGCACCATTAATTACGCGTGACTATCGTGCGCTTCTGTGTTATGCCATTGAGGTCAATTCATGATTCGGGTAAAGCTTGGCTTGGTCCAGTTAGTGCGCTTGTTGTGTTATGCGATTGAGGTCAAATTCACGATTCGGATAAAGCCTGGCTTGGTTCAGTTACCCACACACTTCGCGTCTGCTCGTCTTTTTAAGTATATCGTAAATCGTATTGCACTGTATAATTATATGACTATGTTTTTCTGGTAAATCCATAGCCCTTTTAGGCATTATAACTATATACAGGCTAGAAACTTGACCCGGTCTATGCCAATCATATGTAGGCCAAATTGCACTACATGTCAGTCCGTCCGTCCATCTGTCCTATTTTTATATCACGTTTATTTCACTGGCTTGGTTCAGTCACCATACACACTTCGCGTCTGCTCGTCTTTGTAAGTACATCGTAAATCACATGCACTGTATAATTATATGACTATGTTGTTTCTAGTAAATCCATAGCCCTTTTATGCATTATAACCATATACAGGCTATAAACTTGACCCGGTCTATGCCAATCATATGTAGGCCAAATTGCACTACATGTCAGTCCGTCCGTCCTTCTGTCCTATTTTTATATCACGTTTATTTCACTGAAAAATTATCGCTTCCATTCATGTCCACTATCTTATTTCTTAGTTCTTTTCTCTTATCCCAATGATATCGATTAGCGTTGATCAGTGTATCTCCAACATCCATCGAACCAATGAGTGCAAGTTGATTGATCGTCCCTCGGATAATATCACGAGGTAAGACAAGATGTTGTTCCCACTCTTAATTCTCATATCTCTCTTTTCTTGCAATACCAATTAACTTGACCAAACGTTCTTCCTTCCTGCACTCTATCCCTCTACCCCCTCCTTGAACAATATTGTTTTCGGATCTAACATGTTATCCCCGTCTGCTAAATTTACCCTATATGGTATCTATTCTGATACCAAGGGTAAACTTCCTACTCCGAGGAAAAGACTTGATAAAAGCCTTTTAGGCTTGTTGTCTAATCACCGTTTTGAACATTATTATTAATTTTGTCAATTTGTTTGTATGTATTACATGTTCTGTTCGAAATTAAATATTGTTTACACCAAATACACACCTGAATTCAACCCCCACACATCGGCGTCCCTTAAATGCACGTATGTTACCAACGCTATCGTGTCAAATGATCACAAGTGTGCATTATTTGGACACCTCCTAAAAAGTGGGCATTATTTCAAACAAAGCAACCATATTGTCTAAATAATGCAAACTTGTTGTCAACAGCTGTCATTCGACAAAATGACACTCAAAACAACACAATGGGTTAATCCGCATATGTCTTTTAATTTATGCACATCATGACAAAATGCTCAATATATGCATTAACATATTGTGATATCAACGTGAATCTTGAACTGGGGCATGAACTAAAATAATACGGAAGTGATAGCACAAACCTGTAAACTAACCCATCAACCACTACACATGAGTTATAGTACATGTACGTTAGCGGCAAATTTATTATAAACTATCGGTCCTCACTGTGAATATTTAAAGTGATGTGAAACACTCCGGAAGGGTGATCAAATATAAATGTAGATTTTCTTGTTCAAAGTAGGTATTTTTACAAATATTTTATCCAAATTGACAACAAACACCGTCATTGTTATATATTAATTAAATGTAGTGACTCTCGGTGGGGAAATCATTTTCGTCAGTTTATCGCCGATAGATGCGTCCCGAATCGAGTAGTAAATATTTACATTTGAGCGTAGTTCAGACGATTTTTTCTACGGAGTGGTACGTTCGATTTGCTTCAGATTTTCGGCGATGTTAGTAGAATAGTATGTTCCTCCAGTTGACATAGCGCCTTGATACTAACTTTTCCGTTTCACGCACCCGAACAAGTACATAATATGTCTTTAATATAATTAATATTTGCAATGGAACTATAACCGTGTAATGTTATATCAACTGTCAGAGTTGAGCAGTTCTAAACAAATACGAGAAGCAAATGCGCATAATTCCAGAGGACTCGAAATATAACGAAACAAATTCTAGTTCGGACTGGATTGCTGTTTGTTATTATTAGTTAATTAGCAGTGCCATTACTTTGTTGAACGTAGAAACCAACAATTCCTGTAAGCAATTGACAAAATGTGTGAACTAAATTTCCGATCCTTTCCATAGCCCATATAAAAATGTACCTGGGTAAATCCACCCAGGTTTTTTGGGCCGAAACCCAGGTAAAACTCTATCTACCAAGACATCCACCAACCATTAAGACCCCGCGAAACCTGGGTTTTACCATGATTTACCCACCTGAAACTGGATAAAAAACCCTGGTTTGGATAAACCTGGGTGTAATTACCCAGGTGACCACACCCAGGTGTACCCTACCTGGGTGTTTCCCACCCAGGTCTACCCTGGTGTTTCATACCTGGGTGTTTCCCCACCCAGGTGTACCATGGTGTTATTCACCCAGGTGTACCCTGGTGTTTCCTACCTGGGTGTTTCCCACCCAGGTTACGTTGGTGTTATTCACCCAGGTGTACCCTGGTGTTTCCTACCTGGGTGTTTCCCACCCAGGTTACATTGGTGTTATTCACCCAGGTGTACCCTGGTGTTTCCTACCTGGGTGTTTCCCACCCAGGTGTACCTTGGTGTTATTCACCCAGGTGTACCCTGGTGTTTCCTACCTGGGTGTTCCCCACCCAGGTGTACCTTGATGTTTCCAACCCAGGTGTACCTTGGTGGGTTTTTTTTACGCCGGTGTACCTTGGTGTTTTCTTACCCAGGTGGATTTCCCATTGAGATGCACCTGGGTTAGAAAACCCCAAGGTACACACAGGTAAGGAAACACCAAGGTACACCTGGGCAGGAAAACACCAAGGTACACCTGGGTAAAAAAAACACCAAGGTACACCTGGGTAAGAAAACACCAAGGTACAACTGGGTGGGAAACACCAAGGTACACATGGGTAGGAAACACCAAGGAACACCTGGGTGAATAAAACAAGGTACACCTGCGTGGGGATACCAAAGTGAAATGTTGAGGATGGCAATGAAGTAGATTTTGATGGGATGCAGGGGTATTGTTATCAATGGAGTTGTTTTAGTATAATAGAACATTAAGGAAACTGATTGTGCAGCAATACAAGTTTATTCAAGGACAACAAACTAACTAAAGATAAAATACATGTATAGAAACACATGTAATATATAAATATATAAACTCATTAAACTGCATGGGTTAAAACTTACTAACAAGAGTTGGGTTAAAATTTTGATTAAAAAACACTTGCAAAGTCCCTCTTCATACATGTATATATTATGTTAGGCAAGTTACATGTACATGTAGTTGCAATGTATACCGGTACATGACATACCGGTGGACACAAAAATCATTATTTTAGTTCCAATGTCATTTACCAGAATACATGTACATGTTGTACCTTGCAACTACATCTACAGTGAGGTAGTTTTGTCTCATTTAAACTTTCTAAATGTGTTTCTCCCTTTGAATGACATAAACTAATGTGAGTATACACATGAGCTGTGGTGTGAAATACACACCAAAAAATTATTTCTTAGTCTGAGGACATGTTTCCTGTCATTATCTTACTGCTTACAAATATAGATTTGTAATAATGTGCTGTAATGCTCCAGAAATAGTCATATTTTGTCCTGGTTCATAAGAACATATTATTTCTTAGTGTTAGAAGGACATGTTGTCTGTTATTATTTGACTCATAAACCCCCAAATGTACATGTAAACAGAACATTTGGGAAAGAGACACACCATCTTTATCCTTTTTTATATCAGTACTAAGTAGCAATATTGATCAGATAGCAAAATATGCTATAAATAGATTTCAGATGGTAGAGACTAAACAATCACATTAATTGCACCAACTCGAAACAGTTAACATACCCTGTAGAATACAGACTATGATCAAGGAGGGTGTCACACACACCCCCACCCCGCTTTGGTATGTGATATTCAAGCCATTTTCAGGTGGTATGCTATATACATGTACATACCCAATGTTATCTGGTACTAGGATTTCACACGGCAATATAACCGGCATTCACGATTCAGCAAAAAGGCTAGTATGCAGATATAATAGCAGAAAATTATACAAATTTTGAGTATTTTCCAGCTTAAACAGACCCAAGTGATATATTTTTATCTAATTCAGTCTAATGGCTCTTGATATGTTGATGTTTTGGATACTATTTCAGCAAATGTGAGAAAAAGTGGCTTCTTTGGGGCATCAGCTTGTCTGAAAAATATATCAAGGCCCCCTAAATCCGATACTACATTTCAGAACAATCCAACCAGTGTCCCATGAAATGGTGGATAATAAACTATCATACCAAATTTGATTCAGATTTGATCACACAAACTAAAATTATGATGCGGAAACCAGAAATTAACACGATTCTAAGTCGAAAAAGGGCCATAACTCTCGCAAAAATGAGCGGAGCACACCCATATTCGAACTTGACCTGTATTTTGGTCTGATAAATTTACATACCACATTTGGTTCAGATATGATCACACAAACTGAAGTTATCATCCGGAAACCTACAATTTTCAAAGTTTAAATGTCTATTAGGCGACACCAATTTTTAAGTCTGGTTTTAATACGAACATGTGGGCTGATGTGGGGAGAAAAAAAGTAGATGCAGGAGGGAAAAAAATAAAAATAAAAAAAATTGTTCCCCCCAATTTATATCGAGTAAATCTTGAAATTTTACATAAATTTTACAAAAATTGTGAAAAAAAAATTTTCGAATGAAATTCTGAACCAAACAAGACATTTCTTGTCATGAAAATATGGATCTGCAAATGATCATAAGCAGAACCGGATGCGACAGCCCATGAAAATCAGTACGCGTGTAAAAAAAATTGGGACAAAAAAGTTGTAGGAGGTGTTCGTAAACCGGACTTAAAAATTGGTGTCGCCTTATGTGTATATAACTCATATAGCTAACTATTAAAGGTGCTCAATCAGATTCGATGGTCCCCATATAATTAGATTCCAACAACATTTTTTTTAGAAATGCTGCTTCAGTAATATCAGAATCGATTAATTGCCCAAAAATAATGCTAACCACTGTCAACTACATGTATAGTATAAAATCGCCTGATACGTTATATTTATCAACATGCTGTTCGACGAAGTTTGACCTTATTATCAACACAAAGCCTCTTCATTTTAGAGTTATCCATCTTCATCCGCAATTTGGTCTGAGACCGTCGACTCGTCAAATTGTTCTGGGCCACTATTAAGTATCGATGGTGATAAATATTAAAATTTCAAAAATTGATATCTAATAACTCTGAGCTTTGATACATGTAGGTGGGTCCCTCGACTTGATTAAAATATTTTTACCCCCCCCGATTCCATATACATGTATATGTAAATAGCAAATGAGGGGCACTTAATCGGATTATGCATCTTTAAACTGTATTTGAATTTAAAGATGCATAATCTGATTAAGGGCCCCCTGAATTAATGCTCGCACATTACTATTTATTTGGACTTGGGGGGGGGGTAAAAGATATTTGGTACGAGTCGAGGAACCCACCACCTATCAAAGCTCAGAGTTAAATGTATTAGATATCAATTTTTGAAATATACTATTTTTCACGATCAAGAATTAATAGTGGCCCACGGTCTCGGACCTAATTTCAGATGAAGATGGATAACTCTAAAATCAAGAGGCTTTCTGTTGATAATAAGGCCAAATTTCGTAGAACAACATGTTGATAAATAACATATGTCAGGCAATTGTATACTTTAGTTGACAGTGGTTAGCATTATTTTAGGGCAATTAATCAATTATGATACCGTAACTGAAGCAGCCTTTCTAAATACAAATGTATGATGTTGGAATCTGATTATATGGGTATCATCGAACCGGATTGAGTACCTTTAAAATGAACTGTATCCAGTATAAACATGTTAAACCTGATAATTAATTAGAGCATGCAGTCCCTGTTGACATGCGGTGTCCGCTGGTAATCTTACCACAGTAATATGTGTTAACTGTCATAACCAAGTTAATTGTTTTTACCACAAAAATTCTGAATTCTATCTAGACATTTTGAAACAATAAAAACAAATTCTGGTGTGATTACAATATGTCAACTTTAAAACAAAATTCATATAAACATCGCATGAAAAATACAGCCTAACTGCAAATGTGAGGTGGACCACATTCTGCGGCGGTATAACTGACTGCGGTTGATCGCATGAACACGCCTGCATACTGCAGTAATACCCGAGTAATATAAGGCGAGTTGATTAATTAAAGCATAGCTGTAATTTTACATGTATGTTCTATAGACTGTGTTGGGAAAGAGAATATAGCTGTGCGACAATGTTAATCCTGATGAGCTAAGTTAGAAATTTTTCAATCGAAACCTCATAAAAAAAAATATAAATTCAGTTCTCAATTTTCGAACACTTCTAGGAAATTGTTCAAAAATATTGTTAAAAGATGCCCATTCGATTTGACACTGTAAATATACCCTGTTCAAGTGTTCCTGCTAATGTGCTATGATGCGGTTGGGTTCTGCTTAATTGCTATGAATTGCACTACCCGCATCATAGGAATTCAGCAGGACCACCAGCATCATAGCATATTAGCAGGACCACTTGGCCAGTGGTAAAATAGTTTGTTTTCCATACGGATATGTGTTTTCAAATAATCATGTAATGATATCTAACATACATGTACATGTATATGATCCCATTTATAGGTTTTATTCATCACGGCCAGATAAACTTTGTATACAGACAGTTTTACCAAACTTAGAATTTTTATTAGGTGCTTTCATTGTAGCTGTAATTACTAGTATTAAAAGAGAGCTCAATAAAGTTTGTTTTATCATTTATGCTCATTTGGAATTTGGATGCTATTTAATTCTGTTTATCTATATAATTGGCTGCACTGCTAAATTTTGACTCATTTCAGTCATTTGATGTCAGTACATGTAGTTGTCCATCGAAATGGCGAACACAACCAAAGACAAATTACAAGAGGAAAGACAACAAATACATTTGATGTGCACTAAAACAGATACAGTAGTGCCCTAAGAAATCGACCCCTTAACCACAGCAGAATTATGTGTAACTTTTCAGGATTTAGTCGGATATATGGCTTGTTGCCATTCATCGGAAAGCTCTCCCCGAGTTACCCGTAATTCTGCTGTGGTTAAGGAGTCGATTAATTAGAGCATTACTGTAGTTACAAATGTATGTCTAGCCTCCTGTTGTGTCACTAATAAGATCTTTAATTCACATACGGTACACATGTACATGTACTATATACCCGTTCAAGCGTTTACAAGTGTCAGTCATCGAGAAACTGACCAAAAGTTTTGGTAGTATATAATATAGGCTAGCACTGCACTTGGGCTACATGTACATGTACTGTAAGTGATTATAATGTACTATTTTTATATTCTGCTGTGAAAGTGTTGCTGAATGAAATTTAAGTTTACCCCGATATTCTAAGTCCGCTCGACTAAGATGGGTTTTTTCTCGAAAACTGATATCTGAATATACATGTACATGTACGTCTTCCACTGGTTGGTATTCCCTCTAAATTGACTAATTTTAACTGATTAGATTAGCCCTGGTATGGAAAACTCTAACTGTTATAGCCCGATGAGCGGTTTACTGCCAACAGCGGTGATGATATGATGGCCAGCGTTGTGCATGGCATATGTTGATCCAGGTAAGAATGCTACCATACATTCCAAACATTCATTAAATATCTTATTAATAGTAACCCAAACTACACAAGAGACTAGTATAACTAAGATTGGGCTCGATAAATGATGTGACACTTTCAGTACTTCATTTACTAGTAGCCTGGTACTGGTGGGCCTGGCTACAGATACTTGTTTGGCGTGTTTGAGGCCTGTGGCACAAGGGCAGCAGAATCAATTAAAATTTCTCTTATTGTAGTGTAGTACATGTACATGAATAGTACCGGTAGTACAGCACACAAATAGGTATATAGTACCGGCACATATACATGTATTCTCTCTGTTTTCACACATGTTTTTTTTCAATTTAACAACATGAGTCTTTTATGACACATACTAAAGTGAAAGTAGGCCTACATGTATATAATGTGCACCCAGTATACCGGTACATGTACTGATATATTACATTGCAATACAGTCCGAGTACAATGATATAGCAAAATTATGCATAGTAGAATAACAACCTTTTGTACAAACAGTCCTGACAATGATATACCGGGATATCATGGTGATAGTTCATACATTTGGAATTACCGAATACCTGAGTTTGTGGATAGACCGCTTCATGCGATGTTTATGTGAATTTTTATTTTTAAGTCGGCATTGCATACGGTAGTCCTATAAACCACACCAGAGAATAGCAATTGTCGGTCAGTGACCAACTTCTTATGTTTATGCAATCGATACAATCCGGTTCTGCTTTTGATGTCCAGTTCGATATTTGTGGTGTGTTCTTGTGCAAAAATATAATTCTAACTAATGCGCCAAAAATCAGGTTTATAAATTTATCCATTCTTGAGCAAGAGCAACTCGTAAAACTTGTATGGTATAACATTCCAAACTGAGTATTTCTGCTATCGAACCATATGATAATAATGTTGAACCGGACATCGAAATCTGAACCGCATTTATGGATTGCAGCACGTGATGTTGAATAAACAGTTATAGAGGATGTACAGTAATGCTCTAATTAATCGACTCCTTAACTACAGCAGAATTATGGGTAACTTTTCAGGATTTAGTCGGAAATATGGGTTGATGCCATTCATCGGAAAGCTCTCGGTGAGAGCTTTCCGATGAATGGCAACAAGCCATATTTCGGACTAAATCCTGAAAAGTTACCCATAATTCTGCTGTAGTTAAGGAGTCGATTAATTAGCTCTAGAATTACTGTAACATGGTTTATAATATACAAATGTATACTGTATGGGAAACATCAGAGGTTTACAAAGTAATAAAAACAGTTGATTTGTTCTTTATTCTTGTGGTTATATACACGTACATACATGTATTCTAAAAATAAATGTCCTTTACAACGTGGATCAATGAAATGCGGTTGTTGCATTTAAAATGCATTGAGGGTGCATTGTGTCACGCCACTTTGTAAATGCCTTAATGACAGCATTTAAATTAAATGCACTGCATTGGGAATAATCGCAGTCGCATTGAAATTACAGATCATTGCGCCGAAAAAGTATACTAGTATGAACACCCAAATAACGATACGATAGTGTATTTTGCAATTTTAGTTATAATTTTGTTTAATTTCAATTCACATCTGAATAATTCTGTGTTATTTTCCCACTCCTGGTGTACATGTATATGTTCGGAATCGGACATTCATGATGTAGTTTTCCATTCAAAATGGAATAAACATAAATAAACACTGTTGACATTAATTGTTTTATAATCAGAATCTGAGAATCATGATTCTCATTTTGATTCTAGTAAAAAGTCTTGATTCCCTGTAGAAAGTCAAACACTAACATTTTGATTATTGCAAAAAATCTGATGGATTTTAAGGCCTGCATCAAGAGATTTGTTTGTGAATAAATCAAGGTAAATGTGTTAAAATATGAACGCATTTACAAATGCGTTGCTCCAAAATTGCAAAGTAGATTCGAACATGTGGTCGTTTTTCTAAGAAATTTGTGAGTGGTCTGCACATGTACATACATGTAAGTTACTTGACCAATTACACAAGGAGTCGAGGGACACAATCAATGAGGACGTTTGTACTAAAAAATATCTTTTTACGCAAGGAACGAACACAAGGCCACTTTCTTAATTTATATTATGAGCCAACAAGACAGATCGTAAATCGCTGTTATATGACAATATATGTGGCCATCATAATGGTCGACAGGCATGACGCCAACAAAAACCAATCTGTCAGGCCAATATAAAGAAGTCGCGACTTATTGCTGGTGGAACCTATTAAAGTGATATGAAACACTCCGGTAGGGTGATCAAATAGAAATGGAGAACAATCTTGTTCAAAGTAGTTATGTTTACAAATATTATATGTATATTGACAACACATATCGTCATTCTTATATATTAATTAAATGCAGGGACTGTCGACAACGAAATCATTTTCGTTAGTTTATCGCCGATAGATGCGTCCCGAATCGAGTAGTAAATATTTACAATTTAGCGTAGTTCTGACAATGTTTTCTATGGAGCGGTACGGTTGATTTGCTTGAAGTTTCGGTTATGTTAGTAGAATGCTACATCCCTCCAGTTGGCATAGCACATTAATGCTAACTTATCAGTTTCACGCACCCGAATAAAGTACACAATATGTCTTTAAAGGCATCGTTCAATTTCGTTAATAACAACTTACATGTAACATTCACATCCACCTCTTTACTCTTGGGCTCCAAATAAACATGCATGCACCAGCTGCATCCACGTTTATTATTTTTCTTGGGAAATCCCCCCCTGCACAGTGCTTATTTGGGTCTGCACGTTTATTAATATTTTGAAGCTATGAAAATTTAAATCAGCACAAATTCAAGATTTCTATATGATTCAGATGTAAAAATTACTGTGAAATTGCGTTTCTTCCGTTCTCCATGAACGGATTCTCAAAATGTTTGGTTTTCCAAAAAACAAGGATTCGAACTGTCTGAACTGAACTCCATGCATTTGTTTAAATAGATGAATAAATAATGGGAAAGACATACAATCCTAGTTCATAATGAATTTAAGTATATATAAAATATAAATAATAAACAGCGGATTCAACGTGGTCATGGGTTTTGACCGCGTTAAAAAAATCAGCAAACTCTGCATGAACCCCGAAGTTTGCTGATTTTTTCTCGCGGTCAAAACCCCATGACCGCATTGAAACCTCCGTTCATTTCTTATATGAATAACACAATTTAAGATTGGTGAATTATTTCTTTTGGTTAATTTAATAAACTTACAGGACCAAATAACGATCGTACAGGTGGGAATTTTACCTCGATTTTAATAATCGTACATTAGGCACTCAAGAGTACATATTCAAGTATGTGGCAAACCAAAAAAACACCACATGATACATACATGTACCTGTACTACATGTTGACTCGTATACTTGAACCGGCTATAAAAATTATTTGGTTAACCACAGTTGATGTTTTGCTCAGAGTTCCCCCTGCACTATTATTTGGGTCTGTACTTTTATTAACTTTCAATGGAATTTCCCCCCCCCCGCACTATTATTTGGGCCTGCACTTTTATTTGGAGCCTGAGAGTAAGTTGCATTGACATTTATTTTCACGAATTACCATGCTAAAGGCCAAAGAAAAAAGATTGTATGTTTCCGGTAACATAGCGAAAAATTTAGGGTAGGTAGGTAGGGAAATTTTTTTATTTTATTTTATTTTGATATTTTTTATCCAGCTGCAGAAATATTGAACTACCTCGACCAAAGTGACATAAAATGCCAACCCGTGCCATGGGGAAAGTATTACTTGATCAACACAGTGGAAATATACATTAAGATTGATAAAAAATCAAACTTACTTCATGCTTACGTATGTTTTTTATTATATCTAATACCACATTTTCATAAATTTGGCTATAAACTTGGTACAAAATTGATGTCACTAACTTTTTATAAGAATTTTACCAATAATACCGCCATTATACCGTACATGTATTGTGACGATTACATCCCATTGTCTGGGGGTAGCCAGTACACCCACCGAGCATGCCTGGTTTTTGGAAACAGTAGCTACATGTATACCCCTAATATATGCAGTGATAACCACTTTACATGTATATATACAGATACACACCCACCATGTCTGTTGATAGTGTTCCATAAGTCCCAAACAAGACATAAAGCAGGCAGGAGATCCACTCTCAGGAAATTAAAATTGCGAAAATTTTGACTTTTTCTCAAAATATCAATAAAAAGTTTAGGGTAGGCGGGTTATTTTTAGGGTCGGTCGATGTACGGAAACATAGTATCTTTTTTCTTTGGCCTAAGGAACATTGCAACTGGTTTGAAGTAACATGACCGCGTTGCGTCAACACTGGAACTGCATTGATGGTAATTTTCAACATGGTCTCACTGAGGTTCTATCAAATATAAATACTAGTATGGTTGAGGGAGACAATTATTTTGAGAATATGTGATCCTGTGTTAACATGAGCCTAAGGCGACACCAATTTTTAAGTCTGGTTTACGAACACCTCCTACAACTTTGTTTCCATTTCATGAAAAAAAAAATTTTTTTGTCCCAAAATATTTTCTACACGTACTGATTTTCATGTGCTGTCGCATCCGGTTCTGCTTATGATCATTTACAGATCCATATTTTCATGTATTTCATGACAAGATACCGGTATGTCTTGTTTGGTTTGAACAGAATTTCATTCAAAAACATTTTTTCACAATGTTTGTAAAATTTATGTAAAATTCCACGATTTACTTGATATAAATTGGGGGGACAATCTTTTTTATTTTTATTTTTTTCCCTCCTGCATCTACTTTTATTCTCCCCACATCGTAAACCAGACTTAAAAATTGGTGTCGCTTAAATATCATCTGATGGAGTCAAAATCATTGAACCGTCACTTATGCATGCACATGTTGTCTTGATGTTGAGTCTGGCTTTCATCATTTTCATTAGTTTTACTGTTAATATCCACCAAAGGTTGAGGTGTTATGGAACAACTGTATGGCATCGTATACTGTTATCTTCCGAGTAAATATGGAGTCTCTAATTCTTTTATCAGTCACGCATCTACTCATCAAATAGTATAATCCTTAAATATTTGTAGTCCAGGTGATCTCGACTGCACAGTACATGTATAAACATTCATCTGCAGTGTGTTTTAAATTTCTTTGCCGTGTAACAACTGTTGTCCCAAGTTTCAATGCCTTGTCCTCCTGGTATGTAGGGATTACCAATTTACCATTGCCGTGTTTTAATTTGCAATTTTGATGATGACGCTCACTAAGCTTGTTGATAATTTTCTTTGTCGTGTAACAACTGTTGTACCAAGTTTCTACGCCGCGTCCTCCTGGTATTTAGGGATTACCGGTGCCTTTAATAGCGTCAGATGCATCATTGCCAGTTAATGTACATTAGAGTGGAACTGAATTAACAATGTCACATTGACACAGTACTCAGTTAAGACCAGTAAAACAGCAAAAGTAGTATTATTGTACAGCAGGCTTATCACTAACAGTACTTACTACATGTACTGACCCCTTACTATCGTGGATCAATCTGAATCTGAATGGTTACGCTGCAGATCCCAATTATGGTAATTTCGCAGCGGGCGAGAGAGTCTCAGATCTTTTCCTTCAGCGCACTCTTGAAGGAATCCACAGGCTGTTGTTGTAGGATTAAGGATTCCTCCAGCTGATTCCAGTCGCATATAGTTCGAACAAATGTGGAATTAGCGAACTGAGCTGACACGTATGGTATAGCCTCGTAGCACTGACTGTTGTTCCTTTAAATTAGGTGCCGAGGAATTTGGCTGGTGACGTAGCTCTGCGATCTAAGACGCCTTGTTTCGGGTGTAAAGTATTGATTAGGTGGTATAGCCGGGACCAATCCGCCCACCACCTTACTCATGAATCCCAGCCGATTTATTTTCCGCCGTTTCTGCAATGTTGGTAAATCTAGCTCGTAGAGGATCTTGGTCATATATCCATCTTCTTTGCTCTTATAGTCTCTTTTAATGAAACGGGCTGCTCTACGCTGGATTCTTTCCAGCTTGTCGATGTGATTTTGTTGGTAGGGGTCCCAGATGGTGTCTGCGTAGTCCATGATCTTCAAACTTCTCAATTCTTCTTCTTCTGGACAGGTGCATTATGAGCAGGCCACTGGCACTACATCATGATTGCACCGGTACCACAAATTCAATTTTGAGACAATATTCTGGTTATGGCCAGGTAGCTGAGGTACTGTTCAATACTATAGTTGATCCGTTTCGTTATTGTAGCTTAATTCTTACTGTTCCGGGAATTGAAATATTTTTTGTCACATGAAATTCAGTCTTTTTCGATATTTGCGCACATCCATGGGGAGAAATCGGCGAATCTTATATATAAGTCCACAGTTTATCCGTTTGTAGCCAATACACCATTTCCTTCTGTCAATCCGCGTTGATTCGCGACAAAATTAACTCAAAAAACCACAAGGAATTATCCGCGCTTCATTTTGAAGAACGATAACTAAAAGTTAAGATTGTAATTTGGCTGCAGAAACGAAACGAAACGAATTTTGAAACACAATAATTGTATTCACTAATATTTTCCTGTTGGTATATGGTCTACTATAGTATATGCAATCATTTATTTGAAATAATAAGTATCACTTAGAGAATAATTCTTACTGATAATAGAAATCTCTTTATTTTGTATCCCTTTAATATTAAATAATGGCCCTGAAAATTGTCTGTTTGTCAGTTTAATGTTCACTAATTATAGCTAGGCTGTTAGATAAAGTATGATATTGCTTCATTTGTCCGGGGTAGTGTATTGTCATACTGTCATAATAAACTTCAAGTAATAAGGTAACTACTCGTCAATGATGCTTGAATACATAAATGATTAATAAGGTAACAACTACCCGTCAATGATCGACGTCTTAATATAGAAAGGTTTTATAAGGTAACTAACTACACGGCAATGATACTTATTATAGATGGTTAATAATTTAACTTCTTGTCAATGATGCTTTAATATAGAAAGGGTTAATAAGGTAACTACCCGTCAATAATGCTTTAGTGTAGAAATGGTTACTAAGGTAACTACATATCAATGATGCTTTAATAAAGAAAGGGTTAATAAGATAAAGTTCTACACGTCAATGATGCTTAAATACAGAAAGGGCTAATAGGGTAACTACACGTCAATGATGTTTTAATATAGAAAGGGTTAATATGGTAATTACACGCCAATGGGGCTTTAATATAGAAAGGGTTAATATGGTAACTACAGTCCATGATGCTTTAATATAGAACTGGCTACTATGATAACTACATGTCAATGATGCTTTATTGTAGAAAGGGTTAATAATGTAACTAATCACCAATGATACTCATTATAAAAAGGGTTAATAAGGTAAATGCCTGTCAATTATTGCTTCAACGTAGAAAGGGTTAATAAGGTAATTACACGCCAATGGTGCTTTAATATAGAAAGGGTTAATATGGTAACTATCAGTCAATGATGCTTTAATATAGAAAGTGTTATAATATGGTAACTGCACGTCAATGATGCTTTGATACAAAAATGGTTAATAAGGTAATTACCCGTCAATGGCGCTTTAATATAGAAATGGTTTATAATGTAACTACTCACCAATGATACTTAGTATAGAAAGGGTTGTTTAATGTAACTACCTGTCAATTAATGCTTTAATATAGAAAAGGTTAATAAGGTAACTACACGCCAATGATACTTAGTATAGAAAGGGTTGGTAAGGTAACTATACGACAATGATACTTTAGTATATAGAGGGTTAATTAGGCAACTACCCGTCAACGATGCTTTAATATAGAAAGGGTTAACATGGTAACTACACGTCAATGATATTTTAATAAAGAAAGGGCTAATAAGGTAACTACATGTCAATGCTGCTTTAATACAGAAATGGTTAATAAGGTAACTTCACGTCAATGATGCTTTAATATAGAAAGGGTTAATACTGTAACTACTCACCAATGATACTTAGTATAGAACGGGTTAATAAGATAACTACCCAGCAATAATGATGCTTTAATATAGAGAGAGTTATAATAAGGTAACTACACGTCAATGATGCTTTAATACATAAATGGTTAATAAGGTAACTACCCGCCAATGGCGCTTTAATATAGAAAGGGTTAATAATGCAACTACTCACCAATGATACTTAGTATAGAAAGGGTTAATAAGGTAACTACCTGTCAATTAATGCTTTAATATAGAAAGGGTTAATAAGGTAACTACACGCCAACGGTACTTAGTATAGAAAGGGTTAATAAGGTAACTATATACGACAATGATACTTTGGTATATACAGAGTTAAGGAGCCAACTACCCGTCAATGATGCTATACTATAGAAAGGGTTAACATTGTAACTACACATCAATGATATTTTAATATAGAAAGGGTTAATAAAGTAACTACGCGTCAATGATGCTTTAATAAAGAAAGGGTTAATAAGGTAACTTCACATCAATGGTGCTTTAATATAGAAAGGGTTAATAATGTAACTACTCACCAATGTTACTTAGTATAGAAAGGGTTAATAAGGTAACTACCTGTCAATTAATGATTTAATATAGAATGGTTAATAAGATAACTACACGCCAATAGTGCTGTAATATAGAAAGGGTTAGTTAATAAGGTGACTTCAATGCAGATTATACAGTTTAACAAAATACCACAGGTGTATATATCCGGGTGAACACTGTAGTAAATACCTGGGCGAAACCCTGGTGTAAATACCTGGGTGTAAATACCTGGTGTAAATACCTGGGTGTAAATCCGTAAAAACCCGGGTAAACTGGGGTTTATACCTAACATATATAGAAAACACCTGGGTAAATATATATAAATCCCTGATTTACCTGGGTGTAACCTGGGGGTGACCTGGGTGGAACCAGGGTAAAACCTATATGTACCGGGGTATACCTAGGTAAACACCAAGATTTACCCAGGTACATTTTTATATGGGAGTAATCACATATCTGCAAATATCGGGAACATAGATATGTTCAATAAGTAACAAAGTCTTTGCTGACCTTAATATATATGGACATGCTATTATGATTTCGTATAGATATGTTCGTCATCCCTAGACGGTGTATACATGCGGGCCTGATGTGCTATTTATCAAGCGACACCTGTTTTAGTTATTGATGATTGACTATTTCTATCAGTGGCGATTTATTTATTTATTGTAATCGACATGTGATTTCTATTATTTCTATATTAATGTAGAGGTCAGGAATTGGACCGTACAGCATAACATTGACTTGCAAACCGCCAAGTGAATAAATGTCAGCTTGAAACTCGGTCCTGTTTAGGAAATTTGAGATTAAATAATGTCGCTTTTTTCAAGAAATTAATTAGCACTTACTGTATCAATGCCAAATGGTTTCGTCGGATTCCGTTAGCATTAGCCGCATATACATATACGCACGAATAAATATGCTACACAGCTCATAACATGCAGATTATCTTGCAACTCAGAACATGCTACCATCGTGGACGCCATCTTTGATTGCATTACCTTCCCAAGCTATGATTTGAACGAAATATTACTGTGTCCGTGACCCCAAAGGGTTCTACACAATGTGGCAGCATAACATGTTCATTGTCAATGTATTATTGGACACAACATGCAGGGACGCCTCCATGTGGTTATTCATGAACCGTTGGGAGGCTAAGTGTTTGTGCAAATTAGTTTGTGTTTGGAAGTGTTGTCCATGGACAACATGGTGTGGTCAATAATTTTAACAGTTGGAAATGTTATGCCTGACTCAGTGTCGACATTTGCCCCATAACTGTGAAACTATCGCTATTTCCCCATTGTGATGCCCAGTTAACCAGTTTTATATACCCTGCCTACCGCCGAAAAGATGTTATTTATTCGGTTCGGTGTTCAGGTTATAAAATCAGACGACAGACAGAAAACAGATAACACAAGAGAAGAATGATTCATATTCTTTGGTGGGAAATGTTTAGATAATAAGTTCAACAAACCACCTATGGTTTAGTATAGAAAGGGTTAAAGGAAATATATATGTAACACCGTATTTTGTTTATCCTGCCCCATACGGACCATACATGTAGTGCCAACGTATCTTCAAAGAAATCGAGTTTCATATAAACTAATTGTGTTGTGACTGGAAGTGTTGCCCTTGCATAACAGGGTGCGGTCAATATTTGCAACAGTTGGAAATGTTATGCCTGACTCAACTGTATAGTTGGAAAATTACACCACAGCGAGGTTGAAATTGTTCTCATTGTTTGATATTCAGACTAGTAGTTAGTAGGGATTTTTGTTTTTTTAGACCAACTGGCTTATTTTAATATTCTTGGTCAAAATGTTGGTCTGAAGTGGCTATCAGTCCTGTGGTTAACTGTTATAGCAATAGATAATTGAGCTTAATGCTGCATATATGGACTTTTACTATCTCAATTTAATTCACGATGGTTCACAGTAGTGATTTCATACATTAACATAAATTATACACGCTTAAAAGGAGACGGCTCTTTCGAACAATACTTTGGTATGAGATAGCTCAATACATACCTACATTGACGATTTCCGAAGAAATTCGTCGATATAGGGTTGTTTTGTATTTATATATTTGTGGGCAAATTTTAGATAGTTTCGTTTGTAAGGGTTCCATTTGTTTAATCAGCAGTGCGTGACGTTTCTAAATACAATGCAAGTTCATGTTAAAATAACGCAATATACATGTACCTTTCCCAGATTGTTGGTATACCCGGAGCAGCCCTTTCATGGCTCAACATGAAAGACCCTGTGCCAATGCATTCTCTTAGATATGCGAGTCGACCATAGGTCGCCTCGCATATATAAGAGAATGCATTGGCCTAACAATTTCTTATAATTTTTATCAATTTTTGTTATATTCTTTAACAATTTTTATCATTTTTTGTATCATTTTTTATCATTTTTTCCAATTTCCAGTTATATTTGTTATATGTTTTTGGAGAAAAATTCGTCATGTGGCTCTAAAATAAAAGGAGTGTCCCTTTAATTGTATTTCATATCCATTTCAGCATCTACACAATGTCAACACACCAGGAAAGGGAAAAGCAAAGGAATCATCGCGTCACTAAAGGATTCGGTGGATATGTTCGGGCGGTTGATACTTATACGAAACGAACTAGAGACCCGAATGTAAAGGAGCACTCATCTCGGGCGGCGGACGTTGGTCTGAGAGTTGCTGGAGCACATGCCGGCGCTAGTGTCGCAGATGCTAGCGCCAACACTTCCGTCACACGTTTCGGTGCTTCCGCTGGCGCGCAAGCGGTCGGGGCACATGCTCAGGCCAGAGCCGTTCTATTGGAAGACGTTTTCGAGGCAAATGCAAGAGCTGTAGCCGCCGAAGCCAAGGCAAACGCAGAAGCCGGTGTGTGAATTTTGGGCGCACATGCTGAAGCGAAAGTAACGACTGCCAGAGTGGAAGCTGGAATCATGCACACTCCGTTGAAGGTTCACGCCGAGGGCCCGAGCGCAGGTGTAGAAACCGGTGCAGCGGTGTTTGGTTATTCGGGGGCAACCGTTGGTGAAGCTCGGGCAGGACCGTTCGCAGCAAGGGCAGGAGTAAAGTTCGGAGCCGGTGTTAGAGACGGCATACCCGAGGTAGACCTAGGACCTGTTACAGTCCCTTGCGTTGTTATGTAAAATGAAAATGAAATCAAGATAGGGCTGCTAGAGAGGTTTCGGAAACTCATATTTAGTAATTGCAACTACAGTTAGGACACTACGTCATCGAATTATGTGCACATTCTAAGTGTAACCGTGATATATGGCCTAACCATACACAGGTTAGGATATCCGTTCGTTCCGTGTGTATCAAACCAGGGTACGCGCTGCCACTTACCAAATTTGCCAATGGCAAAAATAATTCAAATTTGGCAAAAAATATTTTCATTTGGCAAAAGTTGTGGCATGTCACTTTTTAATTCCTCTATAAAGTTGAAAAATATCGGTCAATGAATTTAAGGAAACTATTACAATATAATTATATTAGTTGTGTTTTATATGGTTTCGGAAACGTTAACACCCCCATTAAGATGCAGTTAAGTTGGTAACATTATCGATGGGGGAGGGATTACCAATATTTAGTGTGGTGGTGGTGTTTACTAGTAATGAAGCAACTCATCTACCATTTTAATGTTCGGTGATTGGTTTATTGTTGTAAAATAAACCACAATAGAGATGCGCGTATAATTATTAACTAACTGCATTCCTATCAATATCAAACGTTCAAACCGCGAGTGTCGAAACATAAAACTCAAACAAGGTTGAAGAAAATGATACTATCAGGGATAACATTTGGCAAATTCTGATAGAGATTGGCAAAAAATATTTTCATTTGGCAAATAATTTCGGTTCTAGATTAAATGAGCGTGAATGCAGGTCCCCTTATACACCACCCTGGAGTGACACGCTAACCATACAGACCGCACAACCCACAGCCAATTAAGTGTTGATTTTTCTTAAGTCAGCTGCCTTCGCCGTTGTGGTTGTCTCTTTTCGAGTTAATTTCATTGATGTCCAGTCCATAACTATATTATTAAATATCAGAATAATTATTTGGAGCATATAAACATTAATCACAACAACAACATGATGATGCTTGCAGTCATGGTCTACACGATGAAAATCCGCTGTGGTCGTGTTTAGTATACGCATGTGTCTTCAGAAACGACTAAGTGTCATCAGAGACAGACTTTTACGAAAATATTTTTGTCAGTTTTGAATTCGCGCAGATAGGTGGGCGAATTTAAAGTGCGCGAATTCAAGACTGAGCGAGAAATAGTACTGCGTGAATTTAAATACGAGTAAGGTACTAGCTGTAATCGTAAAAATCTTTGATCGCTAACTTTACTGCTAATTTTGATCCGTAATTGCCAACTTAAATCATGACTGCTAATTGAAACCGTAACTAATAACTGTAATCGTATCTGATAACTGTAATCGTAACTGATAACTATAATCGTATCTGCTAATTGAAACCGTAACTAATAACTGTAATCGTATCTGCTAATTGAAACCGTAACTAATAACTGTAATCGTATCTGCTAATTGAAACCGTAACTAATAACTGTAATCGTATCTGCTAATTGAAACCGTAACTAATAACTGTAATCGTATCTGCTAATTGAAACCGTAACTAATAACTGTAATCGTATCTGCTAATTGAAACCGTAACTAATAACTGTAATCGTATCTGCTAATTGAAACCGTAACTAATAACTGTAATCGTATCTGCTAACTGAAACCGTAACTAATAACTGTAATCGTATCTGCTAACTGAAACCGTAACTAATAACTGTAATCGTATCTGCTAACTGTAATCGTAACTGATAACTGTAATCGTATCTGCTAATTGAAACCGTAACTAATAACTGTAATCGTATCTGCTAACTGAAACCGTAACTGATAACTGTAATCGTACCTGTTAACTGAAACCGTAACTAATAACTGTAATCGTATCTGCTAACTGAAACCGTAACTAATAACTGTAATCGTATCTGCTAACTGAAACCGTAACTAATAACTGTAATCATATATGCTAACTGAAACCGTAACTAATAACTGTAATCGTATCTGCTAACTGAAACCGTAACTAATAACTGTAATCGTATCTGCTAACTGAAACCGTAACTAATAACTGTAACCGAATCTGCTAACTGAAACCGTAACTAATAACTGTAATCGTATCTGCTAACTGAAACCATAACTAATAACTGTAATCGTATCTGCTAACTGAAACCGTAACTAATAACTGTAATCGTATCTGCTAACTGAAACCGTAACTAATAACTGTAATCGTATCTGCTAACTGAAACCGTAACTAATAACTGTAATCGTATCTGCTAACTGTAATCGTAACTGATAACTGTAATCGTATCTGCTAACTGAAACCATAACTAATAACTGTAATCGTACCTGCTAACTGCATATGTTTAAACCCCTCTATTATAATATGTTTAAACCTATGTTATAATATGTTTAAACCCCTCTATTATAATATGTTTAAACCCCTCTATAATAATATGTTTAAACCCCTCTATTATAATATGTTTAATGAAGGAATACGATCACCCTAAATCTAGTTGGATGAACGTTGTATACAACTCGTTGAGTGCGAATTTGTTGTGTACTTATTATCCAACCGTTTAGTACGATGTACACAACTGATTGCGTGAACTGTCGTCTGTTGTATTACTTTCATACAACATTGGATAAAACCGCCACGTGACCGGGTCATCCAATATCAGCGCATTTCCGGTGCGGGCGAGAATGCGAGTTTTTGGTTCCAAATATTTCAAAACAAGATGGACGCTGCGTGAAAAAACTCCTGAGCGACTGAAAAATGGGGCAAGACGTCGTGGATAGCTTTGTCGGTATAGTATACCTTTGTTATTATTATTCTTTGTACGATACACTGATTATGTAGGCTTTATGTATTGAGTGTATATTTATTTATATAAGCCAAATTTTGAAGTTTACAAATTTACACAACTACGGCACTAATTTGACTAAAGTAGTACACTCATACACTCAACACATAAAGCCTACATAATCATTCTATCGTACAACGGTACAAAGAATAATTATAACAAAGGTACATTATACCGGCAAAGCTATCCACGACGTCTTGCCCCATTTTACTTTCCAATCAACGTTGGGTAAACTTTCCAATCAACAAATGTCATCCAACTCTACCCAAAACCCAACAGTTCAATAAACGTAGATAGGTGCTGTGAGAAATTAATGTTGATTGAGTGTTGTGTGAAATTTCATCCAACACGTTGTATAATTAACATACAACCGTTGTTAGTAAATATATATGCAACGTTGTGTAAAAGTGTATCCAACAAAATTGTCATGCAACTTTTCACACAACGTAGATGGGTGATGTGGGCATACAACGGTTGATTGACTGTTTGATAACTTCTTATCCAACTAGATTTAGGGTGTACCGGTTGAGGTTTCTTCATGGAAAAGTTCAAATATTTTTTCACCCCAATGCACGCTCTGCGACTCAGATGAGACTGGTGATGAGTGCCATTACATTTTTATTTTTAGCGCATTAAACTCTGCCCGCAGGACTCATATAAAAAACTACTATCAAAAGTTTCCAAGCCACGCGAAATTAGCAGCACTAATGAACACTACGAACAAGACTGAGCTAGTCCATGTGGCTAAATTTGCCAAAGAGATCTTAAATACTGCATCAGTTTGAGAACGTATGAATGTATGAACATACATGTACACATACAGACTCACTCACCCGACAAAACCATCGATACGAAACATTTGGCTGTTATCCATCTGTACGATATATTACTATTACTTCAAATCCATATTCACCGTTTTTGCTTGGGCACATTGTGATAGTTACAGTTATGCCCTGTGCCAATGCATTCTCTTATATATGCGAGTCGACCATAGGTCGCCTCGCATATATAAGAGAATGCATTGGCCTAACAAAATCTTTTTTTAACACTTTTTACCATTTTTTCTTACATTCTTTAACAATTTTATAATTTTTAATGTGTTAAGCCAATGCATTCTCTTATATATGCGAGGCGACCTATGGTCGACTCGCATATATATGAGAATGCATTGGCACAGGGCCCTTCTGTTGGGTAAAGGGTTAAAGAATGAACTCATCTTAGAAAGCCATGTTTCTTCGCCCGTTTTAACGAGACGTCAGAGGTCATTGCTGGGACAATTCCGCTGTGGTATATTACCTCTGAGGATCGAAACTGGACGATTTCGTGGTGAGGAAGTAGCTGAACGTATGTGCATGATATGTGATACGGGAGACGTGGAAAGTGAATTACACTTCTTTGTCCGTTGTCGTGTCTACGAAGATGCCCGCAGTACGCTCACTGTATAAACAAGTTCCCTGTATATAGTGCTAAATTTATTTCAGAAGCTTATGACATAAGACAATCAAAACTTTCAAAATCCACACATGTGCACAAATAATTAATTGTTTATCGTATTCAAAGTGACTTATAGGCCCTAGGCACACATAATGTCACTATAATAAATAAATAAATTCAATTCTTTGGTCGGCCAATTGCATTCAACAATTCTGACATCCTAACGTATATATAATATTTACAGGTAGCTGTTGTATATTGTGTAATTCATTATATATGTCGTATCCTCCAGTTCCATAAGTAATGGCGGAGTAATAAACTATTCTAACAACGTGTGTGAAAAATGGAACAATGGAATGACTGTCCAATCTGCGTCAGTGTTTTGCAAAATCTTGAAAAGAACCCCTCTTCCATTCAATTCATGATCAGCCGGCCATAAAATATCTCACAGGACGGTGCCTCACACAATTTGTGTATCAGATACCACTAAACATTTGCGTAAAGTTTCGTCAAAATCCATCCAATATCTCATAAAATATTACGGAATATATTAGGGGGAACTTTCTTTTTTGTGTTTTTTGTGTTTATATGCGCGTAGCGATAATCAGTTACAGGTCAGGAGCAATAACTCAATACAATTGTTTCAAACTGAGGGACATGACAATCTGCGGGATGGGATGGGATATGGGACAAAACGACAATCTGCGGGACAGAATTTCAAATTGCGTGGGACGGCCGATATCTCGAGGAATACAGGGCGTATGGGGCTCATTTTGATGTCTAATGAAAGGCCCACATTCGCCCTATCCACAAATATAACCCCGCCACTGACCGGATACCAGAAGTTGCATTATTTGATCGACAACTGACCTAACATGGGGTGGAATTTGGGATAGAATGACAATCTGCGGGACAGGATTTTCAAATTGCGTGGGACGGCCGATATCTCGAGGAATACCGCGCGTCAAGGGCTCCTTTTTGGTGTCTAAAGAACGGTCCTCATTCGCCCTATCCATACATATTAACACCGCCACTGACCGGATACCGGAAGTTACATTATTCGGCCGACAACTGACCTAACATAAAATGCCACAAATACGAAAAACTGCGTTCGACATTAATGTTTAGAATTTAGATTCCTCGATGAATACGATAGCAAACAACAAGTTTTAGGTATCCAATAACGCAGTGGAATACTGCGCACTCGTTTTTAGCTACAATATGGCTGTTTTAGTTTTATTACTGACAGAATATTCCGGGCTGATTCCTCTATTATTACGTTCTTACTATATCGTTGACAAATTGGAATGGAATATTGTGATACTATGATAAAATGGTTTAAACGGGACGGGTAAAACTTCGATATAATTGTGAGGGGGCTCGTGGTACACACGGGGTACAGACAGGGGCAGGGTGATACGATCGAAGTAAAGGGTGCCCGGAGTTCGTTTCCACGCGGTAGTGGGAATGGAATCATAGTGTGGTTATTTGGGGGTTTCTGTTTTGTAGGCGCTAATATTCAGTGCACAAGTAACCAGACAAATCAACAAAATGGAACATTTGCAAATAAAAAAAATGAAATACGAAAAATCTAACAAGGATTTGTGCAACCCCGGTCGAATATCAATCGCACGTGCAAATACAGCTGCTCGGTCCCTGGTAGTCAGTTGCGACAAGCCAATCAAAATCGCTTAAATTTGTCGACACGACGTGATCATCGATAAGCACAAGCTTTGAGTGACAGATGTTTCTTTCAACCTCACGTGTCCTTTTCGTTGGAAATAGTCTCAAATGTTGAAAGTTCGTTATATTCTAACTTCTACTTTTAGTCGGATTCCTTATGTCGGACAAAATGGTCGCCTGTTTTCGGAATGATAAAAGCGATATAAGAACGGTTTCGATACCACCAGTGAGTCTATTTTCAGAATCTACCTGTTTTCAGCTTGACGTTTTAGTGGAAACAGGATTTTGCGAGGCTTTTGTTTGTGAACCCCTCTATTTTTCACCGTCCACTCAGGGGGGGGGGGGGGGGGGGTCGGGAAAAAGTGCCATGACATTAGGCTGAAAAAACTTTTTTCCGGCTCTTGGGTACCCACCACCCCCCTATTTGAAGGACAAAATATTTTTTCCAATTTCATGCGGGGTACCCACCCCCTTTTTACCTCCAAATCTGTAATATCACACCATTTAAGCTTGATGGTCAGTATTACAGTAACCCTATTTCCATTTCTGGTTCTTCTAAGTCATTCTAGTCTTTTGTAATAACACGAAACAGGTTCTAAAAAAAAACTTGGGAAAATCCAAAATAGCACACAGAATACATGTGCTGATCAGTAAATTATTGATTGTTTCTTCCCCAAATATTGTCTAAGGTAGCTCATTATACATGTAAACAAGTATAAAAGCATTAGTGTACCTTCTTTTCATCACAGCAAGTGTAACTTTAGATGTGTCCCATAGTATCACATGAATTTATGTCAATTATGATTTTTGAAAAAATTATTAGGGCAACACCACCTGGCAATTAACTCTCCAACAATACAGGTATTCAGCTGAAATCCACTATGTATCACAAAACTAATTTTCATTTCCATGAGCTGAGATCTTGGGCTAGGTTCTGTGCTAAGGCCAGGCCCAGGTCAAACACTCAGACAAATACATGTACTGCGTGTAAATAGAAACTTGAAAATAAGACGGTCATATGCAGTCGGCAGAATAAGCTCCAAGGAGGGTGAGTTTAGTGATGCTACCCAGCATAGTGGGCTATAGCATTATGAAATTCACCATATGTGACCCTCATCTGCAGCTAGTTCTCCATGGTTGGTCGAGACCAAAATAGAATGAGGTTGTTAGAGGTTGAATGTGTTGATGCTATACTGGGTAGTATCGCCAAATTCGCCTTCTGCAGACTTCGATCATTTTGCTGATGACCAGCACATTATATTTAGACTTGCATATATATTAAGTTCTGTTCTGATTTTGTTTATTCCACTTAGCAGCCTTCTCCATATCTACACATTCAAGTTCTATGTATGCTCGCCCAATCTTTTATCTGGGTCCCATCATCTCAAGATGGTTGTCTCCGTGATATGCATTGTTGCAGTCTACAGTCCCATGCCAAGTTCCGATACAATTTTGACTGGGTTATCTGGTCTGATCAGGTATAATGAGTAAAATTAATGCTATAAATGAATAGCTTTTTTCATTTTATTAACATTAAAGTTTATTCATGTGCTACATAACTGTCCATTTTCATCTGGAACCAGTAGCATTGGTACATGGCAATGTGATCGGATGTAAAAGGCGAATTCCTGAGATTTGGTTCGTAATCTGGATTTCTGAGAAGCATCATGCCTATATCCACACTAACTACACCCTAAGCACTGCCCTAAGTGTCATACACACCTTAACAATGATGCTGAACACTTTGAGGCATTTATATTGAAGAAATGTTGTAAGAGGAAAGAATTGCGACCACTCAGGAAAAAAGTGACTTTTTCGCAGCTGAACCACCCACCCACCCCGGCCTAATGTATGGAAAAAGTGGATGACCCCCCCCCCCCCCTGGTCCACTTGGTAATAAAAACATGCTATTAGGCACAGCAAGTTTGGTAAATAGATGGCTGTGTTCCAGGAAATTGAAAACCAGGGACAGATCTTGCCAGAAATTGCATTAACCCTTTACCCAAAAACCGGCCAAAACCGGCCAAATAAAGCTTCAACAGCCTAAAATATCTTCGGTCTGTCTCAATAGAACCATACAAATATGGATATCATTGGAATCGGCTCCTTGAGCATATTGTGATAGTTACAGTTATGCCCTGTGCCAATGCATTCTCTTATATATGCGAGTCGACCATAGGTCGCCTCGCATATATAAGAGAATGCATTGGCCTAAAAAAAATCTTTTTTTAACACTTTTTACCATTTTTTCTTACATTCTTTAACAATTTTATAATTTTTAATGTGTTAAGCCAATGCATTCTCTTATATATGCGAGGCGACCTATGGTCGATTCGCATATATAAGAGAATGCATTGGCACAGGGCCCTTCTGTTGGGTAAAGGGTTAATGCATATATCAATGTGAAATGTTATCATAAAATCATCAGATGAATTGTTTTTATGACTGCATTTTCAATTTTCTTTCCTAAATATTAAGATATTGTATATTCATAACATCAGCTAAACCACATATAGACGAACATGAACAATCTACAAGGATATCTTGATCATATGTCGCAAGCAAAACTCTGATAAATCGATTTTTGGTAAAGATATCGCTGAAAAGCTAACCCTATCCCCACCCTCGCTGATTTCACAAGTCATATTCCTTTGGCCAAAAAACAAAAACAACGGTTGCGCAATTCCGGATGCTAAAGACGACAAGTGAACGGTTTCTGTGTACATAATGTGTCTACTTTCAGAGTCTACGTGTGTACAGTTGAAATTATAGTGGAAAAAGTGTTGTTGGACTGTTTACAAAATTTAAAGAGCGTCTACTTATTATTCAAATATTAATTCTCATAATTATCCTTCTGTGTGACTGTGCGAGTTGAAATTAACAAAAGTTTCAAATATCGGTCTACTTTCAGAGTCTACCTGTGTCCAGTCTGAAAGTTTAGTGGAAACAATTTTTTTGGACGGTTTTAATAATGTAAAGAGCTTTTCCTGGTTGTAAAAAATATAAACTAACACGATAAGCCTTATCATGAATCGTGCAAGTAGACATTTGGCACATATATCAAGTATGACTCTGAAATGTATTTTTGAGAACGTTCGTATCATCAGATATAAGTCTCCGCTGTATACAGAACCACAGTTGCGATCAAAATTTAACATTGGACGCTATGGAGAGTTTGACAATTTACTCAAATGTTCACAGTTATGTCACTTAATGGCTACCATATATGCATGGCTCTTACGTGTAATCTACTGTAACTATATGAGATTTTACAAAAGTAACGCGCACTATATAGTCAGGCCGCCAGATACAGTAATTGATAAAATGTGGTTCTCATCAATCATATACATCACAATCTCGTGCTTCAGTGATAATATCCACCATTCTACAAATGTAATGTTTATCAAGACTAAATTTTCAGTATGTCGTTTTAAATTGATTGATTGTGTTTTTCATCAATTGACAACATTATTGTTTAATGCCAGGACGAAGTACCGCATAATAAGGAGTGGTCACAGTGTGGTAACAACTTTGCATGTCATACAATGTACTACTGTGACCCTTGGAACAAATGTCGCACCACTTACAACTCGAAATTAAATTCCAATTAGACTCGAGGTTAATTATAAATTCGTCTGTTGAAACAAACCTCGCATTTAATTCAAGACGAATCTAAATTATTTCATGAAAAAGCGTTCATGGGGGTTTTTGGTCAAAACGGCTAACATATGGAGTCATACTGTAGAATACATCAATTGAACAGGTATTCAAATATATATATATTTACATCAGGGATGCGGCTAGAGGGGGGGTGGGGGGTGTCTCACCCCCAGCAGAGAGCTATATTTTCAATAGTTGGAAATTTCATACCTGCCACAAGGAAATTTCAAACCAACATTAGGTTGAAAATGTTCTTGTAGTTTGATTATAAAACAATTTATTGGGGGGAATTTATTGTTTTTCGACCAATATTTGCATATGTTCCTATTTTTGGTCAAATTTTTTGACAGAAATGGTCATCAGTTGGAAATTTTCCAACCTTAGGGGGGGTGACAGGTTGGAAATTTCCAACACTTGGAAAGCTTGTGTCCTGGTCCCTCCCCCGTGGCCAGTCAAAAACTTCTAGTTAATTTAAGAAAACAATATTATCATACAATTGGTCAACATTGTCATTGGAATTGTCATCAGTTGGAAATTTTCCAACCTAAGTGGGGTGTAGGGTTTGAAATTTCCAACAGTAGGAAGGCTTGAGGCTAGTCTAGATGTTAGGATTTTGCGATTTTCTTGTTCAGATTTCAAAATTTTCGCACACCGGGCCGAACCATGGTCGGCCCGGTGTGTCATTGTCCCATCCAGATGGCCAATACAAAACTGATAATTAGTTTAGCAAAACAATATTTTACTCCATTTGGTCAAACTTGTAGACATAAATGGTCATCAGTTGAAGAATTTTCCAACCTGAGGGGGAGCATGAGGTTTGAAATTTCCAACACTAGGAAAGCTTCAGTTGAGGCCAGTCTAGATGCTAGGATTTGCGATTTTCTTGTATAGTTTTAAAAATGTTCTCACACCGGGCCAAACAACCATGGTCGGCCCGGTGTTTCCTGGTCTGTTGTCGGTAGCTGTGTGCATTTGTCTGGAATTAGATCACTAGTTGTTTTTTTTGGGGCAATTTTCAGGTTAAAATATCTTAATGTTCTCATACTGGGAAAATAGAAGCATGGTTTATGAATATATAGGAAATTAGGCCTGAGCATTAGGTACAAGGGGGGGGTGCATATGGAATTATGCAAAAACTTGTGTTGGTGCGATTCCGATTCCGACTCAAGGAGGGGGGGTGCAAATGGAATTATGCAAAAAGTTGTGTTGGTGTGATTCCGACTCAAGGGGGGGGGGTGCAGTTGGAAATTCCCAAGGTGGACACCCCCCCTCCCCAGCGGAGACCCTCTAGCCACATCCCTGATTTACATACTAAGTGTGATTATCACTAAATCCAGCATTCTGATTGGTCGGCGCCCACGTGGCTAGTTGCAATTATTTCTCGGTGAACGCGAAACAGCTCATAACTGCAGCCTCATAATTACATCGACGCGTCATAGGTTTGGGAAAGACGAACGCGTAATGTTTTGGGAGCATTTGGACTCGCGCAGGATTGACTTAATAAATCATCGGGTTTCATTATAAAGAGAAATTGTTCCTGTTAACTTTTGCCAAGGGTGCTATAGAATATTTTTGGCTGGTTTAAACACGATACACTTTTCGATTTAAATACATTTACAAAAGTGGCTTTTTCGCTAAATGTATATAAATATAAGGATTAACTGTCATTTGGACTGTGAGGTAAGTGGTCATAACTTGTATGGGATTTACACACGTTATGACCACTTATCTCACGGTTACATCTCCATAAAAACAGTCCACATGCCAGTTAATCCTTATGTAAACAATTTCTCTATATAAATCAATTCTAAAACGTAAAATTTAGTGAGAAAATGTGGCTTTTCACTTCCAAGCTACGAAAGCACTTGTTAATATGTTTGAGTGGACATTATTGGTTTTATATCGCTATTTCTGATGTCGGACATGATTCTATATGTGGTATTTTGCTCTGAACTTGTAAATCTCTGAAAGAAATCAGGTCCGGTTTTTTTTATACAAAAGCGTTGTGCCTTTTTAACAATTCAATAGCAAGTCGAGGTCAACGCGGGATAACACTATATTGCATTGATCAGTAAGCCTATCTAAAACCGCGTGGTAAAATAAACATGCCGACCAGGGACGTTTAACTAAAGGGGCTCCACCGACCCCGAGATACATGTTTCACAAACTAAAATAACATGTCAGTCAACACAACAAATCACTCTCTCAAATCCTTTGCCACAAGAATATAAATAAATTATCAGTATAAATAGGCAAGACATATATGAACACTTTCAAAGAGAAAATTTATTTATAAGACAATGTGCATTATGTGCTTGGTCTTATATATAGCACAACACATTAAGATGTAAATGACACAATAGGTGGACAAAGCTTAAAAAAGACTTGCATGCATACGAATCACGATTAATATGATATAATAATAATGACACTTGTCAATTTCACCATGTCTACTACAAAATTAAGAGTCATACATTATATATGTATATGCATGTGTGGTAACTGTGGCTCCTGACACAAACAATGACTTTGTTGTATTATTATATGGTGATACAGTTTACTATAATTCTCTTATTTTGCGACAAGTACGCGCCTTTACTGGACGGACATGTGTCAATATTGTGGATTGTACAGCGTTGTATATATTGTGAAGAAAGAGTTCAATATATCTTTGGCTGGCATGATAAAAGGTGCGACAAGATCGCGAATAGACAGGAAGTCGTGCATGGTGGTTTCGTGAATATCACATATTGATCCGATCAAAGTGTCGAAGAACATAAATGGGGAGAGCTTTCCATCATCCTTCATAATTTATCATGACTCCTCCTGAGTCCAATCATCGACTTAGGCTTAACCCTTTACCCAACAAACCGGCCAAAACCGGCCAAATAAAGCTCCAACAGCCTAAAATATCTTCGGTCTGTCTCAATAGAACCATACAAATATGGATATCATTGGAACCGGCTCCTTGACCACATTGTGATAGTTACAGTTATGCCCTGTGCCAATGCATTCTCTTATATATGCGAGTCGACCATAGGTCGCCTCGCATATATAAGAGAATGCATTGGCCTAAAAAAAATCTTTTTTTAACACTTTTTACCATTTTTTCTTACATTCTTTATCAATTTTATAATTTTTAATGTGTTAAGCCAATGCATTCTCTTATATATGCGAGGCGACCTATGGTCGACTCGCATATATAAGAGAATGCATTGGCACAGGGCCCTTCTGTTGGGTAAAGGGTTAATGGATCATTTTCCCCCAAGAATATATACTTGGGCTTTGAACCGTGACGTCCCGTAGCGATCAAAACTCTGGCACGTGGTATTTTCCGGTAAATTAGATAGTGTCTGTGGTCGGATGATGTTGGTTATGTTCAAATTGTGACACAGATATGAAACTGAACAGGTTTGTCGTCCCTCGTGGGCCACTGATTGATCAATATAAGATCGACAAACTTTGCCACCCGGTAACTCCTTGGTAACGGTTGCTGGCCTAGGCAACTATCGGGAATTGACTGGAAATTGCAATTATGTTTTAACTCGTTTCACTCTAACAAACATAAATTATTTATAGAATAACAACTACGAATTATATAACCGAAGTTTTAATCTAGAAATTCAGGTTAACGATTTGCTTCACATGAACTGTGCACATCATATAATATTGTTATCATTAAATAATCACAAAAGGCCTGTCATACTATAAACACGTATCATGCAATAAAACGAACTTTAGCAGTCTATATTATCGTATGTATTGATGATCAACTTTTTCAAAATGTTATCGAAGAATTATCTACGTTACTAAATGTTGGTGGGAGGGTGGGCCCAACCGTGCACATAAGAAGCAAAACGTAGAATGAACACTAAAATCTTGTTTGCGTTCAAGCACACTTTAGAACAATGCGAGAAACTCGTGCTGAATCGAGTCAATATCAATCAACGCTTATCACGCGTGAACTACTATCGCCAAACACCCAGATATGCCCCATCGATTTAACCGCCGTCGATCTAATATTTTCCATTAACACCCTGCTCTCCAAATAATTCTTCGTTGAACTTCAATCAAGTAATTTGTAGCTTATAGCTTCATAATTCAATGCCAGTGTTTGCGTGTCCGATACATGTTAATATCCCCGTGTGAAATTTGAGATATACCTAACCAATAGAGTGATTCAAATGTCATATTTAAGGGTAGCAACGGTTGATAAGCAAATACGGTACCACAAATAATTGAATGACACCATCGCACTAATCATTCATTGGTATTTTGCCTTGTTTAGCCAGTGGCTAATCACATGGTGTTGGTTATGTTCAAAGATGCATGGGTACATGCATGTCTAAAATTGTGCAGGCATGTTCTGTATATGCCACTGATCCATTATAAGATCGGGAGACTTTGCCACACGATATCTCCTTAGTAACGGTTACTAAGCACCTACCCGGAATTTGCAGGAAAATGCAATTATAGCTTATATATATTTTACCCATTGAGCTGTACGCGTTATTGGTAATTCGACTTTACTTGATTTTCATTGCTATACATGAAACACGAAGATTAATTGTGGTCAGAATTTTGATGGCGATTGTTGGGTTACAGTCGCTGTACTGCGGTTCACAATATGTAACTGGTGTGGGAAGTGTAAAAGCAAAGCCCATACTGCTATAATTCTCACCTGCACCAAAATGTCCATTTGTCAGTAGCACAAATTCTGCGAAAATACAGAATATTCCAAAGTATGTGGGATAGACTCCGATGACAACGATGGAGTTAATGACTATGAAAGACTAACATCTACCTGTGTATTTGTGACACTACATCCCGTTATGATCAACTATTTGGCTTCAAACACTATAGTCGCTACAAGACAGAAAAGTATCAATAAAACAATAATTTAATAAGTAATCACATTGTGAAACTTCAGTCTTGTTGAGAATGTAAGGTGTTATTCTATCCTTTTTTATATCGAAATTTTCGTGTCTCATCGTGAGACATTCCGTGCAAATCTCATTGTTATATGATAATAAACTTTCTTCAAAAAGTCCCATACTAAATCACACGGAAAGAAGCTGATATATCACGATATATACTGGATTGTGCTATAAATAAGCAAGACGGGTTAATAACAAGTCATGCGACGTCATGATTTATTAATATAGGAATTCATGCACATATATGCAAGGGGTTATGTGTTTCAGGCCTAATGTGGCTTGATAACATTGGTAGATCATATAATAAAACACTTATTGCATGGTTTCGACGTTGACATGATGATTTATCAACCCTTGGAAATGAATAGTCACTTCGGCCTGTGGTCTCGGTTAATATTAACTTCCTCGGGTTGATAAATCCTCATGTCAACCTGAAAAATGCAATACATGAATAATGTTTCCCTCGACAGCGGGCGGCATATATGGCAAGAAACGTGGTCAAATTTTGTTGGGTAATCGTATTTTTAGGTGCTAACTGCTATATCAAAGTAAAGTCAAAAATATTTATTGCCGGAAAAGCGGTTTCCTTTTTTGGTTTCCGATAAGTCGGGAGAAAAGGGAGTTTTAAACTCGATTCTAGCAATGCTATGACGCTAAACCGCTAAGGAATGAAAATATTGAAAAAGAGAGTTTCAAACTCAATTCTAGAAGTGCTATGCTGCTAAACTGCTAAGGAATGAAAATATTAAAAAAGAGAGTTTCAAACTGAATTCTAGCAGTGCTATGCTGCTAAACTGCTAACGAATGAATATATTAAAAAAGAGAGTTTCAAACTGAATTCTAGCAGTGCTATGCTGCTAAACTGCTAAGGAATGAAAATATTAAAAAAGAATTTCAAACTGAATTCTAGCAGTGCTCTGCTGCTAAACTGCTAAGGAATGAAAATATTAAAAAAAGAGAGTTTCAAACTGAATTCTAGCAGTGCTATGCTGCTAAACTGCTAAGGAATAAAAATATTAAAAAAGAGAGTTTCAAACTCAATACTAGCAGTGCACTGCTGCTAAACTGCTAAGGAATGAAAATATTAAAAAAGAGAATTTCAAACTCAATTCTAACAGTGCTATGCTGCTAAACTGCTAAGGAATGAAAATATTAAAAAAGAGAGTTTCAAACTCAATCCTAGCGGTGCTATGCTGCTAAACTGCTGAGAAATAAAAATATTAAACACGAGAGTTTCAAACTCAGTTCTAGCGGTACTATGCTGCTAAACTGCTAGCGAATGAAAATACTAAAACAGAAAGTTTCAAACTGAATTCTAGCGGTGCTATGCTGCTAACTGCTAAGCAACGAAAATATTTTTTAAAAAGAGTTTCAAACTGTTACTTAGTTACATTTGGAAATCAGAGAATTACTCAAACTAGAAAAATGAAAATATTTCACCCGTACGTGTTTTTTGTTACATAGTTACAAATGCTTATCAGGGAATTACTCCAACTAGGAAAATGAAATAGTTCACACATCCTTGAATCTCGAATTTGAGCATGTCCAGTGAAAACCTATGTCACCTAAACCTAAGTCAAGTCAAGAACTATGCAGGATGGTCCACATATGTCCCAATATCCATATTATATGCCAGAATACAAAGATATAGGCACATACCCATTTTCTAGGATGGTCCCTTAAAATGATGAACCCCAAATTTGAGCCCGTGCAGTTTAAACCTAGGCAAACTATACATTAGTCATGTCCAGATGCATGATGGTCCAGCAATGTCCCAACATCCATACTATATATATAATCCGATATAGGCACATAACAATTTTCTGTGATGGGCCCTTAAATTGGAGAACCCTGAATTTGAGCCCGTGCAGTGATAACCTATGTCAGCTATAAATGAGTCATGTCCAGATGCATGATGGTCCAGATTTGTCCCAAAATAAATATTATATCTCAGAATCGAAAGATACAGGTACATAACAATTTTCCATGATGGGCCATTAAAATGGTGAACCCCAAATTTGAGCGAGTGCAGTTTAAACCCAAGAAAACTGTACGTGAGTCATGCCCAGATTCAGGTTGGTCCAGGTATGTCCCAGCATCCATATTATATGCCAGAATCTAAAGATATAGGCACACACTCATTCTTTATGATGGGCCCTTAAAATGGTGAACCCCAAATTTTAGCCCGTGCAGTGAAAATCTATGTCTACTATACCTGAGTCATGTACATATGCATGATGGTCCATATATGTCCCAATATCCACATTACATCCCAGAATCCAAAGATATATGCACTAACAATTTTCCATGATGGGCCCTTAAAATGGTAAACCCCAATTTTGAGCCCCTCAAGTTTAAACCTAAGTAAACTATACGTGAGTCATGCCCAGGTGCAGATCGGTCCAGATATGTCCCAACATCCATATTATATGGCAGAATCCAACGATATGGGGCGTACGCATTTTTTATGAATGGGCCTTTACAATGGTGAACCCAAAATTTGAGCCCGTGCAGTGAAAACATATGTCAGCTTTTCCTGATTCATGTCCAGATACAGGAGGGTCAAGATATGTCCCAACATCCATATTATATGCCAGAATTCAACGATATAGGCGCATACCCATTTTTTATGCTGGGCCCTTACAATGGAGAACCCCAAATTTGAGCCCGTGCAGTGAAAACATATGTCAGCTTTTCCTGATTCATGTCCAGATACAGGAGGGTCCAAATATGTCCCAATATCCATATTACACACTTAAAATGGCGAACCCGAACCCCAAATTTGAATCCGTGCAGTGAAAACATGTGCCACTTGGTTGTAAACATGACAACTTTAATACCAGTGGGGAAAACACAAGTTGCCCATCATATCTACCAATGTAGATGACTATACATGAGTCAAGTCCGAATGCAGGATGGTCCAGCTAAGTCCCAATATCCATATCTTATGCCCAGAATCCAAAGGTATAGCACAATCATAATAATAGGGGTCTGCGAATCGGGGATTTTGCATCGAATCGAATCTCGATATCGAATCTCCTTCCCAATATCGACATCGAGTCTCGAATCGAATCAGCTAGTGGTTGAGATTGTTTACCAGTGTGTAATTCGGTGTCTCATTACAAAAACTGCAAAATTCACTAGATACTATATAAAAATTTTAATATTCTTAAACAGCAGTTGGAACTTGCGTCTTTTTTAGGGAAATCATGACATAGGCAAGTCACTCTCGGTCTCATTGGGGTTCTGGGATATGTTGCATTTCATTTCTAGCTAACTGTGTCATGGCGACCATTACACAAGAAGTGACAGTATGACATTTAAAGACATGTAGTTCAATCAACGTATCACCAACCTCATGGAATTGAAGTAACTTGTCTACATTATTTAATAAAGATAACACAGAATTTGACACACTTGGAAATGGGTACATCGTTATAATCAGGGAGCCTGATGGGTCTATTTGCACAATCGCATACGAAAGGTTTGATGGCCCAGATGTGTTACACCCCAGGAACGTTCAAAGAAATCGGATTTCTTAAGTTCCGCATTCCTGGCGTTTTGGGGCCAGAGACCCCACAAAACCTCAAAAATGAATTATATTTGCACTTTTGAGTACAACGCTGATTTTTGTATTAATTGTGCTCCAGCAATTACTGATCAACAATACACAATTTCTGAAACGAAATTTCCTGGCGTTTTCATTTCAGAAAGGGGGTTTTGAAAGTATCCCCCAAAACCCCAAAAATGACTTCTACATGTATGTGCACTTTCGAGTACAAAGTTGATTTTCATATTAATAGTGCTCTAGTCATCACTGATTAATAATACACAATTTCTGAAACAAAATTCCTTGGCGTTTTCATTTCTGAATGGGTTTTTTTAAAGTGCCCCCAAAAAACAAGAAAATTAATTTCCTCAATAGTTATCCTGCTATCGCTAGTCATAATAACCTCGTTTAAGAAACGAAATTCCGTGCGTTTTCATTTAAGAAGCACATGCTACGTGAAACAATTGACCCTACCCCAATAATACTTAATTATATAGGAGTAAGTATTATTGGGGTGGGTAATTTTTGTGCTGGGGGATATGTGTTAAGGAGATGGTGGGTTCGTGTTAAGTCCCAACGAAAACCCGAAAAACTGTTTTATTTGCACTGCCGTACGCACAGATAATATTTTTTCTTAATACTATCTCCACTATCATCATTGTTCACAGACCAAATGGTAAAAAAAAACTTGGTCAGAGTCAATGGTGTAGTAACACTTAGCATTTCATATTCTCATATAAGCGATAAAACAATGCAATATTCCTTTTAATTAAACGTGACTTTGTTAGGTATTTATTAAGCTGTACAATCGTGTATTATGCGAAGCCTGTATTCTATGAACACTTTCAGGTGGGACATTCCAATTTATGATTCGATTTATTTGAAAGTATGTTGTTGCTATATAACAGGATACCTAAACACCGGACTCACCCCATAGGATAAATGATGTGTCCCTATCATGGGCACAATCTTGCACAATGGGGAAAAACAAGTTCGCGCGAATCAATGTCAAGTATGACCACGTTGGGAATTTCTTCGAAAGCTGCAGAACTATATAGACATTTGAAGCGAGGACGATGACAGATTTATGTCAAGTATAAACACGGGCAGAATTGATTGCTGGTGTCAGAACCCGGCTGAACAACACTCACATTGAAGTAGTGTCATTCAACTATCGGCGCCAACTCAACAATCCTGCATAATGGGGAAAAACAAGTTCACGCGAATCAATGTCAAGTATGACCGCATTGGGAATTTCTTCGAAAGCTGCAGAACTATATAGACATTTGAAGCGAGGACGATGACAGATTTATGTCAAGTATAAACACGGGCAGAATTGATTGCTGGTGTCAGAACCCGGCTGAACAACATTCGCATTGAAGTAGTGTCATTCAACTATCGGCGCCAACTCAAGAGTTATTCATGAGTTGATATCCAACATCATGGGTGTTTTCAAAAGTGGGCGAGCAACTCTCCGTGACCAGTTTTCTAATTGATTTTACAGAAAAACTTTCGTCGTGCATACTTTCTGAGAACTACTTTCTGGAGAAGCCCTTTAGCTAAGATCTGTATTATTCTTGGTCAGAATCAATGGTGAAGTAACATCTAGCATTTCATATTCTCATATAACAGATAAAACAATGGAAAATCTATAATATGCAATATTTTTGTCATTTTTTCGGGCAGAATCGGGGGAACAACATTGCAAAATCCGCTTTGGGGGGAATTTTATGGAGTTCTTTGAAAAAAGTCCTATTTACGTGCATAGCTTTATTGTTTGATATTTCGTTCCTTGTAAAATTATTAATATATTATTATTATTGTCATTACAAAATCCAAAATAGCGGACAAAATGGTGTCCGGAAGTGGTAAAATTGTGCAAATTTCGCTGCATTTAACCAGATAATTTCCATATTTTTTTTTAAATGTACCATGCTAAATCGATATCTGATAGTAATGAGCCATATCACGAGGATTTGGCCCTTCAGTGTCCATCAAATTAAAATAGATTTAAAATACAAATCGAAGAAAAATCAATTATTATTGTAATGCCCAGAAGTAATTGAACTCACCCGTGTACTGAATACTGAATACCAATACGATGGCAGACATGAACCGCCCATTTTAGCAGAAACGATGGCATCAATATCGAAAATAGGGACAAAATGGCCACCGGCAGCAGTAACATTGGGCAAGTTCGGCTAAAGGTCACCAGACTGTTTCCATGGCATCAAAAATAAAAACATATTATTTTCATTAATTTATATTGTAACTAAATCTTCTCATATAATTTATAGCCAATAGTGCTATATGCTATGAAATGAGTGTCAAAAGCCACCAAACTTGTATCCAAACATATCCAATGAGTTTCCAAAACCACTTAACGAGTGTCATCTAAGGAGCTTAAGTCCACGCATCTGTGGTCTCAAACCACCATCTTAATTAATATAATATACCAAACCAACACAGTCCATAGAACGGGCACTGCCAATTGTCAACCAGTGTCCCGAACAACCCAATACGCATCCCAATCGACCCAACTAGTGTCGCAAACCATTCAAATGGTGCCCAAACACGCCGTGATGAGTAATCCAAACCATCCAACGATTGATACCATATATCATCCAGAGAATGTCCCAAATCATGCACGCGGTGTTCCAAACCTCACAACGAGCATCTCAAATCATCAACTGAGAACCCCACACCATCCCATGTGTGTCCAATAAAACCAATCAATGAGTGTTCATACCCAACCAATGACCGTCCCATGCAACATGACGATGTCTCAAACCACCCGGACCAAGAATGTCTAAAAAACAATCCGCCTGGTGTCTAAAACCACCCCATGCAGAATGTCCCACACCATCGAATGATTGTCACAACTATTATAAAAAATCATCCATCGGATATCTCGAACAACCCAGCGAGTGTCTCTTGGTTTGGATTTTAAACCCATTGGGTGGTTTGGAACACTCATTTGATGGTCTTAATCCTTGACCGTAGCTTCTTGACATTTTGCGAAAATTCTGTGCCATAGGGTGCATCGCATATATAAGGAAATGCGTTGGCCTAACATTACTTACCTTGGCCATGTGAGTCACAGAATTCTCATAACATATGCAGGACTCCCCATGGGAGACCCGCATACATGTATATGGGAGAATGCATGGCACAGGATCATTAATGCTGTATCAGCACATCACCCGTCATGAAAGGGTTGAATTCTCGGAGGAGGGTTTTGTACACGTGTTTAAATGTATTGAGATGCAAGTTAGTAGATGGTTTATGACACCATTTGGATGGATTGGGAACTCAATGGCTGGTTTGTTATACTAGTTGTATGGTTTGGGTCACTCGGTGGGTGGTTGTAACACCCATTGCATGATTTGAGACAACAGTTCAATTGGTTTGGACACTCGACTTGGATATGGGACACACGTGTGGTTGAATGTGACATAAATTTGTCGATTTATTCAATGATTGGGCCATTTTATAAATTGAGACGACTTTTGGCGGATTGAACCTATTTGGTTAGGAACACCAGTTGCATTGTTTGGGCACTACTAGTACCATGCACTGTGATTTGGAACAACAGTTGCAGGGTTGCGACACTGATCGGGTGAATGAGACCCTCATTGGATGGCCTGTGATACCCATTGTGTGGGTTAGGGTACCAGATGCATGGTTTGGAGGACTATCTGTGCTGGTCGGGAATCAGGTGCATATCGTGCAGGGCACTACTTAATTGTTTGTGCCAACCGTTGGAAAGTTTGAGACCAATTGGGTGGTTTTGGATACTAGATGTGCACATGGGACACACGAATGGTGGAATGAGACACTCATTTGTCGACTGGTTCACTGATTGGGCCGTGGAATGGATTGAGACGACAGTTGGTGGTTTGGGACACCCGTTGTATCACATAGAACTCTCTTCGGATGGCCTGGGACAAAAAAATTGGTGCATATGGGACACTCTTTTCCTTTCGAACATTCGCTGGATTGTTTGGGACACTCATTTGGTGGTTTGGGCATTCATTGGATGGATTGGCCCGCTCATTGTATGATTTGGATCACACGTTGGATGGTTAGGGACACTCATTTTTGGTAGTTTGGGACAAAACCTGTGTAGCTTGGAACGTTCGTTGAATTGTTTGGGGCACTACCATGCGCTGTGGTTTGGAACAATCGTTGCAGGGCTACGACAATATTCGTGGTAATTTAGATGGCACGTGATACTCATTGTGTAAAGCACTTCAACTGTTGACTTCCGATTGCCATTTTCGTCATCATTTTTGAAAACTCGGGTTTTGACTTACTGTTATCATATTAGGATTGGACATCATGTATGGTGGCGCAACTGGCACCAACGGTGAAAGTTACTGTAAAGTGCTCTTTTTGTTACTTTCGGTTGCCATTTTGTCCTCCATTTTGGACTCTTTTTTTCAGTCAAATTATGCAGGAAATGACAGGCATATGGCATGGAATCAAGAACAATAGGTTTTTGCTGAACATGTATGTAGTGAGTGGGGTATTCTCCCGGAAATCGCCGCCATATTTCCCGGAACATACACTGTCACCTTTTAACGTCTAAATAGTTTGAGTAGACATCCTTACGAAAAATGAATGAAGTTTAATCCTGGGGGTGTGCACGTTTGATCGACTTGGTTCCCGGACTAAAATTTCAATTTTCGTTTTCTTACATGTTTTACTACATTTTTTTATAATAAAAAATAACGAATTTTCCTCCCTGAAACGCGCGGAACGTTTGTGGTCAGTAGATTTGTATATTTATATAAATTTTTCCAGGTTCACCTTAAAATTGTGCTTTGTATTCGACAGTATGTGAAAATTAAAGTTATTTTTTTTTTGGGGTACATTCAGAAACCCCTTCTGAAATGAAAACGCCAGGAAATTTCATTTCAGAAATTGTGTATCATCGATCAGTGATGATTATGGCACTATTAATACAAAATTCAGCTTTGTACTCGAAAGTGCAAATAGAAGTAATGTTTTGTGGTTTTGGGGGTACTACCAGAAACCCCCTTCTGAAATGAAAACGCCAGGAAATTTTGTTTCAGAAATTGTGTATTATTGATCAGTGATTGCTGGAGCACTATTAATATAAAAATCAGCTTTGCACTCAAAAATGCAAATAGAAGTGATTTTTGGGGTTTTATGGGTACGATCAGAAACCCCCTTCTGAAATGAAAACGCCAGGAAATTTCGTTTCAGAAATTGTGTATTATTGGTCAGTGATTGCTGGAGTACTAATAATATAACAAATCAGCTTTGTACTCAAAAGTGCAAATAGTCATTTTTGGAGTGTTTGTGGGTTCTCCGGCCCCAAAACGCCAGGAATGCGGAACTTAAGAAATCGGATTTCTTCAAACGTTCCTGGGGTGGAACAAATCTGGGGCATCAAATATTTCGTACGCACTTGTGCAAAAAGAACCCAGGAGGCTCTCGGACAATTACAGCTATATAATTGTTGTAGTCCGATACCAATGGTAGTTATAGTTATCTGATAAACTGTTCACACCACAATAGATAAAACACCAACATGCACGTTTATTCTGAATGACATACATTCAAAATTACCTATGTTGGCTATTTGGCAACCTTGTGCTTCAATTTTTGTGAGTTCATATCATTTACATATGTTATCTAGACGCAAAAAAACGAGACTACACCAAAGTAACACCGATTCGAACATATCCGAATCAGCAGACCGATTCGGTGTCGATCTCGAATCGGGTGCCCGATATCGACATCGAGTCGAATCTCGAATATTCGCAGGTCTCTAAATCATAACATTTTTTTATGATAGCCCTTAAAAAGGTGAACCCCAAATTTGAGCCCGTGCAGTGAAAACATATGTCAGCTTTTCCTGATTCATGTCCAGATACAGAAGGGTCAAGATATGTCCCAATATCCATATTGCATGCCAGAATCTAAGATATAGGCACATACCCATTTTTTATGATGGGCCCTAAAAATGGTGAACCCCAAATTTGAGCCTGTGCAGTGAAAACCTATATCAACTATACCCGAGTCATGTCCAGATGCAGGACGGTCCAGATATGTCCCAATATCCATATTTTATTACATAATCCAAAGATATAGGCCATTAGAATGTTCTATAATGGGCCTTAAAATGGTAAACCCCAAATTTGAGCCGTTTAAACCGAAGTAAACTATACCCGAGTCATGTCCAGATGCAGGATAGTCCAGATGTGACCCAATATTCATATTATATCCCAGAATCCAAAGATATAGGCACATAACAATTTTCTATGATGGGCCCTTAAAATGGTGAACCCCAATTTGAGCCCGTGCAGGTGTAACCTAAGTAAACTATTCTCCCGATATTCAAATTAGATGCCAGAACCCCAAATTTGAGCCAGTGCGGGGGGGGGGGGTGAAAAAAAAATTCCGGCACATATGTCGGGGTGGGTGGGTGGTCAAAGCCACCAACAAGCAATTTTGTCCGCAACTAAACTAAATTTCCTGCTTGTTTTTTTAGTGTTTTGGCAATGAATTGGGCTTCAAAACCACTTTGAATGAGAGAAATAATGTAACTCTAACTGGTAAACTGACTGCAGACAGTTATCCAGTTGTATATTTTATAAATGGGTGTTAGTCCATGGGAAATTCGAACGTGATCCTGCATGAGCGATTTTTATAAAGCAAAGTCTGCCTTTTGATGTTAAACCGAGCTAATCAAATATACACACTTGTAATAAAATATACTGACTGTAGACTTATTCAGTTTTGTATTACAGGAGGGTGCAGCTGATAAGTTATATCTTATACACTGAACAGCACTAAGGGAATTGTCATATAAACAACAACCATTATCATAACAAAATTATCTTGTTTTAGAATAATCTGCATATAAAACAAACACAAATAACATTTAGCATAAAGGTATAAAAGAAAAATAAGAGGAATGCTCATCACTATAAAACTATGAAACAGCAACTGGGCTCAGCTGGGCTGATTAAAAATAAAACTTTTTAAATAAAAATGTAAACACTGTGATAACAGGCCAGAGAGTATTTGGCATCACTATTAGACTAGATATCTTCGTTTGATAAAACATAACAATAAGCCATGTAATACTTCCTTTGATTGTCAACTTTTACCAAGTTTGGTTTTCAAAGTTTGATTATACCAATAAAACTTCACTATAGTCATTGTTCCTATATAACTGAACTTGTCATAATTCAAAAGAAGTATTAATGGCGATATTATTTCATGTGAATCAATGGCTTGTTTTATCACAATCTAGACATTGATCTAAACACAATTAAATGTGCAAATAAAACAAATGAAAAACAAATCTGGACGGCTTGTCAGTAAAACAACCTTTGTCATAACAATGTAAAAATAGAAGTGGATTTCTCATCACATAAAGTTGGCACATGATAATATTGAGCTAAGACTGAATATTACAGACTTATACAACTAAAAACATAAAACAAAAAAGTAAATACCAAAACATTCTCATCTATAGACTGCTGTAACATTGTTCCTCAACTTAACAATTGTTCAAATCAACAAAACCGACTTTAACTATACATAATGCACACAAAGTGTGCGTTCGATTTGTCAACTTGACAAATTTGGACACATATTTACAAAAGTAGTAAGAAATAAATGTTGCTTCTTATTGCTTTTAGATCAGCTGTCTTTTAATCATAGTTGTATCTCAAATCGGACTATATATTCTGATAAGGCAGCATTGCATAATTCCATTTCTTTAAATGTTGGGAGATAGCAGTCGAATCACTGGTCGAATCAGGTAGAATATCAAAATGTTACTATCGCCATAGATGTGTTCTGACATCCATTCAGAAAACGAAAATAGTCATGCTTGTGTTTTCTCAAAACATAGGAAGCTCACATAGTAGTATGGGCCTAAATTCACTTGAAAGTTATTAACAACTGTTTCCGCCGGTTTTCGCATCTTTATTACTGTTTTAGTGTTTTAAAGGGGTGGGTGTCCAAAAATGGTCCCAAAAAACTGTCGAAAACGGAAAAAAATTTGGCGGTGGGGGTGGGTGGGTATAAAAAATGATCGAAAGGGAAAAAATGCCATACGTGCCTGAAATGTTTTTCCGATCCCTCCCCCCTGCCAGTGCAGTGAAAACCTATGTCAGCTATACCTGAGTCAAGTCCGGATTCAGGAGGGTCCAGATATGTCCCATTATCCACAATATATCCCAGAATCTAAATGTTTAAACACATACCCTTTTTCTATGATTGACCCTTAAAATGATGAACCCTGTATAGTGGGAACTGGGGTGGACTGGGACATTTTTTCTTTGAATGCTCATTACTCAACTTGTGCTACATGACTGCTGCTTTTTGTACTATTTATACATCATTGCCATCTTGATATATTTCCCATGCTGGCAACTTAAACAAGGTACCCAAATGTCTCACACTTCCCCGGGTCAGGGGGTACAGTGGGTCACCCATTAGAATTCCATAACATACCCTATAACAACAACTGAAATAGTTATTCATTCAAAGAGGGAAATTCGTTCTGTGGTAACACGCATTCATATAGTTGAAACACAAGGCTTTATTGATACTTCCATTCAATCGGGGAGGAGTGGGACACAGTTTCAATCCACAGGGCCCAATTCTAATCTGACAAACTAATTGAAAAAAGTTCTGTTTGGTGTCTACATGCAGAAGATAAAAGCAACCAGGAATGGTATTTTCCAAAGATCTGCTCAACTCTATATTACTGTAACTAACAGTCCCAATGTACACCGAGCCACATGTCCCACTCTAACCCGACATAGTCATGTATCAGTTGAGTCAATATTTTAGCAACACGCCTTTGCTAAGGTATTGAAACAGATATACAATTTGAAGCCCAAACACAGTTGTTTCAGAGTTCAGAGTCGGTAAGAAAATATCTCTCATATGAAAAATTTCAAAATGTTTTGTTTGGAAAAATATTGCTCAGATTCCATTAAAATCACATAAAAAATATAATATGCTTGCTACACGTTTGATTCATGTCATATGTTCTGGTGATATCTTATGAGGATCAAATGAATCCATACAGAATAGGCAACTCATCGATTGTATGGAGTTATCTCCACTGCACACAGTACCCACTGTCCCACTCCACCCCAGTTTCCCATACACTGCAGAGACTCAAATTTGATGTTCACCATTTTAGGGGCCCATCTTGGGATTCTGTGAATATAATATGGATGTTGGGACATATCTGAACCTTCTCCATCTGTGCATGACACTGATATAGTTGACTTACGTTTTCACTGCACGGGCTCCATGTCGGGGTTCAAACATTTAAGGGCCCATCACTGAGAATGTGTATGTGCCTATATCTTTGGATTCTGGCATATAATATGGATGTTGGGCATATATAGACCGTCCTGCAGCTGTACATGACTCATATATAGTTGACTTAGGTTTTCACTGCACGAACTTCATTTTGGGGTTCAAACAGAAATTGTGTATGTGCCTATACTTTGGTTCTGGCATATAATATGGATGTTGGGACAAATGTGGACCGTCCTGCATCTGTACATGACTCATATATACATGTAGTTGAATTAGGTTTAAACTGCATGGGCTCAAATTTGGGGTTCGCCATTTCAAGGGCCCTTTCATAGAAATGGGCAGGTGCCTAAATCTTTGGATTCTGGGAATATATTGTAGGTGTTAGGACATATCTGGAATCTCCTGCATCTGTACAGGACTCCGATATAGTTGACTTAGGTTTAGACTACACAGGCTCCAACTTGGGGTTCACCATTTTAAGGGCCCATCATAGAAAATGGGTAGGTGCCTAAATCTTTGAATTCTGGGAATATAATATGGATGTTGGGACATATCTGGACCCTCCTGCATCTGTACGTGACTCATATATAGTTGACATAGGTTATCACTGCACATACTAGTACATCATTTTGGGGTTCATACATTTAAGGGCCCATCACAGAAAATGTGTATTGATGTGCCCATATCTTTGGATTCTGGCATATAATAAGGACGTTGGGACATATATGGACCGTCCTGCATCTGTACATGACTCATTTATAGCTGACATGTTTAAACTGCACGGGTTCAAATTTGGGGTTCACAATTTTAAGGGCCCATCATAGAAGATGGGTAGGTGCCCAAATCTTTGGATTCTGGACATATAATATGAATTAATTTTTTAGACTAGTATTACATGCTGGCTTGATAGATATAGTTAGCTACATTGATAAATACTACTACCCGTATAAACTTTGTGACCATCATGACCAGCTATAGTGACTAATGGAGCTGGCTAGATAGACTTACCACCATGGTTCGATATGATGTTTACATTTACCAGCTTTTTTGTATAGATTATCCACCATAGCTAGCTACTTTGATCGATATTACTGTCCATATGTACTGAATTACCACAATGACTAAATATAGTAACCAATGTAGCTCACTGAATAGACTTACCGCCCTGGTAAGCTATAGTGACTATTATTATTAGCCGGATATATAGACCATCCGCCAGTGCTAGCTATATTGATTATTATTACTGCCTATTTAAACTGCACATCCACCATGATTAGCCATTATGACTACAGTAACTGGCTAGATAGACTTACCACCCTGGCTAGCTGCAGTGACTACTATTACTAGCTTGTGATATAGACTATCTTCCTATCTGGCTACTTTGATCTATATAACTGCCCATATATACTGAATAACCACCATGACTAGCTATAGGCATACACAATGACTGTTTATATGAATAATTAACTGTCTAGATAGACTTGACACCCAGGTTAGCTTGAGTGACTACACTTACTAGGTTTCTGGAAAGATTATCCGCTATCGCTAGCTATGTTGATCAATACTACTGCCAACATGTACTGATTAACCACAATGGCTAGCTATAGTGACTGATAAACTAGCTAGATCGACTTACCACCCAGGTTAGCTATAGTGACTACATTTACTAGCTTACTGTGTAGAATATTATACACTTATATCTACTTTGATCAATATTGCTGCCCACATGTACTAAATAGCCATCACGACTAGCTACAGTGACTAATGTAACTGGCAATATAGACATACCACCCTGATTGGCTATAGTGACTATTAACAATAGCTGTTTTTAGACTAGCCGTCATTGGTAGCTATATGCATCCAGATAAACTGAACAACCACCATGACCAACTATTGTGTCTAATGTAACTGGCTAGAGAGACCTATCGCCCTTGGTTTTCAGTTTAGCAGCATAGCACCGGTAGAATTCCGTTTGAGACTCTATTTTTTAATATTTTCATTCCTTAGCAGTTTAGTAGCATAGCACCGCTAGAATTCCGTTTGAAACTCTCTTTTCCAATAATTCCATTCCTTAGCAGTGTAGCACCATAGCACCGCTAGAATTCAGTTTGAGACTCTCTTTTTAATATTTAATATTTTTATTCCTTAGCAGTTTAGCAGCATAGCACTGCTAGAATTCAGTTTGAAACTCTCTTTTTTAATATTTTCATTCCTTAGCAGTTTAGCAGCATAGCACTGCTAGAATTCAGTTTTCTCTGTTTTAATATTTTCATTCCTTAGCAGTTTAGCAGCATAGCACTGCTAGAATTGAGTTTGAAACTCTCGTTTTCAATATTTTCATTCCTTAGCAGTTTAGCAGCATAGCACTGCTAGAATTCAGTTTGAAACTCTCTTTTTAATATGTTCATTCTTTAGCAGTTTAGCAGCATAGCACCGCTAGAATTCAGTTTGAGACTCTCTTTTTTAATAAATTCATTTCTTAGCAGTTTAGCAGCATAGCACTGCTAGAATTGAGTTTGAAACTCTCGTTTTTAATATTTTCATTCCTTAGTAGTTTAGCAGCATAGCAATGATAGAATTGAGTTTGAAACTCTCCTTTTTAATATTTTCATTCCTTACCAGTTTATCAGCATACCACCGCTAGAATTCAGTTTGAAACTCTCTTTTTGAATATGTTAATTCGTTAGCAGTTTAGCAGCATAGCACCGCTAGAATTCAGTTTGAAACTCTCTTTTTTAATATTTTCATTGCATAGCAGTTTAGCAGCATAGCACCGCTAGAATTCCGTTTGAGACTCTCTTTTTTAATATTTTCATTCTTTAGCAGTTTAGCAGCATAGCACTGCTAGAATTGAATTTGAAATTCTCTTTTTTAATATTTTCATTCCTTAGCAGTTTTGCAGCAGAGCACTGCTAGAATTCAGTTTGAAACTCTCTTTTTTAATATTTTTATTCCTTAGCAATTTAGCAGCATAGCACTGCTAGAATTCAGTTTGAAATTCTCTTTTGTAATATTTTCATTCCTTAGCAGTTTAGCAGCATATCAATGCTAGAATTGAGTTTGAAACCCTCTTTTTTAATATTTTTATTCCTTAGCAATTTAGCAGCATAGCACTGCTAGAATTGAATTTGAAATTCTCTTTTTTAATATTTTCATTCCTTAGCAGTTTTGCAGCAGAGCACTGCTAGAATTCAGTTTGAAACTCTCTTTTTTAATATTTTTATTCCTTAGCAGTTTAGCAGCATAGCACTGCTAGAATTCAGTTTGAAATTCTCTTTTGTAATATTTTCATTCCTTAGCAGTTTAGCAGCATATCAATGCTAGAATTGAGTTTGAAACTCTCTTTTTTAATATTTTTATTCCTTAGCAATTTAGCAGCATAGCACTGCTAGAATTGAGTTTGAAACTCTCTTTTTTAATATTTTTATTTCTTAGCAGTTTAGCAGCAGAGCCCTGCTAGAATTGAGTTTGAAACTCTCTTTTTTAATATTTTCATTCCTTAGCAGTTTAGCAGCATAGCACCGCTAGAATTGAGTTTGAAACTCTCTTTTTTAATATTTTAATTCCTTAGCAGTTTAGCAGCACTGCTAGAATTGAGTTTGAAACTCTCTTTTTTAATATTTTCATTCCTTAGCAGTTTAGCAGCATAGCACTGCTAGAATTCAGTTTGAAACTCTCTTTTTTAATATTTTCATTCCTTAGCAGTTTAGCAGCATAGCACAGCTAGAATTCAGTTTTCTCTGTTTTAATATTTTCATTCCTTAGCAGTTTAGCAGCATAGCACTGCTCAGAATTGAGTTTGAAACTCTCGTTTTCAATATTTTCATTCCTTAACAGTTTAGCAGCATAGCACTGCTAGAATTGAGTTTGAAACTCTCCTTTTTAATATTTTCATTCCTTAGCAGTTTATCAGCATATCATCACTAGAATTGAGTTTGAAACTTTCTTTTTTAATATGTTCATTCGTTAGCAGTTTAGCAGCATAGCACTGCTAGGATTGAGTTTGAAACTCTCCTTTTTAATATGTTCATTCCTTGGCAGTTTAGCAGCATAGCAATGCTAGAGTTCAGTTTGAAACTCTCCTTTTTAATATTTTCATTCCTTAGCAGTTTAGGAGCAGAGCACTGCTAAAATTCAGTTTGAAACTCTCTTTTTTAATATTTCATTCCTTAGCAGTTTAGCAGCAGAGCACTACTAGAATTCAGTTTGAAACTCTCTTTTTTAATATTATCATTCCTTAGCAGTTTAGCAGCATAGCACTGCTAGAATTCAGTTTGAAACTCTCCTTTTTAATATTTTCATTCCTTAGCAGTTTAGGAGCATAGCACTGCTAGAATTGAGTTTGAAACTTTCTTTTTTAATATGTTCATTCCTTAGCAGTTTAGCAGCATAGCACTGCTAGGATTGAGTTTGAAACTCTCCTTTTTAATATGTTCATTCCTTAGCAGTTTAGCAGCATAGCACTGCTAGAATTCAGTTTGAAACTCTCCTTTTTAATATTTTCATTCCTTAGCAGTTTAGGAGCATAGCACTGCTAGAATTGAGTTTGAGACTCTCCTTTTTAATATTTTCATTCCTTAGCAGTTTAGCAGCATAGCACTGCTAGAATTCAGTTTGAAACTCTCTGTTTTAATATTTTCATTCTTTAGCAGTTTAGCAGCATAGCACTGCTATAATTGAGTTTGAAACTCTCGTTTTCAATATTTTCATTCCTTAGCAGTTTAGCAGCATAGCACTGCTAGAATTGAGTTTGAAACTGTCTGTTTTAATATTTTCATTCCTTAGCAGTTTAGCAGCATAGCACTGCTAGAATTCAGTTTGAGACTCTCCTTTTTAATATTTTCATTCCTTAGCAGTTTAGAAGCATATCACTGATAGAATTCAGTTTGAAACTCTCTCTTTTAATATTTTCATTCTTTAGCAGTTTAGCAGCATAGCACTGTTAGAATTGAGTTTGAAACTCTCGTTTTCAAAATTTTCTTTCTTTAGCAGTTTAGCAGAATAGCACTGCTAGAATTCAGTTTGAAACTCTCTGTTTTAATATTTCATTCCTTAGCAGTTTAGCAGCATAGCACTGCTATAATTGAGTTTGAAACTCTCGTTTTCAATATTTTCATTCCTTAGCAGTTTAGCAGCATAGCACTGCTAGAATTGAGTTTGAAACTGTCTGTTTTAATATTTTCATTCCTTAGCAGTTTAGCAGCATAGCACTGCTAGAATTGAGTTTGAAACTCTCGTTTTTAATATTTTCATTCCTTAGCAGTTTAGCAGCATAGCACTGCTAGAATTGAGTTTGAAACTCTTTTTTTTATTATTTTCATTCCTTAGCAGTTTAGCAGCATAGCACTGCTAGAATTGAGTTTGAAACTCTCCTTTTCAATATTTTCATTCCTTAGCAGTTTATCAGCATATCACGGCTAGAATTCAGTTTGAAACTCTCTTTTTTAATATTTTCATTCCTTAGCAGTTTATTAGCATAGCACTGCTAGAATTCAGTTTGATACGCCCTTTTCTTGATTCAGTTGCACTTAGCACTTAGCCCCTCAAAATATGAGTACCAAAAAAAAATTGACCACGTTTCTTGCGGCAACTGTATAATTTCTTAAGGTCAATTCACACCATACGCGAGCGCGTGATTTTTACGGCCGTTTTCTGTCGTCCGCAGCGATTCAAAGCGCGCAATTTTTATATTCACACCGAACATGACCGTTTGGCTGGCCACGGCGCGGTCACATCGGTGATTTCATGCTTCATCGATTTCTCGCTTTGTGGCAAACCAGCAGTTAATTAGGTCGCTCTCAAATAAGATGTTTATCCGTGCGTATGTGTCATATCTGAAGGCGACACAATCGTTTGTCGCCACAATAACAAAGGTGATGGAGGACTTTAGCGACAGAATAAATTAATAACTGAAGTGCAACGTCATGCGTATCTGTATGACATGCCATCGGGAGAGTATAGGAATAAAGAGAAGAGAAACTGCCTGATTGGCGGAATAACAGGATCCTTTGGTTAATTTGTGGTCCCAATTTCATTCCAAATAGGCAGACCAAGCTCCCCCGATAAAAAGCTCACAAACTGGAATTATAGAATGAAATTCAATTAAACGTAATTGCTATGAAAATTTATGAAGGCCGTGCACCATTCCACTTGACATATTATATTTCACAATGAAATGAGTTTGAAGAACCAACACATGCATATATTGAGCAAATTCTGTTTAAAATTTCCATATACATTATATGATTGACTTGCCTGCAAATGATGCACTCAAACGACTACCCTGACTATCGCGCACGACGAAGCGGTTCAGTCGCTTTCAGTGTGACTATAAATATCACGCGCTTTGAACCGCTGCATATGACATAAAACAACCGTAAGAATCGCAAGCTCGCGACCTGCGTGAATTGACCTTCAATGTCCTTAATTGTCTTACCAAATCGTCAAGTCACGCAAAACACACTATTTGAGTACGATATGATGACATGTAACTATTGAGTATACATGTATACACGAACATAGCCTTTGATGTGAATCCGAATACACTTGTCCGGCCTCGTTATATGCAATCTGAGGAACATAATAAATTAATATGCGGTAGACCATAAAACAATTGTGTTGATAGAACTGAATACGTGAGTATGTTATCCACATAACAACACCTGCAGGCATGCATTCATGTCATGCAACACCCATACTGGGCCACAGTCCTGATCCGAACTCATCAATCAATTAAATCTCTGAATTTATCAAATTATCTTAATATTCCTAATTCCTAATTAGTTATGACAAACACACTATGTAACTACATCTGTCATCAGAAAGACTTTGTCAAATTACTAATGTTATATTACCGACTAAAAAGAGATGTAAACGATGATACATGGAGCCATCTGTTTCAGGCAGCAGTACTAACACTTTCGTACAGGACAAATTCATACCACAGAGCCAAATGAAACACGATCACAACATACATTAGTATATTAACATATTAGGATATAGATATCCCCATAGCACCGGATACATGTATATAATGTATATATTTATTATTTTGTAAATACTACTGTCCCTGTAATTCTCTATGTTCATGCGAATTATGAGAATAAATCATCACATCACATGCCAGGCAGTGGCAGGCGATATGTTTTAGTTTCTAGTTTTCACTTCGATTAGAAGAATGTGATATGATGTCCCTAGTTTTATTTGTATTGCTTTTTTTTTAAACATTTGATGTTATGATTCGCAGCAGATAGTGCCAAATTGTTGTTCTGGTTGAAATCTGGAACAGTGATGAATTATTTGCATTCAGCAGAGGGGTTCAGTGTCGTTTATGAAGTGATAACCCACTCATATATAGCACAGGATACTGCTACATGTAGTATATACTTACTTCAGAATGCAATGGTTGTCATTTCCGGGTCAAAATGTATTATATATTTTGTTTAAAGGCATGGGGGAACAAATTCAGGTTATTTCACCAGAGGCAATTCAAAAGCAACGAATTTATGACGGTACGTGATCATTAGCTAATTCTATGTTTGAGTCACAGTATGTTAATTTCAACTTTAAGCCTAGGCTATTTCCTGTTTGTAAACACTGAAATGAGTGCTCTTTTATAACTAATTATAATTAATAAGTTAACTAATTGAGAGGTAACTTACACCCTAAATATAGTTGGATGAACCTTGTATACAACTCATTGGGTGCGAATGTGTTGTGTACTTATTATCCAACAGTTTAGTACGATGTACACAACTGATTGCGTGAACTGGCTTCTGTGGTATTAGTTTCATACCACATTGGATAAAACCGCCACGTGACCGGGTAATCCAATAGCAGTGCGTTTCCGGTGCGGGCGAGCATGCGAGTTTTGGCTCCAAATATTTCAAAACAAGATGGACGACTGCCTGAAAAAACTCCCGAGCGACTGGAAAATGGGGCAAGACGTCGTGGATAGCTTTTACGGTATAGTATACCTTTGTTATAATTATTCTTTGTACGATACACTGATTACGTGGGTTTAATGTATTGAGTGTATATTTATTTATATTTGGCAAATTTTGAAGTTTACAAATTTACTCAACTGCTGACGGCACTAATAATTTGACTAAAGTAGTACACCCATACACTCAACACATAAATCCTACATAATCAATGAATCGTACAAAGAATAATTATAACAAAGGTATACTATACCGGCAAAGCTATCCATGACGTCTTGTCCCATTTTACTTTCCAATCAACGTTGGGTAAACTTTTCAATCAACAAATGTCATCCAACAGTCAATCAACCGTTGGATAACTTGTTATCCAACTAGATTTAGGGTGTAGTAACTTTGAGCATAAATAAGGAGCATATAATAAAACAGAATACCTACAGTTTTTTGTTTGAATCTCGAAATATATCACGAGTGTCTGGAAAGAAATATCGATTTTTCACTCGCGGCTTGTAGCCACTCTTGAAAATTCGATATCTCTTTCCAGACACCCATGGGGTATTTTGGTTTTCAACAGAATACTGTATGTATTTCTATATATCCCTTTCATTCGCTTATAGGGGTAATCTACACTAAATCCGACCATTTATGGGACCATCTCCTTTTAGACTCAAGAGAACATATGCAACAAATGAATGAATTTGAACCATGGAATATCCCAAAATACACTCGTGTGCTCTATGACGGATGGTAATTATAATGAAAGTGAATTTATGGCATAAATTCATTTTCATTATAATAACCATGTTGTTTGCATCGTTCGAAGAGCACACAGGTGTATTTTGCACTAATCCATGGCTCAAATGCATTCATTCGTTGCATATATTATGTTGAGAATAAAAGAAAGTGGTCCCACAAAATGGCCGGATTTAGTGTACACTACCCCTTTAAGTCAGAGGTTATTATGATCTGGATCAAAACAAGTAAAGAAACGACAATACGAACCTTGATACATATATGTAATTCAACAACAACACATTTTATTTTATAATTATTTGTCTGTGGCCCGATAACATCAATATAAAATATGTGGTCTGGAGATCCCACGTTCGAAAGCAATCATAATGATATAGAGTGAGTAATCATGGTGTAATAAGGGGGATTGTGACATCATGTGTTAACTGTTAACCCTTTCACGACGGCATCTGCGCTGGTGCAGCATTACATATCGTGTGCCAGTGTATTCTCTTATATATGAGAGTCTCCCACGGGGAGCCTCGCGTAATATATAATCAAATACACTGGCTTACAATTAGGTAAACATGGTTAGGTCAATGTATCATATGCATGCGCGCATGTAAGTGTAAAATTGAATGTACGTTTCCATTTGAATGGTCAGACGAAATTTTCTTTTTATGTTTGAAGGTTATATGTTCATGCTTGCAGTTCTATAATAATTATGTTCATCACACTGTCAATGTTCATCACACTATCACAGTTCATCACAGTTCCTCACATTGTCACAGTTCATCACACTGCCACAGTTCCTCTGCCTGACTGTATTTCTTGCATGCAATCCTCCGTGTTTCCCGTCACGGCACGTTTTTCTGGCAGACATATCCGTATACGCCGTTGCAGGCCATGTCGTGACTGACTGACGCACTCATTGCATCGCAGTTTCCATTGTGGTTCCCGTCTATATTCGACCACGGCATTGTGCTCTCATCATACAGTCTCCATGTGCCGCTTACACGCGTCCCGTCTGCCCAGTAATAAGTGGAGGCACAACTCAGCTCAGTTTGTGTTTGGGTGATTTTCTGAAAAACACATTCGGTGAGAATTATAGGTACATATACAGTATCTGTATAACAAAGAAGGATATTGAGGAGCGCCTTCTGATCGATATTATGTTCCCGTCTTCATCGCAGTTTAGGGGTGGTGAAAAAAAGTGATTTTATGCGCTCAAGATACATGTTCATTGCTGCATGTTCCGCTCAGTGTCTCATCGGCTAACAATTGGCTCACAATAATGGGTATTACGACCTACATGACCAACTATTTTTACCTGTACATATCAGATATCACACCACTCTACATGTATATATATATCTTAAAACAACAATCCCTTTTATAACAAACCTTTTATGCTACAGTAGTTTACATATAGCTCTAAGTATCTTAGGTTTTATATTTATGTGTGGGGTGCTCTTAATAAAGGATGGATCTCCTACACTGAACTGAACTATTATGCAATTTTCAAATCCGTTTCAAAGGATCTTAATTTACCATGTTAGATTCGGTGACAAAATCGCATTCGTGTTGTAGGGACACTAGGTATATATTTATAACAATAACAATGTCATAACAATTGGAGTCATGTGGTGCACTCTCTTGTATTTGGAATATACTTTTTCAATGCGATTTATTTGGGTATATCTAATATTTATCAAGTGTTTAATGCAGCATTACACCACTTACAGGGGGAGTAAATGCTGCACATGACTCCCACTCATCCCATGTTATATAACGCCCAGTGTATATTCCGTACATCATACCCCTCCCACATGTGCCCGTAAACTTAGTAACCTCCAGGGTGTCTCCTATTGGATGCATAATGATGCCACCACACGATATATTTATATAATCGAACCATTTCCCACAAACAGCCAAACCTCATACATGTATAATTCCGGAAAGACTCAATTAATATTAAATTTACGTTGGAATGTCACTAGTATATATTTGACTAATACACTAATAAGGCGTACCTTACAAAAATATCTCAATTCAAGCTGTCAATTTGAAGGAAAAAATCATTATCCCTTATAATATGTTATAGTGCTATAACAACAACAATTTACCCTCACAATATGAGAGATATGTCCGAATTATGAAAAAAATGGTTTTAAAAAAAAAATTCTTGTCGATAGACAGATTGACAGGAAATATTGAACAAGCACACTGCATTATCTAACTTATGATCCAAATTAGGGTATGCGCACAGTCTACCATTTTTCATTGCAAGCTATAGTTTTGTGGCAGCCATTTGCAGTACTATTTTTGTTTATGAAAAATCACCATAACTCTACATAATGCCTGAAAAGATGAATCAGTAATGAGTATTTTATGTCTGCCCGATTGTTGACAACGTGGTTGAATAATATATATGTTGATTTATGTTGTTTTTGGTCCTTTACCCGATAAAAATAGTCCTTCAAATGGCTGCCAAAAAACAAGCATTTGCAATGAAAAATGTTTTTATATATTTTCTCGCTGACAGTCATGATCTCAGATGGTAGTCTGATTGCATACCCTAGTCGGGTTTATAGTGTAGACAAAGCAGTGTGGTTTTTTTAATATGTCCGATCAAAATGTCTATCGATCTATACATGTACATGTACATGAAATTATTGTTTTTTAAAGCTATTATTTTCCCCTAAAAATTCGAAATATCTTATTGTGAGGGTAAACACGCCTTGATATAATACTATTGTATACATTGGTTATAAAGGATAATGATTTGTTTCCCCTTCAAATTGGTTGTTTGAAATTGCGATTTTTTGAAAATTCACGAATGGGGCGCCTCCTTAACTCAATTACATATCGACACATTAAATATTTCCTGACGGTATATGATGACCCAGGTCTGCATATTAAAAGCACTCGAGAGAACAGCAGTTATATGCCATTAGTCGAGTGCCCGTATGTATACAAATCAAGTAATAGGCTGGAATGTCGGCCATGCGTTTGTAATATATGTGGCCCGATAACATCAATATAAAATCTATGGTCTGGAGATCCCACGTTCGAAAGCAATCATAATGATATAGAGTGAGTTATCATGGTGTAATAAGGGGAACTGTGACATAATGTGTTAACTGTTAACCCTTTCACGACGGCATATGCGCTGGTGCAGCATTACATATCGTGTGCCAGTGTATTCTCGTATATATGAGAGTCTCACACCGGTATGTGATGCCCCAGTCCTGCATATTAAAAGCACTCGAGAAAACAGCAGTTATATGCCATTAGTCGAGTGCCCGTATGTATACAACTCAAGTAATAGGCTGGAATGTCGGCCATGCGTTTGTAATATATGAATATAACACTATACAGTTTATGTGTATCGGAAGGTAACCAATCAAACATATTGTGTCGTGCTATTCTCTCATAATATCTGACATTGAATTGATTGAAGAGCGATTGGTGTAAACTCATATGCCAATGTAAAAACTAAACTTCATACAATTTGTTTCGTGCTGCTCTCCAATCATATATAACATATAACTGTTGTGAAGAGCGTTTGGTGTAAACTCGTGTGCCAATGTAAAAAAAAAGACAATCAAATGTATATTAATTGTTCATCGTCGCTAATATGTTTGTCAATATTATAACAATCAATGGTTAGAATATTGACAGACATATCTAGCGACGATACACCATTAAGATACATATGATTGTTTTTTCTGGTTTTACATTGGAACATTCTAGGACTTAACCCTTTACCCAACAGAACGGCCCTGTGCCAATGCATTCTCTTATATATGCGAGTCGACCATAGGTCGCCTCGCATATATAAAAGAATGCATTGGCTTAACACATTAAAAATTATAAAATTGTTAAAGAATGTAAGAAAAAATGGTAAAAAGTTTTTTTTTTTTTTTTTAGGCCAATGCATTCTCTTATATATGCGAGGCGACATATGGTCGACTCGCATATATAAGAGAATGCATTGGCACAGGGCATAACTGTAACTATCACAATGTGGTCAATGAGCCGGTTCCAATGATATCCATATTTGTATGGTTCTATTGAGACAGACCGAAGATATTTTAGGCTGTTGAAGCTTTATTTGGCCGGTTTTGGCCGGTTTGTTGGGTAAAGGGTTAAAACATACTTTACGATACTTCAGGAACCATTTTCACAGCGCAAAGTAAACTGCCCTCACCTGTATATTGATACATATCTACTGCTGGTTGTCCTTGTAACATTGCGCCACAACAAAAAACTCGTGCAATATTTAATTGGTCGATAGGAGGAGTTTATAACACGAGAGGCAAATCATTATATAATGTGTGCTTATAAACAAATATAACGACATATTGGGGTAAAACATTCATGGGAGGGGTTATGGTATTGAGTGTACTCTGGTCGCGATATAATCAACAAATGGGTGGCAAGCAGCAAGAAAATCGATATAACTGGAACAACAAGCATTTAATGAACCACATTTAATTTCGCAACCGTGTGCACGAATCAAGCTACAATCATTATTGCTATATTATTTTGTTCGCCTACAGTACCATTTACACGCATCATATCAGATACATTACCATCTGAGATGGGGCCAGTGACAGCCAATGCAGGTTATTCTTAGATATAAACAGAACATGAACAAAATGCCATTGTCTATATACTGATTATTGAATATTATGAAATTTCGAAACTTTCTATGAATATCAGAACTTCTAACCAAGGAACTTTATAAACGGCAGATATAATTTTATGAACAAAGGAATTGCAAACTTCAACATCTGAAGTCAGACATCTTGTACTCGGCATATATACAACATACATTCTAAACAACGAACTTTTCTAATAGCGATGTCCGTAAACATCGACCCGATACTGTCACCCAAAAGTATATATTCTATAATTAATTTAGACACTGTATCCTACTCGGATAGAAGATACACCCATTGATACTGGTTCATGTGAATAACAGCTGATTGAATATACGGAATGGAGAGGTCGAATTACTTAGCACAATCCACGGAAAACTATCCGAAAAAATCAATCTGCTGTCGATTCTCAAAGGTCATTAGCACTGTTTTGGAACAGTAGATACCAGAAAAGGGTCTTATATTTATAGTTGAATAATGTCGCCGACCACCAATATTCATAGGCGTTATATATCCATTTGTCTGCACGGGATACGGGGAATATGGAAACAGAGTTAGCAAGAAATGTAAATCTGTGCTAGCTGATATTTTGGGGAAAACCCACTTTTTCGTAGATAAAATCAGTTAAAACTGGAACTGACCTCTCTGAGTAACATATCACCATATTTGTGATCGATAACTCATCCGAACGACAGAGTCTGATCATGTGCACAAGTTGTATAAGTTTGTGGGGGTAATGTAATGCTTTGTGCTTAGTTTTGGGGTAAATATCACATTATTTTGTTGAAAATGAGAAAAGTTTGGAACATATCAGAATGATACATAATATACCCCCCACCTACCAGTAACATCCCTGATGGCACTTTCGCCTATCCTTAGACTTAGTAATTACATTCCATGCACATTTAACCTCGCAGAGATCGGTCAGTTGGATTATATTGTGTAACATTTAATTAGCCTGCGTCTGAACTGTTCTTTGTCTATCGCTGGTACGTAACCTTCATCTGACCTGGCGTTGTCTATGGTACTTTGAAATGTTAAGACGACTCTGAGCTGGCCTTTTTGCGTGAGGGTCAGCGAACCATGAGTCGATATATATAAAGGTGGAGGATTTCTTAGAAGGGGGGAGTCAGTTAGGAATCGAGAGTGTTTTACATGGATCTTCACCATGCGATATCCTGGCTGACAGAATATTCGACTCTTATTTATAAACGCTTATGTATATTTATGTACTATTGTTGCTGTGCCTCATCACTATTAAAGTTATCTATTGGAGATGTATTCACTCGTCACTGCCACTTGAATATCATATCGGCCCAGATTGTTGACGACATTATGTAACAAGACCATAATATGTGACCTGCCATATAAAACCCAGTCGTAAGTCGGGATTTTTTTTACCCTGTGCCGATGCATTATCTTATATATGCGAGTCGACCATAGGTCGCCTCGCGTATATCAGAGAATGCATTGACCTAACAATTTTTTACAATTTTACAATTTTTTTCCTTGTATTCTTTAACAATTTTATAATTTCACCCATACAGAGCCCCAGACAAACATGAGCAGACGACACTCTTCTATATGCTTCTATATATGTGTGGGGCTCCCTGTAGGGTAATGGATGTTTTATTTTATGTCATAAACATTGTAAGAAACATTTATATAAAAAAAATGATAAAAAATTGTTAGGCCAATGCATTATCTTATATATGCGAGGCGACCTATGGTCGACTCGCATATATAAGAGAATGAATTGGCACAGGGTAAAAATACGACTGGATTTGATATGGCGGGTCAATGTTTATATCCATCGTAATTCAATCTAGCAAGGAATTTGCAAAAACAAAACTGTATAAAAAGTATCATTTAGTCATTTTCATGACACGAATCGAGACTGTCATTTCGCCGTTGTCACCGTGCACAAATCATTGGGTTTGTTCATTGCGTTACTCGGAACACTGCTCCGTAACCATTTCCTGTGGGGCGGGTTGACTCGTTTCGCTACTCCGTTCTGCGCCGATGAAATTGTACCGTGCCACATTCAGATTTGATACACGCTGAAGCGGCCGATGAACGGTATCTATAGACAACAACGCGCGGGTGTGCTCGTTTCGCTACTCGTTCTGCGCCGATGACATTTGACCGTGCAACATTCAGATTTGATGCATGCTGAAGCGGCCGATGTCGGTGAATCGAAAACGAAAGTCAGCCGCTCTCTGCCAATCAGAATGCTTGTTTTTAGTGACAAATACTGAATGTTAAAACCGCTCTCACATGTCATACAACCGGTCTTATATAAAGAATCAACTAACAGCTCTCACATGTCATACAACCGATCTTATATAAACAGCTCTCACATGTCATACAACCGGACGTATATAAATAATCAACTAACAGCTCTCACATGTCATACGATCGGTCTTATATAAAGAATCAACTAACAGCTCTCACATGTCATACGATCGGTCTTATATAAAGAATCAACTTTAACTGAATGTTAAACATCTCTGATAATGTTTTATTCTCTGATCAAATATAGATATTGAGAAGTACAAGGAGAAAATATATACACAAGAATGAGAATATAACAGCATATGTATACTATATACAAGAACTTCTTGGTGTAAATATAATCAACGCCTTCCTAATGGATTAATAGCATTATCATCGTCATCACCGTCATCATCATATTCAGCACCATCATCGTTATCATTATCATCATATTCATCATCATCATATCGCAGCAAATCTCTGAGACTATTATTACAACAACATCAACAACAACAACAACACTACGAGTTATGCATATGTGTTTAACTTAAGCTGTATCAGTCTGATGAAGGAGCATAATCTACGCAGACTAGCCATATCTTCCAAATTCAGCAGCTCGTCTAAAATGTCAATAGTTGCATGATCTATGCTGGTAAATTTGCTAGGCAAGATACGATTTCTTTCTTCGCTAAAACATATACATTCTAGTAGATAATGCAGTTCGTCTCCGAGCTGTCGTTTATTACATAATGGACATAGTCTATTTAGTAAGTTTGTATCGTTCCATCGACCTTTCTCTATTGGCAAGCGATGGTTACAAGTACGGAATTGACACAAAGTTATTCTGTTTTTTTTGTATCCAAATAATCCAAGTATCTTTCGAAATAAATATGGTGTTTGAAAAGTTTGTAGGTATTGCCTCGGCTAGATTGTTCTATGTCAGATAGCCAGATGCCTCGAAATTGGCTATTTAGACTACATTTGAAATAGCGTGCCATTTGTTCTGGACATGTGATATAACCAACATTTAATAGATGATTCTGCCCAGATTTTGTTAGAATATCTTTTACTTTTTCAATCCATTGGAATTTTGCTTCCTCAGCTTCACATATTTTCAGGGCCAGTTGATACAGAATCTTACAGAATCGGCCTTGCTCCATATTCTTAACTTTCATCTAGTATTTCACAATACGCAAGTTGATAGTGTACTCTATGGGTAGTCTACCGCTCTCACCATATATCATGTAATTAGGGGTATATGATTTAAGATGGAGAACGTATTCCAAAAATCTTCTATGTATGTTTTCAAAAATCTCATTATTTCCCGACCCCCATACTTCACAACAGTACAACATAATCGGTTATACTTGCGCATCAAACAGTTCGAACATGTTTCTACCCGACAGACAGTGTATTCTCGATTTAGAAATAATAGAGTACATTGATTTAGTTGCTTTATTTTCCAAAACCTTCTTTGCCGCGTTATATGAGCCTGATTTGGTGTGTATAATACCAATATAGTTAAAATGCTTTACTACTTCAATTTCCTCACCGTTGTATAAAAAAGTTCTATTCTTTGGCATGCTTCTATTGGATATCAACATAATTTTGGTTTTCTCGACGTTTACATTCAATTTCCACTTCTGGCAATACTTTTGAAAACTGTTAAAGGCACGTGAGGCCTTAGTTGTCGAAAATATTCATATTTGTTCCAATCACCGTAAATAGAAAAATATTAAAACGCATACAGTTTCGTTCATATATACCATGACCATCGCGTAAACAGCATGTTATCATAAATATTTACTATATTTTACCTAAGCAAGAGTCTGATTGTGTTACAGAAGACAGCACAATGCTGCTGGCTAATCACACACAAATGGCATAAACGCTCTTTATTCGTTCCATATCAGGAATTCACCCACAAAGAACGCTCTTTATGTTTACTATCATAATATAAACAAACACCAGAAAAGTTACTTTTTATGCTTGTGTTTACATAACAATGGTCAAAAATATGACAATAACATACTGTTTATGCGATATTTCTTATTTGTATACGGACAAAGTCTGTCTACATTTTTTTGTTCTTTCTGTTTGTGGCGGTTTTTGACGGGTGGAAATATTTTCACAGGATACCCACCGCCAAGGCCAACCGTACCTTTAAGTGCCTTCTGCAGTTTTAAAGGTGTTTCAGTCATAAGAACGGTATCGTCTGCGTATAACATAATGAATAGTTTGACATACATCTTCAAGTGAGTTTCTATATCCCGTGACATTTTAATCAATCCCACCCCACCTTCTGATTTTAGAAATTCGTCCAGATCGTTCAGGTAAAGTGAGAATAACAGGGGACGATAGGGCACCTTGTCTTACCCCAGATACACATGGGAAACAATCGGATGTCTGGTCGCCCATTCGAACTCTCGATTTAATGTTAGTGTTCATGTTTTTAATAACTGTGAGTAGTTTCCCATTTATACTAATGGTCGAAAGTTTGTACCAAAGTCCTTGTCGCCATATTTTGTCAAATGGCTTTTCAAAGTCAATGAAAGCACAGTACAAATTCCTGTTAAGTGCCTTCGAAATTTCGGATAGTAAATGTAGAACAAATATATTATCCGTCGTGGAATAACCTTTTCTGAAACCCGCCTGGTTCTCACATTGAGTTTCGTTATCTTCAATGTAATCATATAATCTATTTGAGAGAATCTTCGTAAATAACTTCCCAAAGCAGCTCAAAAGGGTAATGGGTCTGTAATTTTTTGGATTTCCCTTATCACCTTTATTTTTATACAGTGGAATAATTGTTCCGATCCCCCATATTTCTGGTACACAGCCTGATTCAACAACTAAATTAAATGTTTTGCAGTGTATGTCAATCAGGGTATCGGAGGATGCCTTGAGATATTCATTGATAATTCCATCTTCACCTGGGGATATCATATTTTTTAAACTCTTTATATCTTTAGTTACTTCTTCCCTGTCTATTGTTCGATTTAGATTGTTATTTGTATTGCTTGCTTCATTGTTCATATTTAAGTCTTCTGTAATTGTTTCGGAATTAAGTAATCGAAAATGTTCCTCTAATGATTCGATTTCTATTTCGCTGTGACTATTTTTCCCTTGTTTATTAAGTATTGACCAACATTTTTTCGAGTTAACTTTTTTAAGTTTAGAGATTTCACACGTGATATTTTCTCGGTGTAGTGCTATTGCATTGTCCATTGTGCGTTTGTATTTACTGGCTTTTTCGCGTACCATTTGTTTTGTACTATCGTTACGTAGTAGCATATGACATCGCTCGGCTTTGCGATATTCTTTTCGCGCTCTCTGGCATGATGAATTAAACCAAGGCTTGTTGTCCTTTCTTCGCTTTTTCGGCTTTTTAGTATTAGGCCCAAATGTATCATGCAACGACATAAGGAGGACGTGCGATATCCTGGCAACTATTTAATTGATTTCCGTATTACTAGTGGTAGAGGGGGAACAACCGTTCAACAGCAATCGCAATTCTGAGATTTCCACAGGGTCCAGGTTCCATATAAACTCAGTTGTTTTGGAAGAGTCCCATTTATGGGTAAGATTAGTATATGATTTGTCATCTCGTATATCTGCATTGTATTTCATATCAGCCCAACGACGTATTAGTAATCTGGTGATTCGGATATCGATACATGACTTAAAACTCATATCAGCCCAACGGTGTAGTGGCCAGCTGGTGATTCGGATATGGATAGATGACTTAAAACTCATATCAGCCCAATGGTGTATTGATCAGCAGGCATGACATGAACATTGCCAAATATAGAATATTGTTTATGTGTGGTTGACAAAGCTTTTAAATGAAACTAATTATGAAATTTAAAAGAGTTACATAGTTATATATGCATGGTATTTCATAGGTACTGCTATTACGGTTGAGATACGTTTATGAACATCTGAGAACAAGTTATTTGTCTCTTCGACTGCGAAGTCTACGATCAATGGCAGTGCATTTAAAGAACAAATCATATAATCTACAACTGATGCGTCTCGACAGGTGTAAGTCCCTATTTCCCGGTCGGTTCCTAATCTTCCGTTTATTATTACTACATATATAGGTTGTTGTGTTGACAAACGCTCAGTAATTGGCGACTGAAATTATTCGAAACTCTATCCATACTATGCCTCTTTAAGGGCATCCCACACTCTTCGAGTATATATCGTATATGTCAATTTTATTTTCTTCATTGGGGATATAGTCTACATTATGAGAGGTACGTGCATTGAAATCGCCAGTTACAAAAATGTTATCATATCGTTCCCGCATGTGCAAAATATCCCCATCAAGAATACTATAGGCTGAGTTAGATACATATCTAGTTTCTTCTGGTGGAACATAGACTGCACCCACAATAATTTTAACATTGTGATGACAAATTTCCAACCAGTGAATAAATGAACAGTTCGTATGCAATATGCGTGTCGATGCTTCTAAATCTGATTTGACACCAATAATGATTCCGCCGGATCTAACACGTGAAAGTTTTGTTCGGATTTGCTCTCACATGTCATACAACCGGTCTTATATAAAGAATTAACTTTTCAAATTTATTTGTTTGGTTGCGACAGGAAGACGACCTGATATGTCATGTCTCCATAATGCATCTCCCTGTGTAGTCCTTTTTGTATTTGTATATTTTTATATGATTTGCTATAAAATAAAATATTCTGATTCTAAGTCTGGTATAAGCCTTGGATAGTACCGTTCTCGGACGTAAAACATCATATCGCCTACCAATATGCGTAGCTGGTTTACGTTCGAGGAAACTTTGAATAGTCTTTTCATAGCACAACTAGACTAATTCACGTTTTTGGTGCAACCAATCCACACAATCTAATGGGATCGTGATGGGTTATAATTTGTTTAAGTGAAATAAAAGAATTTGATGGAAAATCATGACTTTCACTGGACACCTGCATATAGAGCATAGGACTAAGTTGGTATCCGGAAATAACTAACCCAAACATACAGGAGGTGGGGAGGGGGTACTGACATCATAATTGTGAGATAGAGAGGGGTACTTTACATCATAATTGTGAGATAGAGAGGGTACTGACATCATAATTGTGAGACAGAGAGGGGTACTGATATCATAATTGTGAGATAGATAGGGGTACTGACATCATAATTGTGATATAGAGAGGGTACTGTACATCATACTTGTGAGATTGGGAGGGGTAATGAACATCATAATTTTGCGATGGGGAGGGGGTAATGACGTCATAATTTGTGAGATGGGGTGGGTAATGTACATCGTAATTGTGGGATGGGGAAGGGGTGATATGTATCATAACTGTGAGATGGGGTCATGTACATCATACTGAGATGGGGAGGGGGTACTATACAGCATAACTTGGATGGAAATGAGGTAATGTAGGTCATAACCATATATTTAGGAATTTGCAAACAATATTCATCTAATGGACTACGATAACATTTAACTATATTTATGAGGAACTATACTCATCCAATGTACTGCGATAACCTTTATCTATATTTGTGTAACTACATGGGTGTGTAACTAGTCTGTATACTTAATAGATACATGTATATGCCCTATACTTTTATCCTGTGATTACAACTTTACATAGCCGATGAATAATCAACCGTTCTACTGTGCTAACTATTTTTGTTGACTTCTAGATAACCGTGGGTTCACGCCTTCCGGTTACCAGTCGACCCGTGACGCTGGTTTTTATCTGCCTGCTCGGTGTGTCGGTGTGGTGTTTGCGGACCTTGCACTAAGATATCATGTCTTGACATCCCCTTTGTCATAATTGGCATAAACCATAAAACATAACTAACCCCACCAATACAGGATTTCACGAGAAAATGACCGTGACGTATGTGTGATATACACATCACAATTTTAATACGCTGCATAATTATGATGACGAGTCCAGCAACGCGGTGACGTCGGTATATTTTAGTTCATGTGTTTGTTCATAATCTCAAGTATACGGATCATACACAATACCCTCTTTGCAAGCATTACCACAAATGGCGAATTTAAATACCACAATGATATGTATAACTATTTACAAGTATATAGTTTGGATCCCAATAATAATATTCTCAAACTTTCAGGAAATGGTTACGCGCGTTGACTTACCTGCCACACCCAGTTATGTTCTGTTTGCGATCTGACTACGAGCAAATGTCCTCCTTCGCTCTTGCAGATGGCTTGGGCCGTAGACCAAGTAGCAGGAGCCTCGCATTCGATCCGATACCATCCGACAATTGTCGCACTGTAAGTGTATCTACTCCTCCCAAGCAGTCGGTAATGTCGGTCCCCATTCAAGCTCACCCCACAATAATTTGTGGTTGGTATGTAGCCTCGCAGCGTACAGTGTTTATTTTGCTGCACGAACGAACAAGAGACACATCTGGTATCTGCTAGACAGGCCACGGAACACGCCAACTTCGACCGGACTGAAAACTGTCCAACGGAAAAATCGCCACATGATTTCCCAGCCAAATCTGGAATTTCTTCCAGCTTATTCTCTTGAATACATGAATTGAAAGCGAGATATGAAATCACCGCGAAGAGAGATATCACGAGTTTCGTCATCACTGCAGTAATCAGCCAATACTCGTAGAATGTATACGACAGGTATGTGGACAACAACATCGACCACTTCGCTGGAACTGACAAAGATTCTGTTCGGTTCGTGGAGGTATATTTGTTTACTGGCTTCGACTTGAGCGATGTAACTAAACGCTATACGATTAAAATGTATTTACCAAATCACCTGCATGGAAATGAAGCACATAGTTATAAAGCATCAAATGCCATAACAGTTATCATCAAATGGACAACAATAGTTCGATACACTGTTAGAAAATAATGTCGGTTCGCCGGTTTCGGGCCGTCACAATCGACGGTTCCATACCGTTTCATCAGTTTGAGGTCCCATACCTTTATTTTATGTGTCCATGAAAATTGTCTAAATTAAATATTTTCGTGATTCAAAGTCAAAATTCAATAGTATATTTATCGGCGACCATATCATATACGGCAATGACTCAATACAGTATGACTGGATCTTACTCTGTTGATATTTAATATGTATTATTAACCAGGCATTCATTATGTGTTATTCAGGTCCGTACGTAAAATATTGTGTACGTTATTCTCATCCGGGGTTAAGTTCCCGCTTTAGCATCTCACCTCATTTATTCGCCATTTTAATATATCGTTGGCAAAATTACTATTGTTTGATGGGAAACTGTTACCTTTTCAATTGTGGACAGTTGTTAAGACGGTCTGATTTTGGTTCCTGTGATAACCGGACAAGTTTCAGTTCTGCGAAAAGCGGCTTAATCATTGACAATTTCCACTAAATTCGAGAGAAGAGATTCATGGCATGATCCAGGCCAGGGTCCGACGGCTCTAACATGACTTCATTCGACTCAGCGCTGATGTTGAAATTGACAGTGTTGTGTCTAAGTATCAAAACACTGGCGCATTTACTGACACAAGATGATACAGCTACAATTAGCACGAGCTAGGATGTCATCCAATAGTGACAATAATAACAACAACGAGCAGCTATTACTATTGGAATGTTGACAATCCAGTTGACAGTGTTCTGAATCTGATTGTTTCAAAGCATATGAATGTAAATTTACAATAGAGGATATACATGTACATGTACTGTACGCACCAGTGTAATTCACAAGAGCTTCAATGGCAACAACAACACCGTAAACAATGAACTGACGCCGCACAGTGACGGATGATCACATATCTACAATTCCAACTTTACAATTACACTGACCAATTCATCCCGTGTTCATCAATTTTCATTGAAACGTGTGGATATGAGACATTGTCACCATTCGCCATGTTATCGTCAAGTTATTACGACAATTTACCGGGAGTACACTATTGGTTGGATGTTCTTATCAAACTATCTTTGGCTGACTCACTGATATTGATAATAAGTGTCGTGATACCAGTATAGGCCTACAGTTTGATGCATCATGCTTTAAAATTTCATGGAAAATGTGCGACTACAGGAGAACATTGTCGCCAAGTCATCGCGCACAGTTATTACATGTATGGGATATGCTGTTGTCGTGAAGGTTCCAATCCAAACTAGGTGTTATTGATATAATACAGTACCAGTCAAAAGATATGGTATATTAATCGCCCTATTTTCGCGCCCAATATCGCCATAATATTGCAAGTTGAAGCGCTTATAAGCATGTCGCTTGTGATATTATTGCAATATTTTGCGCTTAATATCTCAATGTTTTGCGCTTAATATTGCGACATCTTGCGCTCAAAATGTTGACATTTAAATCAAATCATTGCTTCTTCTATATTGTTTATTGTATAAATAGAGACAATGTTTTAGATATGTATATAATTATAGTTGTAAATGCTATACCGGTATGTACACTATATGTACACAATATGCACAGTATTTATATAATACTAGCAGGGTTACCCGGCGTTGCCCAGGTTAAAGTGATGTGAAACCCGCTGTGGATATTTGTCGAGAATATAGAATACTCTTGCTCTCAAAGTGTTACGCGTATTCTCATAAATTGTATATCCAAATGGCATCACAAAACATTATTATTACACATGTAATATAAGTAGTCGCTCACCTTGTCAGGTCGGAGCGATTATCATTTTGTTTATCGCGTTTAATCCGTCTCACCAATAAAGAAGTATTTATTTATTTACAACTGCGTATACTTCAGACGTTATAGCATGAAACATGAACATCATAAACACATTAGTTCGAAAAAATAAAAGACGACAATTGTGTTTTATATAGAGATATATCATCAAAACAATCAATCTAGTTTATCATATCTTCATGAAGATACAGATGTTTTGAAGATATGTCCAGGTGCTCCTCTGTTCTGGTGCTATATAATGGCTAATCATTTTCAGTTTAAAAGAATTGATGTTATGCAAGTATAGCGGCTACATGTGCCTGACACAGCGAGATTTTGAGTTGCTTGTGTTAGGCGATTAGTCTGTTCTAAAAAAATGAAAGAAATCCTCTTTATCGGGCAGATATACCCTTGTTAGATATCAATATTGGAGGTCCTGAAAAGTCATGTGCTACGGACTGCGTTTTCCTTTATCTCAGAAGTAACCATATTTGACTGCACACTATGACCACTATTTTTGAACAGGCCTGCTTTACATTTCCATATTTCTTTGCAATTGTAACTTTTTTTGTGGAAACTATATTGAATGGAACAGACTCAACGTGTTATAATATATACATGAGCCATTCTAATATGCAATCATCTGACGATTCAAGGTCCCTCAGTTTGAATGAATATATGTATCTCTTAAATAGATTGATATAAATATACTTTTAATGCTTTCTTCTATGTATCTGTGTTGCTAGATCATTATAGGAATGCCCTGATTTCCATCCCCATATAAATATGACAGTTGAGAAGATATAATTGTTCTAGTGACTTAATTCGGTCACTATTTGTCGAGATTGTGAAATTGGAATGCCAAAACCTCCTTAGAACGACATGAAGATGGCATGGAAGATGACTTTATATAACTTTGTTGGATATCGGCGAATTGAACAATCTTATAAATGCTAGTGAATCTCCTCTATCCATGACCCAAACGACCCCAAATGTGATTTAATTCATCATATCATTAGAGAAGAACGTGCATGACTTTGGTAGAATCAGTGCTAAATATATTTTTTATCAACTTTGGTGCAACTCCCCTCATGCATGACTTTAACCGCGCCACTTTTTTCACATTTAAACCACGTCTATTAGACTCATGTATGCATTATATAATGGAGATGATTATATATACGTTTGGTGGTAATCGGCAACTAAACAAATTCTTATCATATTTATTACCCCCCCCATTATCTCACCCAAACGGCACCAATATCGCGTCTTTAAATCACACGTTTATATTCCTCGTATCATGGAGAAGAATAATATATCAATTTGATCGAAATATGTGCTAAAAATAGCCCCTACCCTGACACCGACAACGTCACTTTAGAAAATTTTAACCCGCACCATTATCTTACTCGTAAAAAGTTACCCCTGTTAGACCGCCTTGGTGCCATCTCGATTGCACCCTTAAAGTTATATATAGAACACAGACAGATATTGGCAAATAATTGATTCATTGTATCATTTGAGAAGAACGTGTATGAGTTTGATGGTAATTGGTACTAAACATATTTTTATAAGTTTTTGGTGACCCTCCCGTCCCTATTTCGGACTCAAGCGGCGCCACTTTTGACATCATTAAACCACACAATTAGACTCATTATAGAGATGAATATATATAACATTTATGATAATTGGCGAGTATACAAATTCGTATCAAATTTAGGGCCACCATTGCATATCTCTCATCAAAAAGGCACCAATTTGGCGCATTTAAACCACACGATTAGGTTATTCGTATCACTGAGAAGAATATGTATCAATCAGGTGGAAATCGGCGCTAAACATATTGTTTATCAATGTTTGTGTACCTCTCACCACCTAGGCACCCCTGACTCGAATGGCCCCACTTTTGACATCTTTAAACCACACAATTAGACTCCTGATATCATGGAGATTATTATTCGTAAGTTTGGTGCTAATCCGCGACTAAACAATTTGTTATCAAATTTAGTGCCCACCCCACCCAACCCCTATCTCTCACCAAAGCAGCACCAATATGACGTCTCTATAATCACACGATTAGATTCCTCATATCATTGATAAGAATGTGTATCAATTTGGTGGAATTGGCGCTAAAAATATTGTGTATCAATTTTGGTGCCCCTCTCCCTTTTACTGCACCCCTGACTCGAATGACGCCATTCTTAACAGCTTTAAGCCACGCCATTCGACACATCATGCCATGGGGTGAATTCGTATAAGTGGCAATCGGCGACTAAACCAATTCTTGTCAGATTTAGTACCCACCCACCGCCCCCCAAATCTCTCATCCCAACGACACCAATTTGGCATCTTTAAATCACACAATAAGATTCCTTGTATCATGGAGAAGATCTCAGAAGAATGTGCATCAATTTGGTGGAATTCGGCGCTAAAATTATTTTGATCAATTTTGGTGCCCCCCTCCCCTTCCGGGCATCCCTGACGCGAACGGCGCGACTTTTGACATATTTAAACCAAACCATTAGATTCCTCATATTATGTGGGTGATTATATATAAGTTTGGTGGCAATCGGCGACAATTTTTTTTCTGCCCCTCCCCCTTTTCTGCCCCTGACAACAACGGCGTCACTTTAGAAAATTCTAACCCTCGCCATTATCTTTCTCGTAAAAAGTTACCCCTATTATACCCCTTTTGTGCCATTTAGGTGGTCCCCTGTGAATTTCTATAGAACACAGACAGACAGACAGACAGACATTCGCAAATATAGATATAGATAAATATAACACTATCAGGGTCTGTATGAAATTTAGCGCGCTTAGTATCGCAATATTTTGCGTTCAATATCGCATTAATAAGCGTGACATATTTTTGGTATTTTGCTATAATCACGCCTTTTTCTAAATTAAGCACGCTCAATATCACAATAAAGGTGCGCCTAAAAATACCACTTCTTCTGACTGGTACTGTATTGTCATGATGTACAGATTCACCAGTTAAAACAAAAACTGTGTTAACAAGTGACTGGACAATTTCACGCCTTACATGTTACCAAAAAGTATGCCATTAAGATATTTTACTTTTACATGTACATAAATTTGAGTTTTAACCGTGAAGCTTTGTTCTTTTTATGGCTTAAAAGAGCATGCCGATTCATGTTTAGAATAGTAGAAATTAGTATACTCATAACTGAATAGTGATGGGTTGGCTATTAGCTATTACTAGTATCGTTGTTTTATTTTCAGCCATATTTATACAGTTGTTAGTGAAAGGTGAACACATTAAACATGCGCAGCCTTTTTCCGGATTATATTCTACGAGGCAGATAACAAGCTTGATCCTCTGCAAACTGCAAAGTTTCATAAGTATTGTCTATTACTTTATGCATTGAGGATTTACATTTCATCAAAACTATGATAGTAACATAAGAAACTAAGATGTATTTTTCAGTTACGAATAATACTAGTTTCGACCATTCAAAAACATATGAATCGTAATGCCTACCGGGAAATCATATTGTCACCATGGGAACCTGGCTAATGCTATGGTAAATTAGCAAATTAAGAGCAAAAAATTGGTGTTGTCCCATGAAAAATACCATTGGTCTGACCTTTATTAGTTAGGGTCTTGATATTAATTGGACGGTGTTGAACCGTAAAAAAATAGAACGGTCTGACAGTTACTGGTTACGGTCTGCCAGTTACTTAAACGGTTTTATACCGTGGAACATGCTACGGCCTGACAGTATATTTAACGGTCAAATGTTGGCAGCGATGTTGCGCGGTCTCAGACCGTTAAAGCGACGGTCTTTTTTCTAACAGTGTAGGACATATACTCATATTAAGGGCCTGATACTCAGTTTGCATAAACTCAGGCAAAACTTGAAAGGTGAAGGCAACACACAAAAAACAACAATGGCGTTACGTATTTTGAAAGGAGAAAAATAGGTTTGTATTTTTGTCCCTTTAGGCACAAGAGTTGCTACAATACATAGTAGTCCAGGAATCAGCTGAGGCAAGGTGTCACCCGGCGAGGGAGTTTATGGCACCGATATTTTCTTAATGAGAGATAGCTAACATTTCACGATCGGGTTTTCACATAGACGTATAGGACGCGTTTTTTTGATACGGCTGATTATCTGAATAAATTTACACCTCATTTTATGTAATTTTTCGAAAATAGCCAATTTAAAATTTCGCTATAACACTACAAAAAGAGAAAGGATCTCCGATCTTTTTGGTCGTAATATAGCTTGTACTTGATTGCTTCGTAAAAGAAAATGAACGACAATGCCAAGTTCTAGATATGCGTGGCGTCATGCCGGTTCGAATTATGTTTCGCGCATTTTTTCGTGACGATTCAGACTAACCACCACTTTTCAATCTTTATAGCATTAGCATGTGGCGAAATATTTAATCAAGTGACATATCATGTTAAATGGCATTCAATTTCCTTCTCGTGAACAAACAGTGGGGTCAGTCGCGACATAATGTTCGAAATTAAAACGAAAAATGTAACCCTCCCCCCAAACGCGAAAATTAATATTTATCAAAATGTTGGCTATAAGGGCGAGAAATGTCCAACGAAAACCGTTGTTAACACTCTTTGTTGATTTTATATTACCATATGGTCATATATATTGACATTAGTCACGTTAGCAGACAAATGTAACCGAAAACTTGTACAATTCAGTAAAATATCAATTTATTCTAATACTCCGGCTGCCAAGGTACTGATCCTCCATCTTTTGGACAATGAAGATTTTTTCTAAATGAATAACTAGTTTCTCGTTTCCTTAAAGATTATCTTTAATGTACAGGAGACAGAACAGAGAATTACCAAATGTTTTCATAAAATCTAAGATGACTGCCAAAATGTCCGCTTTCCCAAGCCATCATCAATCTCTATTTAACTGTACACGATGACTGTGATGATTGACAAACGGCAACTGGGATTCATGTTGTTGGCAATTTACGCGTTCAACATATTGCAATATTATCAAACATTTAGAAGAAATGGAACGGGAAAATCTATCAATTTTCCTCTAAAATTCCAGTAACCATGACAATAACCAGGTTTTGACGGATCATAATACATTCTTATGTTCCTATGTAGAATATATGTACTAGAATGCTGAAAGAATTCAGTATTCCGAGATGTTCCATAAAATTCAAGATGGTCGTCAGATGTCAAATTGTCCACACCATCAGTAGTCGACTTGTTATAACTTGATTTACTCGAACAAACATAATATAGTTATCGAATAACAGCTGCGAATTCACTTGATTGTAATTATTTAGTGTAGACAGCAGGGTTGCACTTTTGTCTTTGTTCGAATACAACTATATACACACATACTCTTCATACATGCCCGTATATATTATAAGATAATAATAAAAACAACATAGTCGTGAATACAAATCATGCAATGCAGTTTATGGTAGAAATCTTTTAATAATATTCGGACAATCACACATTCTGTCTGCTCAAACGGTGGGTTATTATAAACCATGATCTATTCGAAGTCGAGCGTAGAGTGAAGTCTGAAGCGCGATGACTTTACCACGACTATTGATTTATTAATAACTTTAATCCAGTTTAGCTCAACTGGTGACTACCGGTTCAATGGCGACTAATTAATTAACACTTCTCGAACCACAGTGAACTCTCCATCGTATATCAGTAAATATATTAACGAATTATTAGCGAAAATTGCAATTCACACTGATGGTGGTTTATTGTTACAATATGCACCTACCTTTTGGCCTTTGGAAAACGTCCAGCAGTTTTGAACCTACTTCACTCTGCGGATTCTTTGACAATGATAATACAGCCTGAAGTAATATGCGCAGTTCTTATGTGTATATATTGCGCCTGGCTTTTCAATCCGCATTTCTTCTAATATCCATTAGAACATCATCTAACGAAGAGTAAGCTGGGGTCGACAACACAAGGCAATCAATGTTATAAGACGTCCTGCATAGGAGTGGTATCGTTTTTCCCAATACTCTGAATGTGCACATTGATGCAGAACCGTCTGAATACGATGTGGATATTTCTAAAACACCCATCATACACCAGGCACTGATACGTGATACGAAGTATCCCATGGCGTGTGTATTGAACATTAACATTGTTACTTTCTCTGGTCACTTGTGACATTAGTGACAACTGTCACATCTTTGAGTGCGGTGTTCGTTTTAGCCTTGTTTTCTATATCTTGATGTGGGAAGCCGTGGATATAGAGGGCATCTGTCAGTGTGGTGTCCATCTTAGCATTCTATTTTCACACATCGTTTTGGTTGGAATTGTTTAACAAGTGATCAGAGAAATTGGAAGTTATTAGTATACAATACCCACGCCATAGAATCCCTCGTCATATATTAGCATGAGAGGTGGTCAAATTAAATTTATATCCAATTATTAACTTTGATTTAAGATAGCCTATTAAGCTGAGCGTTTACAGAATACATCTTCGACTCAAATTACTTATGTTTCTATGACCGTGTTAGCGTGACCCTATACGAAATATTTAAAGGAACGTGTGTTTGACATCGCTCATCTGTGTATGATTATGTTGAAATAGTTGGATAAGAACTTCCGGTGTTGTCAGCTGCTGGAATCAGTTGCCACGGTCGGAACCCACTGACAATTTGATCAACCTTGTCAAGGATGATCAAAACTGTTAGAACATTCTCAATTTAACAGAAGTCTTGCGAAATATCGCTGATAGAGAAATCTAGGATATAAACCATGACTAATATATTGAGAGTGTGAGAAGACATGGAACTTAGCCTCGCTCTGACGTTTTATACCAAAATTTAACCACAGTCACATGTCTGCTGCAGACTACACGACGATTCGGTCATGCGTGTGTCCCATGTGTTGGTCACGCACGATTTTCACGAATGACGCGATTAGTCCACATATATATCAGATTTATGGAGACTAGGAATCGGTATATGAGTGCTCATTGCTTCAAATGTGTTCGCTTCGGTGAAGATGAACAAATTCTCATTTCTTGATATAGTGATTGACAATCGACGATGTCTTTCCCAATCAAGGCCCAAAGCATAAGAATTCAGATCTTGCCAAACCGCAACGGTACCCCAGACATTTCTGAGAATAAACGAGATTAGTAGTATGCGGACACTCCAACCAGAATGGAATGACCTGAATATCTTCCGTTTTGACGGCCTAATTTAGAAGACAAGAAATGTCCCTATTGCATAACATATTCAATATAAACGACGCGCGTCGTAACACGTTATATGTCGGATCATATTATATGAGGACGATATTCAAATGTCTTAGAAATAACCAGTGAAGGTAATTCGCTTTTCATTGTTGAACTACTTGGTGGTTACAGAAGATTGTCCTGACTTATATTTTGTCATAAATGTTTGCATTTGTATAGTTACCAGGTAACCTCCAATGGCTGTATTTGGTGTAAGGGTTGTTTTAGACATCACGAAATACTGTACAGACGGTTCTGCATATTTAGAGTATTATAATGGGATGTTAATCATATTCAGTCTTTATGTGTTATCGACCCCAGTCGCTAATGGTTCTAACGGATATGAAGAGAAGCGTGGATTGGGCAGCCGGACGCAAAATACACCAGAGAAATTTGCATATTATGTTATTTCTGAAGATATCATTATTGTCGAAGAGGCCGGTCCGAAGAGGGCCAATCGACATATATATGCAACAAGCATATTGGAAATGTCCAGTAATATGAACACCACAGAACCAATGACTTCCCATAGAATGTATCCATACCAAACCGTGATGCTCAGTGACGGTTTTGTCCAAAGTGCAACAAACATATGGCGCAATACCAAGATTCACTTCACTATCAACATCCTTGAACAGATTGTAGACTCACGTGCAATGCCGAAAAGGTGCCTGGATAGTGATATGCAACTGTGGACGACTGTAACAAATAAAATATATTGGCCGAAACGAAAGACGTGCCATGTATAAGACGTATAAATAAAACATAAGAAATCCAGTTTCCAGTTCTTATTTTTCATATTATGTACTTATCTCAGTGAATTATATTGTAAGAGGGTGCGCGGGTGCCCACCGAACAAATAAGCGTTCAACTAATATTACCGAAACGTATACCCACACCGTTGGTACCATTTGAGAAAACACAACGTCGATAGACTCAAAACTATGCAGAATTGAATATAATCGAAAAGAATCATCATCGGCAAACAAACGACAACGATTTGATGAACGGGAGTCGCTTCAATTTATGAAAATAACTACTTTATTCTATATTACCTTTCGATCACCCCAACGAAATGTCACACATCGCTTTAATGCCTCACGTTTAAGTGCATACATTGTAACAATAAATCGCCATCCGTATGCATGGCAAATTTCATTGATCATTTACCACAGTTATAGCCGACTACCGAGATTGTTGTAAATTGAACATTTGGACGTCCATCATGGCCATGTGTGTTGTGTAAAATATCTAAATACTCAATTCTGTCAGCTTTATAGTAAAGATATTCCTTATTGGGACATCATAATATATTGTAATCAGTTTAGAAAAAGACTACCAACCCCAAAACCGGCTCAATTGCCTTGCTGGTTGACCTTTTGTAGGAAATGGATATTCTGAAAAGACTTTAAAGAATGTCTATCACAATTACAACAACTAAATATTTATAAATCACGATTTTACGACTACAAATAGCTAATTTATGAACCAAGTACAAATACAACTGACGGCGAGGTATATTATTTGTCTATAAAACGGTATTAAAACAACAGTAAATTGGTTGATTTCGATCGTAATTTGCTGTAAATCTCGTATGTGAAATCGATCTGATTTGATGGGGGGGGGGGGGGGTAACTAGATAGTTCTCTTTATTGATACGGCCACGGCAAGCTCCCAAAGATTACGCTGCGATTTCAGTTCTAACATAGTCCTTCGTATTGTCCCGGTAATATCATAAGATGCTCTAAATAAGATTGAAATTAATGATAACGGGTTTTCCGGACATGTGGCCCCGATTCATTATACAATATATATATAACTTGCTATGAATTCATAGACCATGTTCAAGAATTCCACGTTCTCATTCTTCTCACAATATGCTAAATAGTTATATATTGTACTAATAAATCCCGATGGCCATTTGTCAATTATGACAGCTATATAGCTGACTACTGATGGCATGGGGAAGCAGACGTTTTGGCGGCCATCTTATATTTTATGAAGAAATATCAAAATAATCAGTTCCGTAAACAGTCCAGTAAATATTTTCTGCATGAGGAAAAGAGAAACTATCCATTGAGCAAAAACACTTCATTTGGGCAAAACATGCAACATCAGTTCCTCGGCGGCCGGAGTATTAGGGAAAATCCTTTTACGAACTTGTGGTACCATTTTTTCCCCGCAAATGTGACGAATGTCCACATGTAAGCCCATATGGCAATACTAAATCACCATCGGTTGTTAATAATGGTTCTCATTTGACATTGTCACACTTAAAAAAAAAAATGCTCATTTCCTCGTTTGGGGGTGGGTTAGGTTTTTGGTTTTAATTCCGAACAAATTAACGCGACTGACCCCACTGTTTGTTTCCGAGAAGGAAATTGAATTTACTTTCACATAATATGCCACATGATTAAATATTTCGCCAAATACGAATTCTACAAAGATTGAAAGGTGGTGGTTTGTCTGAATCTTCACGAAAAAAATGCGCAAAGCGCATTTCGAACGAGCATGGCGTCACGCATATCTATAACTTGTCGTTGTCGTTCATTTTCTTTTAGGATGCAATCGATTACAAATATTTTTCAACAAAACGATTGGAGATCCTTTCTCTATTTCTAGTTTTATAACGAAAAGTTAAAATTGGCCATTTTCGAAAAGTGACAAAAAATCCGAAGTAAATTTCTTCAAATAATCAGCTGTATCCGATAACGCGTCCTATTACGTCTATGAAAAAATATAGGTGCCACAAATTCCCTCTCCTGTTGACACCTTGCCTCAGCTGATGCCTGGACTATAGTCATTTCAAACAACAACAATCCAGTCACCAAATTGCTTAATTTGTGTCATAAAATGTTGATATTTAAAATGTGAACAGCATAATGTGACACAATACCATCATATATTACAATGAAGAATAACATATAGCCAAACATATTTCAGATCAGAGAAAAGAAACGTTGGTATACAGTCTAGTCCACTAAATAGCAGTGAGCAATCCACCGCCACATTATTAGATATAGCTATCCCAGTGTGTAGCAATAATGGCTAATTATACAGCACTTCAACCAACAAATAGCTTACTGTCTTTATTATGAGAGGAAGCTTCATTTGTGTTATACTGTTTCAGCCCAATGAAAACAAATGTTGGTATGCAGGACAATCGACTCAAACATGCAGTGAGCAATCAACAGGATGTACACCAGTGTTAGAGCTAGCTGATCAGTTGATGATTCGGATATGAATACATGAACTAAATTTCATATCAGTCCAGCGTGTTATTGGTCAGCAGGCATGACATGAACATTGTCAAATATAGTAGATTATTTATGTGTGGTTGACAAATGTTTAAATGAAACTAATTATGAAATGTCTTGAATCAAGAAACATTAAGTCTTCTCCCATGCGTGATATCATGGCTATACAAACTGCACATTTGAAATATAGCTGAAATATGTTCGTGATACAGGAAAACAGCGACTACTGTACATGGTTTTCATTCCATAAAAATAAAGTAAATGGTGTTATAATTATCAACTAGTGTTAGATAATCGGGTTACAAAATTTCAAAATGAACTTCCAGACAGATTTTGAGAAAATATATTTAAGATATCGAGAAATGTTAGCAAATTGTGCAGCCGCCTCTTTTATATTGGATATGTTAATTTATCATATGACTCAATCATTATTTACGTTGGAAACTATGTCATAAATCAATTTCATATCAATTACTAATTCATATCACCTTCCGATAATTTGATTGGTGTGTTGACAAAAAGTGTGTTCTGATTGGCTGAATGGCAGCCGGGGCCGAGCCGCATCTCTGACTAAATGCAGGTCAAATTCGTGCGCGTCAAATACACGAATCAACGCGATGCCGAAATTCTCGCAATTATAATCTTGAAATATATAGTTTTGGACATTGTTATACGATAAAAGAATATGTAATTCGTATTTATCTAATAAACATACGATATCATGTCACAAACTGAGAACAGAATAGCGCACTATATCTTCGCGTGCATATTATTTCTGCTAGTTCACCAGGTGTAATTGGGCTTCCGGTGCAATGAAGTGACGTCACATTAACCTATTGCTACCGATGTCATATAGCTATTTAGTGATTTGTGTGCGTTTTGGACATCATAATAAATTTATAGGTGTCATATGATAAATAGAAACTCGTCACGAATTTTCAGTTTTCTCTCGCCGGAGGCTCGAGAAAACTGAAAATTCTTAGACTCGTTTCATAAATATCATATGAGAGAAACACTCATTTCATATCCTCTATATATGTTGTAATTATATTTTATGCGACTGTCACGCACTGGGTGTATTTAGCATTGGATTTTATTTGTTTGAATAATTGTATTCGAAGTGAACCCCATTATTTCCACGCCTTCAAAAAAAAATGCATGTACAGTACTCACAGAGTGTGTGATAAGCCAAACACTCAACACCGGGATCCCCACCCAGCTCACACAGTATAGCCAGAGAGATGATCACGGTGATCCACTGTGAACTTGCTAATTAAAGCAATCAACATAATGTTGGCTTATAATTATGCTGGAGGGATTACTGACCATATCGTCTTGGCTGTGTTGAGAAGAATTATAACACAATGTATCATTGGATAATTCAGAAAGCACATAAATTATCATTGTTTTGTTTTTGGTAACCTGAATCTGGAAAAGTTATAAAATAAAAAGACACATATGGCCTACTAATATAATATGATGTTATGCTCTGTCTTGTTTGGTTATACACACATGCGAGCCAAATAGCATTATCTCAACCCATATGGAAGAGATGTGTGTACTATGCGCTATCACGCTATCATGGAATGAACATATATCACCAGATGCCAACACATTTGGCGGACTATACACAAATTTAGCAGACATTATTCACTATATATATATGTACAATGTAAATGTTCGATATGTACATCTAAAAAAACAAAGCCATTGAAATGTTGGGTCTATTCCCACAACCTACAAACTAAAAACATAAAAACTTTGCCAAATTTATAAATCTCCACATATTCTCCACAAAGGACAGAGGCGATACGTCGAATTATTCCCACTGCACGCAGTTGAAGATTATGCAACTGAGAACCATTGCAGGCAAATCATGTACAGTGATTAATTACCGACTCCAACAGGAGTAAGGGTATCAAATATCGCACCATTAAAGGTGCACACGATACCATATCGCGCCAGATGTATGAATTGACAATGTAACAAGACCGGAATAACTTGGTTCTTTCCAGATTACAGGTCGCACTCAAAGTGTAAATCATGAAGCCAACTTATGTAATTCACACTGAGCGTGTCTACCTTAGAAGGTGCTGTCAAAAAGACAGGGCATATCATTCAAAGTTGCATATACTATGCAAATATAAAACTAATTCCGCATCCAGAATGCACAAAATGGGCATATACTATGCTGTTTCAAACTATGACTGTTACATCACTAACCCAAAGTGCAAAACTTGGGCGTGATACCATTGCTCTAATAAAACAGCAGCACAAGTCACCCGATCTAAATTGATGGAATCTATCAATTCCGTGCTCAGAATACTCATTAAAGTGGCATATAATATGCCGAAATATAAAATTGGCACATATCGTGGACGACCATGTAAATTATGCTACTGGCCTTGACAGATCAGGCCATTCACAATTAAAATAGGCATATATTATGCCGATTTATTTATCACGCCGTTCCCTGATGAAATTCCGCGTTATCACTATCGTACTATAGTGGAAAAGTTAATCGAAACATATGCTCCATCTAAATTATGACTATCCAAGCAATGTACACTGTTAAAAAATACCGTCGCTTCAACAGTATCGGACCGTCATAATCCGACGGTACCATACCATTTCATCAGTACTAACGGTAAAATACCGTCGTTTTATGTACCGCAGAAAATTGTCAAAGTTAAAAATGTGCACGTTTCCAATTTCATGCCGCCAAAATTCAACCACATATCTATCGGCGACAAAATTATACACGGCAGTGACTCCAATGAATCTGCTTATGCTGATATTTAATATTTATAATTAATTGTTTGTATTCAGTGCAATGGTCAGATATATTCATTCCGTCATGTCTTGCGTCCGTAATTAAAATACGTTATTTTCGTGGGCTGACTTTTATCACTCGCGAATTTCTTGCCACGCTAAAAACTTGTTTTTTTATGTGGGGAAAATTTAAGATATACACAGTATACAGCATATTATTTCTGCTAGTTCACCAGGTGTAATTGGGCTTCCGGTGCAATGAAGTGACGTCACATTAACATATTGCTACCGATGTCAAATAACTATTTAGTGATTTGTGTGCGTTTTGGACATCATAATAAATTTATAGGTGTCATATGATAAATAGAATATGTAATTCGTGTTTCTCTCATATGATATTTATGAAACTCGTCACGAATTTTCAGTTTTCTCTCGCCGGAGGCTCGAGAAAACTGAAAATTCATAGACTCGTTTCATAAATATCATATGAGAGAAACACTCATTTCATATCCTCTATATATATTGTAATTATATGTTATGCGACTGTCACGCACTGGGTGTATTTAGCATTGGATTTTATTTGTTTGAATAATTGTATTCGAAGTGAACCCCATTATTTCCACGCCTTCAGAAAAAATGCATGTACAGTACTCACAGAGTGTGTGATAAGCCAAACACTCAACACCGGGATCCCCACCCAGCTCACACAGTATAGCCAGAGAGATGATCACGGTGATCCACTGTGAACTTGCTAATTAAAGCAATCAACATAATGTTGGCTTATAATTATGCTGGAGGGATTACTGACCATATCGTCTTGGCTGTGTTGAGAAGAATTATAACACAATGTATCATTGGATAATTCAGAAAGCACATAAATTATCATTGTTTTGTTTTTGGTAACCTGAATCTGGAAAAGTTATAAAATAAAAAGACACATATGGCCTACTAATATAATATGATGTTATGCTCTGTCTTGTTTGGTTATACACACATGCGAGCCAAATAGCATTATCTCAACCCATATGGAAGAGATGTGTGTACTATGCGCTATCACGCTATCATGGAATGAACATATATCACCAGATGCCAACACATTTGGCGGACTATACACAAATTTAGCAGACATTATTCACTATATATATATGTACAATGTAAATGTTCGATATGTACATCTAAAAAAACAAAGCCATTGAAATGTTGGGTCTATTCCCACAACCTACAAACTAAAAACATAAAAACTTCGCCAAATTTATAAATCTCCACATATTCACCACAAAGGACAGAGGCGATACGTCGAATTATTCCCACTGCACGCAGTTGAATATTATGCAACTGAGAACCATTGCAGGCAAATCATGTACAGTGATTAATTACCGACTCCAACAGGAGTAAGGGTATCAAATATCGCACCATTAAAGGTGCACACGACACCATATCGCGCCAGATGTATGAATTGACAATGTAACAAGACCGGAATAACTTGGTTCTTTCCAGATTACAGGTCGCACTCAAAGTGTAAATCATGAAGCCAACTTATATAATTCACACTGAGTGTGTCTACCTTAGAATGTGCTGTCAAAAAGACAGGGCATATCATTTAAAGTTGCATATACTATGCAAATATAAAACTAATTCCGCATCCAGAATGCACAAAATGGGCATATACTATGCTGTTTCAAACTATGACTGTTACATCACTAACCCAAAGTGCAAAACTTGGGCGTGATACCATTGCTCTAATAAAACAGCAGCACAAGTCACCCGATCTAAATTGATGGAATCTATCAATTCCGTGCTCAGAATACTCATTAAAGTGGCATATAATATGCCGAAATATAAAATTGGCACATATCGTGGACGACCATGTAAATTATGCTACTGGCCTTGACAGGTCAGGCCATTCACAATTAAAATAGGCATATATTATGCCGATTTATTTATCACGCCGTTCCCTGATGAACTTCCGCTTTATCGCTATCATACTATAGTGGAAAAGTTAATCGAAACATATGCTCCATCTAAATTATGACTATCCAAGCAATGTACACTGTTAAAAAATACCGTCGCTTCAACAGTATCGGACCGTCATAATCCGACGGTACCATACCATTTCATCAGTACTAACGGTAAAATACCGTCGTTTTATGTACCGCAGAAAATTGTCAAAGTTAAAAATGTGCACGTTTCCAATTTCATGCCGCCAAAATTCAACCACATATCTATCGGCGACAAAATTATACACGGCAGTGACTCCAATGAATCTGCTTATGCTGATATTTAATATTTATAATTAATTGTTTGTATTCAGTGCAATGGTCAGATATATTCATTCCGTCATGTCTTGCGTCCGTAATTAAAATACGTTATTTTCGTGGGCTGACTTTTATCACTCGCGAATTTCTTGCCACGCTAAAAACTTGTTTTTTTATGTGGGGAAAATTTAAGATATACACAGTATACAGCTGTGTACTAGTGCTAAAACTGTCTTACGTCGGTTCTTATCTGAACGGTCAAGTTCTATATATGTGAAACCCGGCTTAATCATTGATATTTTCCACTAAATTGTGACAAATGTGTTGTCTTCGAGCTGCCTCTTCGAGCTGTCGGCTATGACGTGTCTTCATTCGTTGACATTGACAGTGCTGTGACTATCAAAATACTGAAACAAGTGGATACATGTACAATTAACAAGAGCTTCGATGTCAACCACTGGTGACAATAATATCGACAACAGCAGCCGCTACATGTATTATAATTGTAACAGCACGAGAGAGAGAGAGATAGAGAGAGAGAGAGAGGGGGTGCGGGAGTCGCACCGAAAGTTGGCAGCACCCGGAATCCCAAGCCGGTCACCCACGACCATGACCAAGAGAAGTCTCGAGCAGAGAAGCTTCGGCCTTCTATATTTACAACGCGACCGCTACAGCATAATTAAACGCGATGAATGGAATAACTGTCCGGGACATACTTGAACTGTTTAATCCAGTTCAGTTGAGTGTTCTGATTGTTACATTCACCAGAGTTATTCACAAGAGCTTCAATGTGAACAACAACACCGTAAATAATGAACTGACACCGCGCCGTGACGGATGATCATATATCTATACAATTCCAACTTACAAGTACAACTCTACAATTACACGGACCAATTCATCCCGTGTTCATCAATTTCCGTTGAAACGTGTGGATATGAGACATTGTCGTCATTCGCCATGTTATTACCAAGTTATTACGACAATCTACGGACCGGAAGTGCACTATTTGTTGGATATTCTTATCAAACTATCTTTGGCTGACTAACTGTTATACGGATAGTAAATGCCGTGATACATGTTTACAGTTTGATGCATGGTGCTTGTTTCACATATGGGATTAATCCACGCCACAGTTGTATAAATGGTATATTATTCAACCTGAAAACAACAAATTGAACATGTCACAAAAGAGTAAATATACATGTACAAATATAGGTCATAAACAGTTAGTAATAGTTGATTTGACAGTTCATAAAATTTAAATTGTTACATCCACGGAATAGCACATGATTAGTTCACAATCCATTGACCGGCCACACGAATGTGAGATAATACAAGTTCACAGAAAGTCCACACGAATGTGACACACTCGCACCATCGATCTATATTAAATGGATATGAAACTCTCGTTAGCGCAGTGTTATTTTTAGCGAAATCTCGCGATCGGAGAGAACTGGCGAGATTACTCGCGAGATTACTCTTTCGGCTTCATTTCCGAATTGACATTCTTCAGCGAAAGAAAAAACGAGATTATTCACCGAAGACAGTGAGTATATTATCAAATCTTATCGTCATCATACATTAGAAGTAATACACTACGTTTTTTCGTTTATATTTAGTAATGACAGTTTGTAGTTTCCGTGTTTGCAACTGTTTTCTTCTACGATGTTTCCTTTGTTTACAATCAGCGCAGAATTTTACTATGCGGTACATCGAATACAAATAATCGTAAACATAGATTTTATGCAACATATCCGAAGGATGTGACAGCATAAACTAGTATTTTTTGGACGTATATTGCTAAATGTGCGTTGAATACGACACCAGAAATTGGGATTTATGAAATCCACAGTATGTTTCCTAATTTCGATGGTCTGGTCACCCTCTGCCAGGCTCTGGCAGAAAATTGAAAAGTCAAAAATAATCAACGAAAGTTTAACTAAGACACACGATAAAAGTGCTAACTTGATACTAAAGTCCTTTTGTAGTGCGAGTTCAAGTTTCAATTTTCTACTCATATTTTTTCTTTGAGAAATGTACTAAAATGTGTTTTTATTGTGGAAATTCACATCACTTTGAACTTTTTACTATACTTTTACATATTCTTGGTTCTATGTCATCTGAATGTATTTTCTTTTAGAAAACATACTCATGCATGACCCTTTCAAGTTTTATTAATAACAAATGCACTGTTTTTGAGATATCATCATTTTATCCCTGTGATTTATATGTTGATATTAGCTTGTATAGGAGGTAGTAATACAAGGGGTAATAGTTAGATTTTGTAAATTGAATGGATGTAACACTATTTTCACTGAGTGAAATTATGGCTAGAAGGTTAGCAATTGTACAAATTTAATTATAACCAGTACTTATTTTTTTATTTCAGGTGATTTGGAGATACTAATTGGACAATTTGCATAGCATTGCAGCTCAATCCTGTGAAACATCAGGTAAGTTAAATAAATTTACTCATGTCTTTGATTTTGGTTATATGCCTCTGCTCCCACAAACATAACCAAAACCATGTTGATATCTACATGTATGAAAGGAAAGGTCTATCAGGCTAGCAACAAGCATACCTGTTACTGGTACATGTAAATGCACATAAGTGGAAATCTGCCAATTATACATGTTGGCAGAAATGTTGTTGTTGTTGAAATCTGATGACACAGAGGGCACTCAAATCTGTATACCCTTAAACCACAATGGAAACTATTTTGAAATGTTGTATAGAGAGATGAACGCTCCTCATTGCTGGCCATATCAATAATATGTAAGATGAAACGCTCTTTATCAGTAAAATTTTGCTGAAATGTGACAAAAATCCGTAGTTATTACAGACGGTAATCAGTTTTTTATTACAGTCATATGTACATTTTCAGAGATCTACAATCTTTTTCATTATCTCATTTCAGGATGCCGAAACTAAAAAAAAAGGGCAGGCAGTTCGGCAGAAAAGAAAATATCAGTGGAGAAAGGCAACAGTTGCCGATTCATCTAATACTGATGAGGTTCCAGCGAATGAGACAACTTCAAATCAACATGACGTTGAATCGGGTAGCATTGGAGAGAATATCATTCTTGACATGCCTCTGGATGCATTTGAATCGCTCAAACAAGATGTCGCTGCTTCACTAAAAAGTCCTTACATCATAGCCAACAGCAGTGAAAAAATATGTGTCATTGACATGTATATGCGGACACCAGAGACAGTTGGTGTTAAACTCTGTATAACAATTGACAGAGATTTTGAAGCAAAAATAGCTGTTCATAGACAAATTCTTCCAAGATCTCACAGTGTCTTTGAAGATCTACCTGATGTATTCATTGACATAAATTCAGTTGATAAACTTCTTAGTAAAGTTGCAACATTACAAGTTTGTGTTGGAAATCCTGATGAAGATTTTAAAGAATTTGTACCAGTTGGTTCTGGTATAAGTGACACCGCTTCTGCACAGATAAGGTGCTACAGAGAAGCTAGGGAATTTCTGTGCTTTTCAAGGCGAGACAATATATGATTCAACAATCCGATCCACAAATTGTCAACTGCTTGTGGGTTCTAACCGATGTACGGACTGTCGAGGTGATAGGGACATCCTCAGAAACCGACGAGACAACGAGACAGTTCAGAAGCCCCTCTCTCCAAACAACATCATGACGAAATCTGAGCTTGTTGTTAAAATAAAGACCCATACTGTGACAATAAAACATCTCAGTTCAGAAGTCGATAAACTGAAACGCAAAATTAATCGTGGGATTGAAAAGGGAGTTTCGATGAGTGGAGATCAGCATAGTGAGATGTCAGAGTTGTTTTCATCTTGTGCTAGCGATGTCGAAAAGGGGTATCCAGACACAAATAGTCTTCAACGATTATTCTGGGAAGAGCAGAAAAAAAGCACCAAGAGTGGAAAGCACGGCACGAGATGGCATCCCTTAATAATAAAGTGGTGTCTATACATCAAGAGCAAAAGCTCAGCAGCTTACGATGTCATGAGGGAGGCTGGGTTTATAAAGCTTCCTAGCTCCAGAACGCTCTTTGATTACTCCCATGTGACAAAGAGTGGTATGGGTTTTCATTCCGATGTGATCCAACTTCTGAAAAAGGATGCTAAAAAACTTGGTATGTTAGAAGGCGACGTAAAAGGAACTGTGGGAATTCTGTTTGATGAAATCAAGATTCGAGAAGATTTGGCATATAACAAGAACACAGGCGAGCTTGTCGGTTATTTACATTTAGATTCCATTGGAAATGAAATAATGCGTTTTGAGGACAAATCAGATGTGTCGAAAATTGCAACACATGTATTAGTTTTAATGGTAAGAGGACTGGTGACGAAAATTAACTTCCCACTTGCTGGATTTGCCACCAGTAGTATTTCAGGTGGACTTCTGTGGCCTATAATATGGCAGTGTGTTAACATTCTGGAAACAGTGGTTCAACTCAAAGTGTTATTCTTAGCTTGTGATGGAGCATCGTCAAATCGAAAACTATTCCAACTACATTCGGCAGATGATTATAATAGTTTGAACCCTCATGACTCGGAAAGGAAGTTACATTTCGTGTCAGATGTTCCTCACCTAATCAAAACTGTGAGGAATTGTTTTAGTAATTCGTATGCTCATTCAAAATCACGGAAAATGTGGTTCAACGGAAAGGACATTTCTTGGCTGCACATACAGAAGTTATATGATGATAATTGTGCCAATCAAATGTATACATTCTGTCCGAAATTAACCAGAGCGCATATCGAGTTGAAGTCGTATAGTAAGATGAAGGTGAATTTGGCTGTCAATGTGCTTAGTGAGACAGTTGCGTGTGCACTTGAACGTTATGCAGATGAAAGCATGTCAGAGACTGTCAGATTTATTCGTGTGTTCAATAAGTTTTTTGACTGCCTCAACACTCGCAATATGGTTGAGGGAGTTAAGAAACGGAATACGAATCTACTACCATACACATCAGTTAAGGGTGAAAGATTAGACTGGTTGGAGACCGATTTCATAGGATATCTGAATGAATGGGAGACATCTGTCAGTGAAAGAAAAGATGAAGGAATAACCCCAAAAGATCGCGAGAAGATGCAAATTAGTAAGCAGACATTAATGGGACTGAGAATGACTGTAAATTCTGTGGTATCGTGCATTAAGTATCTTCTGAACAATGGAGCAAAATTTGTATTGACACACCGGTTTAATCAAGATCCACTGGAACAATTGTTTGGACACTATAGGCAAAAAGGTGGCTCAAATAGAAATCCTTCTGTGAATGAGTTGCAGTATGACATGACACAGATTCGTACTGTTGGGAGTATTGCCTCGGCCCCAAAGCATGGGAATACATCGAGTGACAGTCCAAAACTGTGTCATGTGATAGACAATAGCAAAATACCAAAACGAAAACCCAACAAATTGAATTCAGACAAGAATGTATTTTTCGAATGAGCCATGTATATTAATAATATTATGTTCCATATGAATTCAAACAATAGAGTACACTACCGGTACAAACATGTGTCTTACTTGTAAATATTGATAGGCCTAATGGGCTCAGTAGTCGAGTAAGTAACAATATTCACATTTCCCACATCTGAGAAATTGGTTCCCACGTCTGGGAAATTAGACGGCACTTGCATTAACAATATACATTATACTCTTATGTGCATTCTTTGCAACTTTATTGTAAACATGATACACAGACAAAGAGTATGTCTGACCTGGTGTTTTGTTATTTTATAAATTTAGGCAGGTGAGTTTGTTATGACTAGAGACAGTGGACGCAAGGCTTGGTTCCTAATCCCTATGGCACCTTGAACTTGAAGGCTTGAGTTGTTGTGTGTTTACAAACAATGGCTTCCTGTAAAACGTAATTATTATCAACTGATGGTGTGATTAATACTATAAGGCAAGGTATTAAAGTTGCATAAACACAAAGTGACAAAGTGCGTTTATTAACGGCCTCCTGCTAACTAGTAACCAACTGCCAAGGGCAAGTAGTATCATAGTATGGCCACAGGCACAGTACTACAGTTTACACTCAAATTTGTTTGCATGGGGAAATAAACGGCGAAAAATCGTCTTATTTGTGTAATTATATTCTTTTATTATCACTAGCATATTAATTTCGTTGGTTTCGTTGATTTAACGTAACACAAATATCGTTTATTAATACCATCGACCTGCATTAAACAGCGAAATTACGCGAGACAAGCGTAATCGCTATAGATTGTTTACACTGGTTACTACGCTAACTTCCACTGGCAGCAATTCTCGCCAGCTGTGGTCGAAGTAACGCCGATCGCGAGATAACGCGGGAATTGCTTTGTGTCCTATCCATACAATATACGTCGATGCTCGCACCAATGAATGGTATATACCAATGAAATAGTTTGGTGACACAGATGTGTAAGAACATGCAGTGTGTGCAGCATTCTCTGGATTAATATACAACATACAATCAGTCAATCTAAGCACAATCGCCAAACGTAGAATTTCTATATCACAGGCGAGACCATAAGCAGTGAAAAATGCCGTACACAAATGGGCAGTTCAGACCACCGTGGCTAGATTCACACACTGAGGATACTTACACGTTGGCGGGATTTAATCGGGCATCCAAAGTGAGTCCAAGGCTCAGCGAAATCCAGTGAGAAAGTTGTCCGACATCCAAAAGTTTAGGCGCGAAATATGTCACTGTCGATCAATATATTTCAGATTTCAGTCATAGATATCAGGGGATATGATAAGTTTATGTGTACATCCGTAGTCAGTTAACTACCAACAAAACAAACCGATCGCAGGTAGTTAAGATAAACACAAAGAGTTTAGATTATGCCGGATAAAATTAAGAAATATGTCATTATTATCACCTCGTGATTCAGTGCTGTCAAATTTTATCGATAAATGTGCGACTATAGGAGAACATTGTCGCCAAGTCATCGCGCACAGTTTTTACGGGATCAGCTGTTGTCTTAAAGGTTTGAATCCCAACTACAATGTGGCTGTTATTGATATACAGTACCAGTCAAAAGAAGTGGTATAATAAGCGCGCTATTTTCGCACCCAATATCGCAATAATATTGCAAGTGGAAACATATTCATGTAAGCGATCCGCTTGTGATATTATTGCAATAATTTGCGCTTAATGTCGCAATATTTCGCGCTTAATATTACGACATTATCGGGTCTGTATGCAATTTAGCCGGCTTAGTATCTCAATATTTTGCGTTCAATATCGCAATAATAAGCGAGACAGATTTTTGGCATTGCGCTATAATCACGCCTTTTTCGAAATTAAGCGCGCTCAATATCGCAATAAACGCGCACCTCAATATACCACTTCTTCTGACTGGTACTGTATAGTCATTATGTATGTATTCACCGGTTAAAACAAAAACTGTTTACAAGTGACTGGACAAATTCACGCCTTACATGTTACCAAAAAGTATGCCATTAAGATGTTTAACTTTTACATGTTCATAATTTTTAGTTTTAACTGTGATACATGTAGTTTTGTTCTTTTAGGTCTTAAAATGGAATGCCAATTCATATGTTTTAGATTGGTCGAAATGTTATTACTCTTAACTAGATACTGATGCGTTGGCTTTTCGGCTATTGCTAGTATCGTTTGTATTAGCTTACCCGAGACGTTCCCGGTGGAGCTAGAGTTATCACTGCTCGTCCGTCGTCTGTCCATCCACCCATCCGTCAACAATTCTTTGAACATCTTCTTCTCTAGATCCATAGGACCGAAATTGGTTCATATCTGGTGTGGATATTCCCTATGTGATTCACATTCAGATTTGTTCAAATAAGGTCACTGGGTCAAATAGTTGCGAAGCCAGGGCCATAACTCTTTCCCTTCATAGTAATTCTTAAAACGACATCTGCTCACGTACCATTGGGCGGAATTGGTTCACATTTGGTATGAAGGGTCCTTGTGTGACTGTGGTTCAGATTTGTTCAAATGAGGTCACTAGGTCAAATGACTTGTTATTTACAGCCATATTATACAGTAGTCAGCGAAAGGTGAACACATCCTTTTTTCCGGATTAAATTCCACGAGGCAGACAAGTTTGATCCTCTGCAAACTGCAAAGTTTCATAAGTATTGTCTATCACTTTATGCACTTTATTCACAATCAAATATTCAAAAAAAGATTTACGTTTCATCAAAACTATGATCTTAATAGAAGAACTATTAAGATGTATTTTTTTTCAGTTACGACAATACCAGTTTCGACCATTCAAAAACATATGAATCGTAATGCCTACCGGGAAATCATATTGTCACCATGGGATTATACGGTGAATTTGCAAATTAAGAGCAAAAAATGGTGTTGACCCGTGAAAAATACCATTGGTCTGACCTTTATTACGGTCTTGATAATAATTAAATGGTGTTGAACCGTAAAAAATGCAACGGTCTGACAGTTACAGTCTGCCAGTTACTTAGCAGGTTTTATACTGTGAAACATGCTACAGCCTGACCGTATGTTTCACGGTTAAAGGTTGACAGCGTTGTTGCGCGGTCTCATACCGTTCAAGCAAATGGCTTTTTTCTAACAGTGTAGGAACATGGAACATGGAGAACTAGTCTATTGTGGATTGTTGGGTATATTCCCTTTACCTTAAACTTAGTGATATCCCGTTATCAGAACAGCACAATGCACATCCTCCGAAATTGTATCTGAATGTGTGACCATACGATTACTGGTATACATATATACTGGCGCATACGTAACATGAAGTAAATCTCCCTTCCATGGGGCGGGGTGTCATTTACTCCTCGCACGCGTTGTCGCGTTGTTATATGTAAAGGGCGAAGGGGAGCGGCATGTTATTCATACAAATCTAAACTATTGTCGCTAATTATACCAAATGGGTATTTCGATTAATATCGATTTCATCGTCCCATTATTTTACCATTGCATAAACGTAAGTGTCAATCTGACAATATTCAGGACATGATGGTTCCTTTGGTGGTATATCATAAGGAGCAACAATGTATTCCGTAACATGTCTGTCTTAACACTTATAGATTATGATAATATAGAATATAAACTGCAGGTTATGTGTCAAATTTACATATTCCCGGTCATATTCCGGACCACATAACAACGATCGGTACGTGTTCATTATCCGAAAATAATTCTGATTCGACAACATAAAACATCTACGGTATGTGTTCTCCTCCCGAAAATTAGATTGAGTCCTCGCGAAAGTTTCAGTGATCGACTCTCAGAAAGAGCGCTCATGCTTTTGTCGCCAAAACGTGTTGGGTAACAGATAACGTTCATGATTCATTTGAAATACGAACGAAGATAGTAGCAATTATTTACTCATTTTCGTTTGCCTTGTAAGCGGAAGATTACCGCAGGAAATTCTGACTTAACCATTTCATGATTGGAGCTTCCTGAACGTACCATAGGTCGCCTCGCATATATAAGAGAATGCATTGGCCTAACACATTTTATAATATTTTTTATAATTATTAAAAAATGTAAGAACAAATTATAAACAATTGTTAAAGATTGTAAGAAATAATGAAATAAAATAATGCAAATTGTTAAAGAAAGTAAGAAAAAAAATGAATAAAATTGATAAAGAATGTAAGACCAAATTTTTGTTAAGAATGTAAGAAATAATGATAAATAAATGATAAAATTGTTGAAGAATATAAGAAAAAAAAAAAAATGTCATAGAATGTAAGATCAAATTATAAAAAATGATAAAAGTTGATAAAAATTGTTAAATAATGTAAGAAAAATTGATAAAAACAATAGTAGGCCAATGCATTATCTTATATGCGAGGCGACGGGGCGACCTATTTTCGACTCGCATATACAAGATAATGCATTGGCACAGGGTCTTTAAGACTTTAATGTTGCGACAGCGCAGCTCCCGCCATTAAAGTGTAAGATGATCGGACAATCGACAAACTGATTTGACATTTGCAATGGAACAGCGACAGTATTCTGATGTAATGGTCTTCCACTTATGCGCCGTAAATGTTTGAATATAAACTTTAGCCAATTTACTAACAACGAAGACAGAATGGTGATTAGTCGTCTCGTACATGTAGTTACCAATCCTAAACCTGGTCAATTATGTATGGAGAGCTTGTGTTTGCCATCAATCGGACATAGTGAACATGTTACGCACATACATGAATCTGGAAAAATCAGGGTTAAATGTTACCGGATGCGTACATGCCGCAGTATATTGAATAATTTGTGATGCCTGACGTACTTTTTTCCAAACTAAATTTCTAGGAAAATATAGAGTATAAATGTACGATTTAAGTTAATCAAAATATGTTGATCTCTCAAAATTTAACATAAATCACTTGCAAACATATTTTATAGCTTTTCCTGATTCAGGTTACCAAAATCAACAACAATGATAATTTATGTGCTTTCTGAATTATGATACATTGTGCCATAATTATTCTCAACACAGCCAAGACGATATGTTCAGTAATCCCTCTAGCATAATTATAAACCAGCATTATGTTGATTGCTTTAATTAGCAAGTTCACAGTGGATCACCGTGATCATCTCTCTGGCTATACAGTGTGAGCTGGGTGGGGACCCCGGCGTTGAGTGTTTGGCTTATCACACACTCTGTGAGTACTGTACATGCATTTTTTTTTGAAGGCGTGGAAATAATGGGGTTCACTTCGAATACAATTATTCAAACAAACAAAATCCAATGCTAAATACACCCAGTGCGTGACAGTCGCATAACATATAATTACAACATATATAGAGGATATGAAATGAGTGTTTCTCTCATATGATATTTATGAAACGAGTCTAAGAATTTTCAGTTTTCTCGAGCCTCCGGCGAGAGAAAACTTAAAATTCGTGACGAGTTTCATAAATATCATATGAAAGAAACACGAATTACATATTATATTATCATATGACACCTATAAATTTATTATGATGTCCAAAACGCACACAAATCACTAAATAGCTATATGACATCGGCAGCAATAGGTTAATGTGACGTCACTTCATTGCACCGGAAGCCCAATTAAACCTGGTGAACTAGCAGAAATAATATGCACGCGAAGATATAGTGCGCTATTCTGTACTCAGTTTGTGACATTATATCGTATGTTTATTAGATAAATACGAATTACATATTCTTTTATCGTATAACAATGTCCAAAACTATATATTTCAAGATTATAATTGCGAGAATTTCGGCATCGCGTTGATTCGTGTATTTGACGCGCACGAATTTGACCTGCATTTAGTCAGAGATGCGGCTCGGCCCCGGCTGCCATTCAGCCAATCAGAACACACTTTTTGTCAACAAACCAATCAAATTATCGGAAGGTGATATGAATTAGTAATTGATATGAAATTGATTTATGACATAGTTTCCAACGTAAATAATGATTGAGTCATATGATAAATTAACATATCCAATATAAAAGAGGCGGCTGCACAATTTGCTAACATTTCTCGATATCTTAAATATATTTTCTCAAAATCTGTCTGGAAGTTCATTTTGAAATTTTGTAACCCGATTATCTAACACGGTGTTTAAGAACCATCAACTAGTTGATAATTATAACACCATTTACTTTACTTTTATGCAATGAAAACCATGTACAGTAGTCGCTGTTTTCCTGTATCACGAACATATGTCAGCTATGTTTCAAATGTGCAGTTTGTATAGCCATGATATCACGCATGGGAGAAGACTTAATGTTTCTTGATTCAAGACATTTCATAATTAGTTTCATTTAAACATTTGTCAACCACACATAAATAATCTACTATATTTGACAATGTTCATGTCATGCCTGCTGACCAATAACACGCTGGACTGAAATTTAGTTCATGTATTCATATCCGAATCATCAACTGATCAGCTAGCTCTAACACTGGTGTACATCCTGTTGATTGCTCACTGCATGTTTGAGTCGATTGTCCTGCATACCAACATTTGTTTTCATTGGGCTGAAACACTATAACACAAATGAAGCTTCCTCTCATAATAAAGACAGTAAGCTATTTGTTGGTTGAAGTGTTGTATAATTAGCCATTATTGCTACACACTGGGATAGCTATATCTAATAATGTGGCAGGTGATTGCTCACTGCTATTTAGTGTACTAGACTGCATACCAACGTTTGTTTTCTCTGATCTGAAATATGTTTGGTTATATGTTATTCTTCATTGTAATATATGATGGTATTGTGTCACATTATGCTGTTCACATTTTAAATATCAACATTTTATGACATAAATTAAGCAATTTGGTGACTGGATTGTTGTTGTTTGAAATGACTATAGTCCAGGCATCAGCTGAGGCAAGGTGTCAACAGGAGAGGGAATTTATGGCACTTTTTTTTCTCATAGACGTAATAGGACGCGTTATCGGATACATCTGATTATTTGAAGAAATTTACTCCGGATTTTTTGTCATTTTTCGAAAATGGCCAATTTTAACTTTTCTTTATAAAACTAGAAATAGAGAAAGGATCTCCAATCGTTTTGTTAAAAAATAGTTTGTAATCGATTGCATCCTAAAAGGAAATGAACGACAACGACAAGTTCTAGATATGCGTGACGCCATGCTCGTTCGAAATGCGCTTTGCGCATTTTTTTCGTGACGATTCAGGCAAACCACCACCTTTCAATCTTTGTAGAATTCGTATTTGGCGAAATATTTAATCATGTGGCATATTATGTGAAAGTAAATTCAATTTCCTTGATGGAAACAAACAGTGGGGTCAGTCGCGTTAATTTGTTCGGAATTAAAACCAAAAACCTAACCCTCCCCCAAACGAGGAAATGAGCATTTTTTTCTTCAAAATTTTGGCTATAATTGTGACAATGTCAAATGAGAACCATTATTAACAACCGATGGTGATTTAGTATTGCCATATGGGCTTACATGTGGACATTCGTTACATTTGCGGGAAAAAATGGTTCCACAAGTTCGTAACAGGTTTTTCCCTAATACTCCGGCCGCCGAGGAACTGATGTTGCATGTTTTGCCCAAATGAAGTGTTTTACTCAATGGATAGTTTCTCTTTTCCTCATGCAGAAAATATTTACTGGACTGTTTACGGAACTGATTATTTTGATATTTCTTCATAAAATATAAGATGGCCGCCAAAACGTCTGCTTCCCCATGCCACCAGTAGTCAGCTATATAGCTGTCATAATTGACAAATGGCCATCGGGATTTATTAGTACAATATATAACTATTTAGCATATTGTGAGAAGAATGAGAACGTGGAATTCTTGAACAGGGTCTATGAATTCATAGCAAGTTTTATATATATTGTATAATGAATCGGGGCCACATTTCCGGAAAACCCGTTATCATTAATTTCAATCTTATTTAGAGCATCTTATGATATTACCGGGACAATACGAAGGACTATGTTAGAACTAAAATCGCAGCGTAATCGTTCGGAGCTTGCCGTGGCCGTATCAATAAAGAGAACTATCTAGTCACCCCCCCCCCCCCCCATCAAATCAGATCGATTTCACATACGAGATTTACAGCAAATTACGATCGAAATCAATCACTTTACTGTTGTTTTAATACCTTTTTATAGACAAATAATATACCTCGCCGTCAGTTGTATTTGTACTTGGTTCATAAATTAGCTATTTGTAGTCTTAAAATCGTGATTTATAAATATTTAATTGTTGTAATTGTGGCTGGAAGTGATAGACAATCTTTAAAGTCTTTCAGAATATCCATTTCCTACAAAAGGTCAACCAGCAAGGCAATTGAGCCGGTTTTTGGGGTTGGTAGTCTTTTGCTAAACTGATTACAATATATTATGATGTCCCTATAAGGAATATCTTTACTATAAAGCTGACATAATTGAGTATTTAGATATTTTACACAACACACATGGCCATGATGGACGTCCAAATGTTCAATTTACCACAATCTCGATAGTCGGCTATAACTTCTATTCAGTTTCTATATCCCGTAATTTGAAGAAGATAACATGCATAACTGATGTGATTAATTGGTGAAAATGAACAACCTCAACTGGGGATCTTCAATCTGATCCTAGGTCTCACATAGCGAGGAATAAGTAGAATGAGGTTCACAGAGGGTGAATTTGGTGATGCTAGCCCGCCTCTTCAAAAGTCAGAGATACCATATCCATGTTGGCCAGGGGCAGTGTGGTGACAACACGGCTATCGTTATCAACAAACGACGCATCCTATTTGATCTTACCCTGATTAAATGTTATATGACACACACAGCAATGGCACGCGGGCTACAATCGGGATGAGACCGCTACCGATCGCGGGCGGTGAAAAGTTTTTAAGTGGAACACTCTTCCAATTTGTTATCTAAAATAAAGTGCCATGCATGTGAAATTGACATAAATCACAGATGTCAATATCACGACGTCTACGATGAACTATACAGCCCGCGTTGATTTCATTGACAACATGGTAGAATTGCTATGCCTCATATGTCTTGTATACGCTTTAAATTCGACTGACGTTTTAAAATAAAACTGGAATAAATATTTCTTAGAATCAGATGTGAACTAAATTTTTGGACAACCTTTCACCTCGTCGTGTCGGAATATTGAAATTCAATATTTGAGTCTTTCTGTTGCGAAAAGGGGGTATTCATGAGCAATCGAAACAAATATAGATGCATGACGATACATTCCATTCGTTTGGACATTATATTTGATTAGCTTAATAAACCAGTTTTATTTTTCCAACTGTTGAACTATTGAAATGGTATAATTTTGTCTTTCAGAGTTAGGATAGTACGGATATCTAACTTTCTCGGATACCATAAAGGAACAAAAATGGGTTATAAAGTTGAGAAATTTAGGTGTATAATCATTGCCCGAAACATGAAACAATGAGTCATTGGTGAATGGTTTTATGTGATATTATTCTTGTCATTATATACGTATATGATATACACTGTGCATAAATCGTGGTCAATAATGATATTGTCGCTAGTTGGGATTTCTGTTCAGTTTGCAGACAGAGATAATCACTTATTTGTCAGGAGCGATAACTCAATTATATTTGTGCAAACTGGGCAGAATATTCCTGGCAGATCCGTGTTTACATTTTCGTTGACAATTTGGAATGGAATATAGTTGTGGTAATTTGAATTATTGGTTCAACAGGGATTGGGTACAACTTCAATATAAATGTTGTGGTACACACGGGGTCGTGGTACACGCGGGGTACAGACACGAGCAGGTTGATATGGTCGAAGTAAATGGTTCACGGGATTCGTTCCAGGCGGTGGTGGGAATGGAATCGTACTGTCGCTATTTCGGGTTTCTGTTTTGAAGGCGCGAAGCGATAATCGCTTACATGTCAGGAGCGATAACACAATCCAATTGTTGCAAACTGGGCAGAATATTCCTGGTAGATTCATTCATCGTTACTGTATCGTTGACATATCGGAATGCAATATATCGCTGTGGCATTATGAATTATTGGTTTATAAGGGATGGGTACAACTTCAAGATAAATGTGAGGGGGTTCGTGGCACACACGGGGTACATCCATGGGCAGGTTAATATGATCGAAGTAAAAGGATTTGTTTTGCAGGTGGTTGCGGGAATGGAATCGTACTGTCGCTATTTCGGGTTTCTGTTTTGTGGGCGCGAAGCGATAATCGCTTACAGGTCACGAGCGATAACTCAATCCAATTGTTGCAAACTGGGCAGAATAGTCAGCGTATATTACTCTATCCATCTATGTGTTATGGAATAGCAGTTTTATGGCTGGTGGTACATCATTTATACGGATGCTCTATTCACGTGTATTTGCACACCTTATACAGCGTGTCTATGTATTTTAGGGCTTGCTATAAACATATAAATACAAATATTTACATATATAACAGTTTGGTAAATATGCAATGTGTTGGATTGGCAGGAAGTGTGTGTGCAGCCTGGTGCGGTCGATATACGTGTGTCTGTTTTCCGTAATGCAGTAGTGAACACCCCCCTAGTTTCGACCCTTCACACGAAATAGGGTAACCGAATCGAAGCCATGAACCCATTATATAAACTAGGATGCTTTGATGTTTGGATACAAGCTTTCAAGAGATGAAGTTTCAACACTTTTGAATTTTGGTCAATGAAGACAAAATTCAAAGGTTCAGTGTCCGAAAACAAACGGAAATTGTCCAATATATATCGTACATGTAAGTGGCAACCTGCAATCGAAAAATAATTGATTGAAAACAGATAATAATTTCAACTTTTTAAATTACATCTTATGTAATTATCTCATATATATATTGAAGACCTCTGTCTGTATGTATGTTTGTTTGTTTGTTTGTTTGTCTGTCTGTCTGTCTGTCATTTATACAAATCTACGATTCTCGACCGATCGGGACGAAACTTGGTACGTGTGTGTAGTTTGACCGGGCGGTGAACGTTGACGTATTGGCGAGCCCGTGCGGCGCCCGCTTCGCGCATGCGCAGACGAGATCTCGGAAACGGGTGGAGCTATCGACTTGAAATTTGCTATGTGAATGTATCTTGCCCCGGATACGAATTTTATCGGGTCGCCGAGACCGTGCGACGCCAGATTCGCGCATGCGCAGACCAGATCTCGGAAACGGGTAGAGCTATCGACTTGAAATTTGCTATGTGAATGTATCTTGCCCCGGATACGAATTTTATCGGGTCGCCGAGCCCGTGTGACGCCAGCTTCGCGCATGCGCAGACCAGATCTCGGAAACGGGTAGAGCTATCGACTTGAAATTTGGTTTTTGAATAGCCCGGACTTGAAATTTGGATTTTGAATAGCCCGGACAACGTCGGGCTCATCGGCTAGTATTATATAATTTTGTCCTTTATGGCCCCACGTGAGTAGCAGCGGTGACAACTGTGGGATGGAATGGTCGCACGAGTGGGATAAAATTTTGGTAGTGATTGAATGGATTGATGGAAGTGTGAGATTAGATGGTGTCAGAGGTGTGATAGGATTGTGCCAGGAGTAGAATGGAATGGTGGCAGGGTGGGTGGAATACATACGAAAATGTGATGGAAGCGTGGAAAATGTGGGATGAAATTGTGGCAGGGGTGCGATAAGATGGTGGCAGGGGTTAGACGGGTGGTGGCAAGGCGAGATGAAACAGTGGAAGGGGTGCGATGGATTGGAGGAAGGGGTCGGATGAGATGGTGGTAGAGGTAGAATGTAATGATGGCAGGGGTGGGCTCAGATGGTGGCAAGGATGGGATGTAACGTTGGAATGAATGGCAGTATAGGCAAAGTTGTTTCGGACAATTTCTGTTCATTTACGACCCATTATGGTCCAAACTGTCATCCTACTTCTGTTTGAACTCGGCGTTTTCGCCTCAAAATGTTCGGCCCCGCTGTTCACTTACGATTCTGAAGTGTTCTCGAACAATTCCCTTTATTTTCGAACTTTACATATTTTTCAGCCTGAACTCTACCTATTTTATTTTTTTTGGCCCGAATTTGTTTCTGCCCACATTTATGTCCTTCTTCAGTGAATGAGGACGAATATCTCGACAGAAACGCATTCGTGTTAGGTCATCTGCTCGGTCGCAAGGGTGGGATAAATGGTGGTAGTGGTTGAATGGAACTTTGGGATTATATGGTGTCAGAGGTTTGATACAACAATGTCTGTTCATTTACGACCCATTATGGTCCAAACTTTCGTCCAACTTCTGTTTGAACTCGGCGTTTTCCCCTCAAAATGTTCGGCCCGGCTATCTACTTACGATTCAGAAGTGTTTTCGAACATATCCCTTTATATTCGAACTTTATCTATTATTTCGGCCCGAACTTTACCTATTTTTTTCGGCCCGAATTTGTTTTTGCCCAGATTTATGTCCTTCTACAGTGATGGCGCTACCGTCACCACTGAAGAAGGAAGCATATTTGGGCAGAAACTCATTGGTGTTAGGCCATCTGCTCGGTCATGAATAATGTTTAAAAATGTGGCAAATTACCCTAAATTCGTGCGTAGCCAACTGCATGATGTAGGGCGAAGCAATTGTGCCGAAACTGCTATGGGCCGAGTCTCAAAAAGTGTTCTAACAAAGATGTGCTGCTCTGCTCGGCCGGAAAAATATTAGATATTGTTGGAAATGACCACGGTAAATGGTTCTCAAAAGACACATGGTGCATATATGTTGTCTACACTAATATTCGAACTTTTAAGTTGATACTTTTATCGGGAATTGTTATTCTAAACTTTTTTCCATCGAAACGTCTGGGTAATTCAATATATTCGAGTCACCTCGCGAGACATTCCGTGCTCGAGCGGGTGACAAATCTAATTATTATATGATCATAAACTTTCTTCAAAAAGTCCCATACTAAATCAGACGGAAAAGAAGTTGATAAATTACGATTTATACTGGATTATGCTATAAATAAGCAAGACGGGTTAATAACAAGTCACGAGACGTCATGAGTTATTAATAGGAATTATGAATCCCTGGGTTTTCCAATTCATGAACATATAATTATACAAGGGGTGGTGCGTTTCAGGCCTATGATGTGGCTTGATAACATTGGTAGATCATATAATAAATAGAGGATCTCACATGAGTTTCTATTTTATACGGAATTTATCAACCGAGTTCACTAAATTCGATTTGAGCCGAGGTTTACCGAGGCTCAAATAGAATTTAGAGGACGAGGTTGATAAATTACGTATACAATAGGACGAGTGTGAGATACCTTTTATCACATGATCAAATAAACCCGAAGTAACGCGAAATATTCATCGAAAACAACAATCATAAACTACAGCGATCGCAAGTTATTTGAAGAACGCCGTGACGTCATCGCACGCGCTGATATTAAACGTGTCTATTACCGATAATTATGAAACTGGTTTTTATGGCCAAATTATGTGATAAAACACTGTTCGTTTTTCACTTGCTGATGAATGTCGAATTAACGCTATATAAATTCCGGGCACGGATAGAGGCAATTTTTGTCATATCGGAGACTATAAATTACATGTTTAATTAAAAGCATACTAAAATATTTCTGGTGACATTCCAGTCATAATCATAGTCTGTGTAATCAAAAACACGCATGATGTGTCATCGATTTTAAACTGTAAGGCGTGTGTGAGTTGCGAGCGAAAGTCCCCCCTCCCGAAAATACCAGGACATTATTTTTTGTTATTATCATTATGCTGTATTTTAAGATATATGTATATTTCCATGTATATAGTGTCAATAAAGAATTTAAAAAAAATATATATATATATAATAAAACACTTACTGCATTGTTTCGACGTTGACATGATGAATTATCAACCCTTGGAAGTTAATAGTCACTTCGGCCTGCGGTCTCGGTTAATATTAACTTCCTCGGTCTATAAATCCTCATGCCAACCTCGAAACAATGCAACAAATGGATAATGTTTTCCTCAAAAGCGGGCGGCAACTGTATAATTTCTTAAGGTGCGCGCGATTATTACGGCAGTTTTCTGTCGTCTGCAGCGATTCAAAACGCGCAATTTTTATATTCAAACAGAAAACGACCGTATGGCTGGCCACGACGCGGTCACATTAGATAGTTTATGCTTAGCCGATATCTCGCTTTGTGAATAACCAGTCAGATAATTGGGTTGCTCTCAAATAGGATGTTTATCCAAGCGTATGTGTCCTTTTTGAAGGCGACACATTCATTTGTTGCCACGACAACACGGATGATGGATGACTTTAGCGACAGGATAGGCTGATAACTGAAGTCCAACGCCATGCGTACCTGCATGACACGCCATCGATAGAGTACAAGAATAAAAAAGAGCAGAAAAAATGCGTGATTGGCTGAATAACTTAAAAAGAGGATCGTCTGTAAATGTTTGGTCCCAATTTCATTCCAAATAGGCAGACAAATCCCCCCCCCGATAACAAAGCTTACAAACTGGAATTATAGAATGAAATTCAATTAAACACGATAGCTATATATGAGAATTTAGGAAGGCCGTGTACCATTCCACTTGACATGTAATGGAATGAATTTGAAGAACCAATTCATGTATATGTTGAACAAATTGTTTTTTTTAATTTCCATATGCATTGTATGTGTGAACTGCCTACAAATGATGCACTCAAACGATTATTTACCCTGACTATCGCGCTTGACGAAGCGATTCAGTCGCTTTCAGTTTGAATATAAAAATCACGCACTTTGATCCGCTACATACGACAGAAAACGGCAGTAAGAATCGTGTGCTCGCGCCCGGTGTGAATTGAACTTCAATGTCCTTGATTGTTTTACGAAATCGTCGAGTCACGCAAAACACATCGCTTGAGTACAATATGATGACATGTAACTATTGACTATACATGTATACATGTACATACACGGACATACACCTTGATATGAATTCGAGTACCCTTGTCCGGCTCGTCCTGTGCATGGCGAGCAAAGTCATAAATGAAGATGCGGTAGACCATCAAACATCTGTGTTGATAGAACTGAATAAATGAGTCTGTTATACACATGCCAGGAAGTGGCAGGCAATATGTTTTAGTTTCCAGTGTTTACTTCGATTTGCAGAATCTAATATGATGTGTCTAGTATTATTTCGTTTTGCTTCTTTTTTTGTTTGCAAACATTTGATGTTATGCATCGCAGCAGATTGATATTTTATGTTCGGGTGACAATCTGAAACAGTGATGAATTATATACATCCAGCAGAGGGGTTCAGTATGGATTCTGAAGTGATAACCCACTCTTATATATCACAGCATACTGATATAATATTATGTAGTATATACTTCAGTATGTAATGATTATTGTCATTTCCCGGTCAAAATGTGTATTTGGAAAAAAACTCAGCTTATTTCACCAGAGGCCAACCAAAAGCGACGAATTGACGGTACGTGGTCAATAAATAATTCTATGTTTGAGTCACAGTGTGTTAATTTCAACTTTAAGCCTAATGACATGACAAAAGTAATCAATAAGAACTTCTGGCCTCGTCAAGTATTCTGTCGACTCTGGCTTTCTCAAAATGATTTCGATAGACGACAAACCCAGTATAATGGGAATTGAACATATACTTATGTCATATTGTTTATGCTACTCTGTCTTCCTTTTCTTGTTATACCTCATTGTACTCATGTTGTATATCTTACTGTAATTGACAATGTCACATGCACATATAGCTATAGCCACTTGGAATTGTACTGGTCTTTCGGCATCAGCTGATTCCATATCCGGTGCCTACTTGAATGACATGATTCACGAGAGGAACATAGATATCTGTGGTATCAGTGAACATTGGATACACGAACACAACTCTCATATACTCGAACCTATGCTAGTCAACTACAAATGTCACATTGTGTGTGATTTCTCCCAAAGGTTACCACATCAGCGGGGGAGACATAAAGGTGGCGTGGCCCTTATATGGAAAGAAGTTCTAGACCCCTATGTATCAACCATACAAATTGATGACGATAGAATTTGTGGTATCCAAGTTGAATTACCTGATGCAGATTACCTATACATATTCCAAGTGTATCTACCGTCAACTAACTATACAGACGAATTTCATTTCCAATATACACAAGCACTCGGTGATATCATAGATACTTACTTTTCTCTAGGTCATGTTATTATCATGGGCGATTTCAATTGTATTCTTTCAAGATCACGTCCGCGAGACAACTCTCTCCGCAGAGCACTCGAACCAAAACAGTTTGAACCAGTAAATGAAAGTAACCTTTGCGCTGGCAGAAAAGCAACTTTTGTTCCGGCCACTGGTGGTGAGGGCACGTCTATTGATTATGTGTTGTATTCACAGAGAGACATTTATATGACTCTCGTGCATGCTGAAATTATTGATGATGACGTTACTGTTATTTCTAACCATAGACCAATTGTATGTTTATTCAGATGTGACATTCAAGCCGACAGTTCCAAACGGAGATCTAACTCGACCCCCTTGTATAACTGGAAGAAATTTAGATCCTCACCAAACTTAATGAGTCAGTATAAATACACTCTAGCATCGCTTCTTCCACAAAGCTATAACATAAATAGCAGAGGCGATGTAGACGCTCTTTATAATAATATTATTTCAGCAATTCAACGAGCGTCGAGTGAAATAATTCCACAGAAAACATTCAAAAGCCACCTCAAACCGTTTTGGAATAGTCACTTGAAGGACTTGCACGCTCACATGACAACAATCAGACGGAATTGGATCACTGCTGGTAGACCTCGGGAAGTGGATCATGCATTATATGTAGACTATAAGTCAAGAAAATGCGCCTTCAGACGGGAGTTTAGGCAATGCTGTAATCAAAATTTGAGTGATCGTAACAATGAGCTAGACACCGCTGCTGAAGTAGATCAAGGGTCATTCTTTAAAATAATAAATTCTAGGCGAAATTATGAGAATAGACCAAACAAGATTTTTGAATACAACGGGGCAACTTTAAGAAATTCCTCAGAAATATCAGATGGGTGGGCCGACTACTTTGAGTCACTATACAAACCATTGTTACATGATATCTTTGACGAGAATCACCTTCAAAGTGTGAACGATACCGTCGCAGACCTCGCAAATGGCCAATACTGTAAAACGGGGAGTAACTCTAAATATGTCACTGAACCTGTACTTGAAGATGAAGTCGAAAACCCGCTCAAAACACTCAACTTGAACAAAGCTTCGGGTGGGATAATGTTTATAATGAACACTTGGTCCTTGGTGGTTCAGCATTGATCAAATGCCTAACTGCACTATTGACGGGTATCATGATGTTTTCGCATATACCAGAACCGGCTAAGACTGGGATAATCGTTCCTCTGTACAAAGGAGGCAACAAACCCCGAAAGTTATTTGACAGCTATCGCGCGATAACCCTGCTCCCTGCCATTTACAATATGCTCGAAAAAATAATTTGTATTAAGACTAGAGTATCGTGTTCCTGATATGATCAAAGTACATGCATTGCAACACGGTTTTCAGAAGGGTATCATGTGCCAAGACAACGCCAGGGACTTTCAACCCGGGAAGAAGACAGACAATCTCCAAGTCGAAGGGGTCGCTAGATTACCACACATATCAGCGCCACTGTCGGCTACACCTAGATTGCAAAATACTGGACATCAAAAACAGATTAGCGGACATCCAGGCAGTACCCATGTCCGACACATACACAGGTGGATAATTGGGGAGTAAACAGACCGATCTTGGGATTAGCGAGACTAGATACTTCGCCAGGAAAAGCTACTGAAACCTAACACAGCGTAATGGATAGGGAGCAGAGTTTGAAGAACACACAGGAAAACTGCTCCGCCTGGTTAACATAGGAACGCCCCAATTGACGTACCATGAAATGCGAACCGACCCGGAATAATACCGTCTCCGTATTTGAACGCAGACGAATTGAGAACCGAGGCCAGTTCTAACCAACCACCCCAGCGATCACCAAGAATTCTCGGACGCGTAGGAAAGCATTATGAGCTTGTATTTCTAACAACGTCCTACTGATGCGCCGACGGTAGAAGAAGAGCAGAGGACAGGAAGACAAACTCAACCGGTACTCAACCGAGTAGAAGACAAGAGACACACCCATCCTAAGAAGACGGAAGAAGACCCTAAACCGAGCAGACGACAAGAAGATAAACTCAACCAGGAGAAACCCAGATGCTGATGATTGAACATTATTGACTTTGTTGTAAATAAATAATCAAACCGTTCTGATAGCCTTAAGAGTTATATGTACCCGTATTGGCACATATCTCTTAACTGGTGCCTTCGAGCCAGGATCTGAACGCTAATCGCAGACACAACGTGAAGCCAGAAGAGGAACAGTGGGAACAGAAACAGTGTGGGAAAATTCGCAAAACGTGAGTCTAATTGTTTATTATCATAATGGCTACCCAATCTACATCTGCTGGTGTTCTCGCCCCATTAACAGAGTCTATCAATTCTCAAATTGCTGCAATGGCCATGGCTACGGTGACACAGGTAGTGACGTCATTTGACGGAGACCCCGCGAAATACCACGGGTGGGTCAAGTCAATAGAAAAATGCGCAATCCTCACCGGCGCTAACGAAACAAAGAAGCCCTATATGGCATTACAGAGTAGTACGGGCCCCGTTTCGGATTTTTTACAAAGATATTTGGCCACGAATCCTAACGCCACGTGGCAAGAAACAAAAACTGAATTATCTAGTCGATTTGCCGAGATAAATGACAATCAATTCGCCTTTTCGATGCTAAGAAAAATTAAGCAAAAACACAACGAAAATTTACATGTGCTAGCCGAACGAATTTTGGAGATAGTGACGGTCGCGTACCGAGATCAACCCGGTGGGATCAACGCAGTTGAAGGCCAACTCGTAGGGCGCAAAATAACAAAGATGCTTACAAGTGATGACAGCTCAGAGGATGAGTTAATGGAAGTGGCCGCCATTGAATCAACCCCTCGTGAATGTAGGCCCGTACCGGCCCCACGCAAGTGTAAGCAGCTCATGAATGGAGCGAGCAGCAACTTAATAGGCAAACCGTCGCTTCAAGCCCTGCTATCAGCGGTAATAATAGAGTGCTCGAAACAGTGACCTGGGGTCCATTACAGAAGAAATGCGACCCTACCCTTAACTGGCTTATTGGCAAACCTAACCTGGCTCCGTAACATTTAACCCAGTGGCCCAAACCGAGTCGAAATAAGTAGTCGTGCCCCTATCGATCACAGGTCGCGCGTCCCCATGAAACCCGGCACGTGCGCGCGGCAATTCAATAACTAAACCTTTAAACTTTACAATCACGCGCCGAGAGATAACGAGCACCACGGCGACGTGCACACCGCCACCCTTACGGTTACTACGTTTAAGCGAATCCCACACAAATCAAGCGCGATCGAAAATATGCTCACGACCGACTTAGTGAACAAAAAAGTATTACCCCAATGAATGGTAGAGATGGCCATGGTGGTATTTTGCCCTAAAAAACTTCAATAGTAATTTTCAGTATCTTGACCCACCGATTTTGGTGGAAATTTGTTAAACATCATTTGCCAAGGTTAGCCATTATGTATAATTAGCAGTTAGGCCAGCGACCTGAGGATATCCCGAATTCCGCGTTCAAAGAGCCCATAGACGAAACAACGGAGACGGATGCACCAAAGCCGTCTGCGCTATTCCGGGACAACACTCAGGAACGCCTACATGTATATCCAATTATAGCCGTCAGAGGCTAACCATATCTGTGGCGGATTTGGATTAGTATTAATTATGTATCGTATATTAATGTATTCCGCATTTCCTCCGTAATTATTGTTGCGCGGATATCAGAATCATTTGCATGTATATAGACATTTATGCATTTCATATATTTCAAATATTAATTGTTGCATAACTATGTCCAGGGTATTATAGTTGTATAATCATCAGAATGATTATAGCAAGCGTTGAATAGGGACTATAAATATCGACATTCAGCCATACGTTTTGATGATTGAAATCAATCACCCCGACTTATCTTGTGTTCAACTGTTCGTCAACCAATCAATCTATATAATTAGTTGTAAATTCCATTTTCGCATTGGGCCGATCTGACGACCCTCAAGCGATACCGATAAATTGGAAAATTAACCATTGTGTATACTGACTGTGTCATTTGTTCTCAAACCTCACACAAATATCCGTTTGAGTATTACAGGCTGACCATGGCGGTGGAACAAGGGTCGACCAGTTGTCAGAACCTACCCCCATGCATACTCGGACATTGAGGACGAAAATACCTCGACATCCGATGATGACAATATGACATCCAATTCAGATGCACGACCATCCACCCGCAGGCGGCCGCATGAAAGCTACCTCGACATGATGCCGCGCATGCAGTCACCCACATCCTACAACCAGCCATGGGTACAGCCCTACAACGAGCATTGACGATATTACGCAATGCAGTCACCTCCCCCGCCTTACAGCCCGCCCAGAGAAACTGAAGATGCAATCATCGACATCGATCCCGATTGGTACTACTTCACGGACGAACACCGACAGCCGATCCAGACTCGCCAGCGAACCTACGCTAGAGCACGACAGCAGCCGTACCAACGACACCGACGGACATACGAACAACGGAGGCCTCTCATTCACCGATGCCGCTGTTGCGAACTACTCCGACGAATCATCAACCTGCTACGCAGCGACGGATTGGACTTGCGATTTCAGGATCAACTTTAAAATAAAAAAAAAGTCACATCCAGTAGGTCGGAGTTGTCTGAGAGACGCCCAGACGACCCGATTTGCATGGAGACGGACGACATCGCACCAGCTATCTATCGCCGATGCCGCTGTTGCGAAACACTTCGACGAATCATCGACCTGCTGTGCAGCGATGTATTGGACTTGCGATTTCAAGATCAACTTTAAATCGAAAAAGTGAAGGAGTAATGTGCCAAGACAACCCCAGGGACATAACTTTCAACCCGGGAAGAAGACAGACAATCTCCAAGTCGAAGGGGTCGCTAGATTACCACACATATCAGCGCCACTGTCGGCTACACCTAGATTGCAAAATACTGGACATCAAAAACAGATTAGCGGACATCCAGGCAGTACCCATGTCCGACACATACACAGGTGGATAATTGGGGAGTAAACAGACCGATCTTGGGATTAGCGAGACTAGATACTTCGCCAGGAAAAGCTACTGAAACCTAACACAGCGTAATGGATAGGGAGCAGAGTTTGAAGAACACACAGGAAAACTGCTCATCCTGGTTAACCTAGGAACGCCCCAATTGACGTACCATGAAATGCGAACCGACCCGGAATAATACCGTCTCCGTATTTGAACGCAGACGAATTGAGAACCGAGGCCAGTTCTAACCAACCACCCCAGCGATCACCAATAATTCTCGGACGCGTAGGAAAGCAGTTTGGAGCAATGGACGAAAATGCAAGGTAAACATTATGAGCTTGTATTTCTAACAACGTCCTACTGATGCGCCGACGGAAGAAGAAGAGCAGACGACAGGAAGACAAACTCAACCGGTACTCAACCGAGTAGAAGACAAGAGACACACCCAACCTAAGAAGACGGAAGAAGACCCTAAACCGAGCAGACGACAGGAAGATAAACTCAACCAGGAGAAACCCAGATGCTGATGATTGAACATTATTGACTTTGTTGTAAATAAATAATCAAACCGTTCTGATAGCCTTAAGAGTTATATGTACCCGTAGTGGCACAATCAACAGTCTCATGAACTCGTTTCTTATTTACGAATCTAAAGAATTTGGATCAGAAAACGACAGTAAGTTGTTCACATGTTTCCTTGATGTCCAGAAGGCATTTGATACCGTATGGATAAATGGTCTTCTCTATAAACTTCATCTCCTCGGTTTTGATGAGAAAATATGGCTACTGTTTCATCAAATGCTTACAGGTACTTCTTGTCATGTAAAATATGGGAATTGTCAGTCCTTAAAATTTCAGATAGAGCAGGGAACAAAACAAGGGGGCGTCTTTTCACCTTTGTTCTACATGATCTTCGTTGATCAGCTGTTAACAGAGCTTGCAAATTCAGGAGCAGGACTAAATATGTTCTCTATAAATTGTTCATGCCCGACACAAGCCGATGATATGACTTTGATCTCTGTTTCGGAAAATGGCCTGCAGCACCTAATGAATATATGCACAAACTACAGTCGCAAATGGAGATATAAATATAATGAACAAAAGACAGTAGTTATTGTCTTCAATGAAAGCAAGAACGAGCACACTAAGGCTAGTTGTAATAGGGCATGGACTCTTTGTGGAAAACAACTGTCTGAGGTCGAGAGTTTGGTTCACTTAGGCGTCCCTATACACAAATTGAATCACAAAGGTAACGTCATAGACGTAATAAAAACAAAACTCAGATCAAGCTATTTCTCACTGTCGAACATAAGTATGTATGCAGGTGGTATAACCCCAACAAGCAGTAGGAAATTATACACATCCATCGTTTTACCAAGGGGCCTCTTCGGATGCGAACTGCTGTGTGGTATGACTGATTCAGATATTTTGTCTCTGGAAAGAACGCACCGATTTTGTCTTAAAAAGATTCAAGGTCTTCATTATCAAACACGTACCAACATCGCAGAAGGGTTAATGGGTATCGGAAACGCTCAAAGTTTTATTGAAAAAAAGAAGCTCCTATTTTTCAGCAGCTTGTGTACTCTCAGTACAGAGAAGGCAGCCAAATCTGTATTCTTGTTAAGGCTGCACTCTTACTTCATAACTGGTGTTTCTAAGTATTCATTCATTGCCGACATTGTAGATATCATAGAGAGCCACCAGTTGATGCCATACCTCACTAATTATGTATCTCATAGTGATTTCCCAACAAAGCAGATTTGGAAAGGGATAGTGCGCAAGGCAATTTCCGATTATACATATATAAAAGTGATTAGTTCAATTTAGTTGAATCATACATAGAATGAGAATTTTGACAATTTCCAATAGACAACTCTAGTTGAGATTAAAGGTACTCGATCCGATCCGACCGTCCCCATGTCATCAGATCCCAACAACAATAAAATTATCGGAATCGATTAATTGCCCAAAAATAATGCTAACCACAGTCAACTATAGTATAAAATTGCCCAAAACCTGTTATTTATCACCGTTCTGTTCAACGAAATTTGGCCAGTTGTCTAATATCTGACACAAAAAATGCCACTTGATTTTATAGTTATTGATCTTCATCCCCTATCTGGTCAGATAAGTTCTTCTCGTCGACAGTTTACTGGGCCACTTAAAATAAAAATAATTGATTTCAAACATCAATATCTGATGATTCCTAGCTTTGGTGGATGGGTTCCACGACTCGGGTCGAATGTTTTTTGTTTTTTGTTTGTTTTCTTTTACCATCGAGGCAGGGAAAATAGTAATTTACAAGCGCTAATTCGGATTGAGTACCTTTAAGAATAGACGAGTTAGTTTTCAGCTATTAACACTGGTATGCACCTATTGAGAAAAAAATAAAATAAAATAATAACCATATTAAATAAATAAAGGAAATAAAATATATACCGGTATATATATAATGTTAATACCATCAGGTAAATTCTTGTTTGGTTTTACTGGATATATTCTCCAAACGAAAAACTGTATTGTTCTGCCACCATACTAGAACTACTATAGGGCAATTCGACGTGACTGACATTACATTCAAAGAACTTTTCAAGATTAAATGTGATGATACGAGCAACATAAATAACTATAAAATCTTACTTCAATGTGTGATTCTGGTTTGTGCCAGGGTGCACCCAACATAGGTGCATTATTCTGAATTTAGTCAAGCGATGATAACATGGCATCATTCAATGTTAGCGTGACTGACACTACATGAAAATATCAAGGCAATGTTCCAACTTGTTTTTAAATTAAATTTGTCTTAAATTTAAAGAAACTCACTTGATTCTCTTTGTTAAATTTTCATGGTAGATATTTCAAGATCATGTAAAAGCTAAATTTTAGCTTGGAACCAAAATGAAATATTTTTTGTTGACCAAAGTATGCATGACTGACATTACACTAATTTCGTTTAGTCAATATGCAAGATTAAATTTTTTTCACATATTTCTTTCTGCGTCGTGGAATTGCCCTATACATGTATGTGTCTTAAGACCATTATTCGAGTCAATTGCATGGTGGCCCTACTCTCAATATATTATTATATGCTTCCTTATTTTGAATTTATATGTTACAAATGATGTGATACAAACTAATTATGTATCTATAGATGTATGGGTGAGTACCGTAGCAGCAGGCACAAAATCCTCAACCCGGTTAAGGTACATGTACAGGTAGTAAATTTGACAACATGAATGTAGCATGTATCCAGCACAATCAAATGTGTGTCTACTTAAATGACGGATCGCACAACTTTAGAAAGTAGAAATATTAGCATTGCCTAATTGGTATGCACATATTAAATAATTTTTTTTTTTAAATAGATAAAATAAAAAAAATATATATATATATATATAAATAAATAAATAAATAAAATTAATAATAATTAACAAATAAAAGAAATAAAATAAATAAATAACAAATTCGATAGCATACAAGTACAGTATGCTGATTTGGTTCTACTGGATACATTCTCCAAACAGAAAACTGTGTATTGTTCTGCCGCCATTCTAGAACTGCTACATGTGTTTAAGACCTTAATAAGGTGGCTGGGGGCAGAAACCGCAACATATTTCGGTGCAAATAAGATTATGACTCATGGGAAAAGATTTAAAAACAAAAAACCAAAAAACATTGGAGTAATTAATCGAAACCTAAATTAGTATCATATAGGATACCGGTACAGCTCAACTACTATACACTTAAATGAAGTTAAAACACCTGAGCAAGCGTAAATAATTCCCAGCCACCAGTGTAAGGGATAGATCATGGTTATTGCATTACCACCGGGGAGGTGGAAATGAAATAACTATACACCCAAGAAAATTTTCGACACAGTGAACTGGTACCTGTTAGTGTGACTGAGGCCTGAATACATTTACCAAGTATACACATGCCTGTCTACCTACTCACCTACATGTATCTACTGATATATAATTTCAATGCAAAAATACCTAAGTATTATTATATATACTAAATTACTTCAACATGCAAGTTGACAACCTCACTTCCCCAGTCCAAGATATATGCAATGCACAGTCTTATGATATGAAATACACCTAGTACTTTTTCTTTTAGTTTGTACTTTTTACCACAAATGATAAGTAATTAGTTTAAGTAGGAGTCTGAGCAAAGAAATAGCACATGATTTATAAATTTCCAAGATTTTTTGCTTTTATATTAATTTAATATCATATTTGATTCAAGAAACCAAAGCTCCACAAATGACACAGACGAGCAATAATATATTATCAGTGCACTTCAGAAATTGTATCTAATTACTATTGCAGCGCACATGTCACTTAAAACTTGTCTGGCAAAGCCATTGAACGAAACAGTAAATTAGCATGACCTAATTACATTGTCCTCAAAAATCAACATCACGTGAAAACTCGGCCGGTTGTTTTTAAAACAAATTCTGTACCATTTCAAACAAACGACTAATTAAAACAGGACAAACACATGTTACAAATAATAAAACCACCAGTACCTGTCAATATATGTTATGCATGCAAAGCGCAAACTAATTACACACATTTCCAGGTTTTAGTTGCAAGCAATCCGAAAAAGCATGTTGCCGAAGAGAAAGCAAACTACGTCACGCCTGAATGATATGAATACAGAATATTGAAGAAATGTATGACAACCCGTAGAGACAAAAATTACATATATCAAACATCTTTTGGGAACCCCGGTCCACTAAATTTGATTTAAATGCGGCAAAAATATCAACTACGCTCATATGAACCGTATTACTCTTTATAGTCCTGCACTGCTAAGATAATACATGTATGTATAACTAGACCATATAGGCCTACTGGCTACGGGCCCAAAATGAACGTATATACGCGTAGATCTCAAGCAAGGTCGCCCATATGCACAATCGTAAGACTACATGAAATATGCGCAATAAAGATAAACTGATATTTGCCTCACGATATTTCACGATATCATAACTAAATTGTGTTATTACAACCATATACCCAGGTATAAACCTTACTAGGTCCGGATCTGAGCGAGCCTTATTAAATCTTAATGGCTACAAATTGAATAGTGACTATAAAATCCGATTAAAATTCATTTTCACTCTGAAACTTAAGGTCCGGACCATACATCCTGTCTATCATCCCCGTCCCAAACAAAAACAAAAGCACACGTCAGTCGAAAAATGATGGAACCTCACCGCAATCGCACCATCCTGCACCATAACTATCACCACAAACTTGTTATTTTCATTTACATATATGTTTGTGTAGTTATAACCTTTCATGTTGTTTCCATGTTTTGTACATATCAGAGGTTCCAAAACCTATTCACACATACATCTCCGATACACTGTCTGTCTCACAACTGTGCAAAGTCTAAGTGTCAGGTGCCAACGTTGAAATTGACAAGCACAATCTCCTCTTCTCCAGTCACAAAGCCCATTTGCTGCTCATTACTCATTTCGAATCACCGACTAAAATATAATGACCTGTTCGATACAGCAGTATAGAGCAGCAATTGGACTTTTTGACTCGAAGAAGAAGACACACAAGATCCTTGTGGCTAACGGCAAATCTCTGAAATATAGTATCCGGACACAAAATTTTAAATTATTATTCATTTCAACCTTTCTCATCTTGATACTATCAGGTGACATTGAGATTAACCCCGGACCTGCCAATAATCAAATCAATCACACAATTTCAATTTTCCAGTATAATATCAGAAGTATTCGAAATAAACTAGAAAAAATTGTTCATATGATCAATGATTTCGATGTTCTGTGTTTCAGCGAAACTCACCTGGACCCATCTTTCTCTTCAGAAAAAAAATAATTCCTGGTTACCAAGATCCTGTTCGAAAGGATCGCGACTCTCGCGGTGGAGGAATATGTGTAATGTTCGCGACACACATCATATATAGGCGTAGATATGAACTAGAATTTGACTCATCAATATTATGGTTTGAAATATTCTCTAAGAAAAGTCACATCCTACTGGGAATGTCATATAGATCAGACCAGTACTGTGATCCAAACTATTGGGTGTACTTAGAATCATCGATATCAGACGCACTTGATATAACCGAAAATATTATTATCACGGGTGACTACAATTCCAACCTTCTAGACAATTCATCGAAGTTGAAGGAAATAATAGACCGATATAGCATCAAAAACGTTATAACTTCCCCTACAAGAGTGGCAAAATCATCGAGTACATTATTAGACCCAATTATTATCGGCAATTCCCTTCGTGTACTAGAAGCTGAAGTAATAAACCCGGGAGTCTCTGACCACTTAGGTGTATATGTGTCACTAGCTTATGATTATTCACAAGTAACTTCGTTCCAGAGAGTAGTATGGAACTACTCCAGAGCAAATTTTGAAAGAGCCAACGAAATACTCGGTAACACGAACTGGGATGATCTCCTTGAGTGCCTCGACACCGATTCAGCTACCATACTTTTCCAAAATAAATTTATGTCAGTAATGAACGATACAATTCCCCAATCCACTGTTACGGTTCGGCCCAAGGATAAAATCTGGTTTAACTCAGAAATCCGAAGAGAAATTCGCAAACGCGAAAGGCTACGTACAAAAGCCATAAAAAATAATAATCCCAACACATGGCAAAAATATAAGCAATGTCGAAATAAAGTAAATAACATGAAAAAGTTCGCGAAATCGAAATTTGATGAAAAATTGGAAGACCGCATGAAAGAATCATCATCTCCCCGCGAATTCTGGCAACTAATGAATTACCTACTATGTAAAAAGAAAACAACGAATGTTCCACCCCTATACTGCTCGAATGCCCATATAAATACCATAAACGTAAATGGAACCGTGTACGCGACTGATGATCTTGACAAGGCTAACATATTAAACCAGAGCTTCATTTCTAACTCATCAATAATTGACTCAAACCACAGTTTACCTGTGTTCAATTCACGTTGTAAAAACACGATGGAGGACTTTGAGTTCACCGAAGATGAAATAATTTTGGCAATTAAATCACTTAAATTAAACAAAGCCCATGGCTACGATGGAATTAGTGCAAAAATGCTCCTAGCTACCGCAGAATCAATTGCTCGTCCGTTTTAATCTTCAGAAAATCTCTTGATAGCATGACATTTCCATCTGTATGGAAAAAGGCTAATGTTGTCCCCATCTTTAAAAAAGACGACCCGGCTGATAGCAAGAACTATCGTCCTATTTCCCTTCTACCCTGCTTGGGAAAAATATTTGAGAAGTTGTACTAAAACAGATCAGGGATTTCTTTAAAAAAAACGAACTACTATTCTTACGTCAATCGGGCTTCATGCCAGGGCAAAGCACTTCTCATCAACTCATAGATCTATACAATCACCTGTGTCAATCTCTCGACAATGGACTGTATACATGTTCTATGTTTTGTGATATATCAAAGGCATTCGAGAGAGTTTGGCACAGGGGACTAATACATAAACTTTCAAGTTATGGAGTTCGTGGTAAATCTTTGAAATGGCTAGGAGACTATTTAAATAACCGACAGCAGCGCGTATTAGTTAACAACAGCTTTTCTAGCTATGAGATCATCCCAGCGGGCGTGCCACAAGGCTCAATCTTAGGCCCTTTTCTATTTTTGGTTTACATCAATGATTTAGCAGACAACATCTGTTCTGTTACGAGAATGTACGCTGACGACACTTGCATTACCAACGAGCACCACGACCTAAATGAATTGGCGCAAACCATGAACAAGGATCTTGAAAACATATCAAGATGGTCAAACAATTGGCTAGTCAATTTTAATCCCTCAAAAACGATGGGCATGTCGTACTCTTTGACTGGGACATCCGGCGATACTCCTAATTTAACCTTTAATAATGATACTATATCCTTTGTTGAGACACATAAACACCTCGGTCTTGAACTCCAATCAAATATGTCATGGAACAATCATATCAATGAAACTATTAAAAGAATAGCCTCGCGTTTATCACAACTAAGAAGATTTAAATACCAGCTCGATAGGAAGACCCTAGAAAACATATATAAAACGTATATTTTACCATTATACGATTATGCCGATGTAGTATGGGCAAATGCACCTAAATATCAAATGGATAAACTTGAACGGTTACACATTGATGCAGCCAGAATAGTCAGTGGACTCACACGATCAGTCTCTGATATAAACACAATGAAAGAAGTAGGCTGGCCCCCACTGAGAAGGAGGCGTGAATTACACAAATTACAAACTATGTACAACATTATCAATCGGAATGCCCCTATTTATCTCACAAACATAATACCACCCAGAATAGCTGACATATCAGAGTATGAATTCAGATATCCCGAAAAATTCTACACATATTTCAGTAACACTGAGAATTACAAAAAGTCATTTTTCCCTTCAACCATAAAAGCGTGGAATGACATGCCGTCCGTAATAACGGATGCCCCCACAATTTCAGATTTCAAAACGTATCTTAGAATAATTGACCCCGTCACTAGACCCCCGAGGAATTTCTACACGGGACGCAGGCAATGTAACGTACTTCACGCAAAATTACGGAACTATTGCAGTGATCTAAATTCTGATAAATTCCAAAACTACATATCTGACAGCCCACGTTGCGCATGCGGCAACCAATGCGAAGATGCATATCATTACCTTTTCATGTGTTCCCTGTACCAATCAGAACGAATATAAATGTATCATTCGCTACACAGAGAAGGACTCAAATTAACACATATGAATGATTTACTTTCTGGCATCCAAAACATAGATATAAAACAAAATGTGAAATTGTTCAAAATAGTACAACATTTTATTACGGAAACTAAACGTTTCTGACAAATGATATTAACTTAATTAATAAGTAGGACATAAATATGTTTATTGTTGTTTATTGCTTTTTTCGACCTGGTACTTGCTCGGCCATAACAATGTTTTAAATAAACACAATCGACGTTGGCACCCCCACCACCTTACATCATCCTTTCCTAACGATCCGCAAGATCATCATTCACCAGTCACCATTCTCTCACATTCCACACAGCTGTAAATAAGTTACTTATTGTGCCACTTTGTCAATTATGTAATTTTGTAACAATGTATACTGGAGAGGGGCTCATTAAGTTATGTAACTTGTGCCCCAATCCACTTTGTATTATTACAAATAAAATATGTTTAAAGTAATGGGAAAGCGCGGCGAGCGACAAATCACTCCATCGCTTTCATAACATACATCCAAAGTTAACTGTCTCTCACCTGTGGCGCTGCTGTCGAAAATTCACAAGACACAAAATCGCATACCTGACTATGGCTGGAATCATAGCTTGTACTGGGTCCGTATCACTAACTTGTAGCAAGTGTGGTGGGGATTACGATGATCATGTTATTATGAACTGCCCAGCGATTGCGGAATACCGCAATGATATATGGTATGAACTGATGAATAAATTCGATATTCCATGTATTCTAAAACTGGATAGCCTCAGTCCAGATATCCAATTAAACGTTTTCCTCACTGCACGGCCAAGAGCATTATTCGATATTATTTGTGAAGCTGACATGTTCACAGACTTCATGGTCTGCAGCACATATTGCCTGTGGCATGCTTATCACACATTTCAGACAAGTCTAATCGACAACGCGGACGTTAAGTTATAAGAACAACAGCTAAGAAACTCAACATAACCTTGATGCATAGTACAAAATCTAAGACATGTGTCTAAATACTATTTCATGTTCATGAACCATACATTGTATGTGCATATATGCATATGTATACATACAGTCAATTAGTATAACTGTCTACCAATCTGTGTGTCAGCAGACTCCAGTATTTAATATATGTGCTTATGTTTATACGCTATAGCCTGCGGGTGGTCGGCCGTGTGGCTGGTGTGTGTCATCACTGGCGATGGGCCATGCGTCTGTGCGATGTATGTATGTTTGCGCGCTGTTTATTTATATAAATGTGTGTGTGTGTGTGTAGCACCGTGGCTTGTGAACACTTGTATATGTATTGCATGTATGTTTTATGCGTGTATGAATATCTGTCTGTGTGCGAGTATGGATATGTATGTGTGCATGCATGTATTAGTGTGGGATTTGCATGTATGATGGCGTGCGAGTATGTACGATGGGTGTATGTTCGTATCAATATATACATGGGTGTATGCGTGTGTGTGTGTATGATTGCTGAACTCTTAGCGACTATTCTTTGTTGTTATGTCCACTGTATATATGTTTACTGTTCTTGTGTTATTTGAATGTCTCTTTGTCAATTTATATTACTCATAACTCTCCGTGAATGGAGGAAATAAAGATATATATATATATATATAATTAGGAGCATATACTAAAACGGAATACATACAGTTTTGTGTTTGCATATCGAAATATATCATGAGTGTCTGGACAGAAATATAGATTTTTCACTCGCGGCTAGTAGCCGCTCTTGAAAATTCGATATTTCTTTCCGGCCACTCATGAGGTATTTCGGTTTTCCAAAAAATACTGTATGTATTTCTATATATCCCCTTCATTCACTGTCATGTAAGTGTTACATTTAATGGGGTACTGAACACTAAATCCGACCATTTATGGGACCATCTCCTTTAAACTCAAAGAACATATGCAACAAGTGAATGAATTTGAACCATGGAATAGTTGAAAATACACTCGTGTTCTCTGTGACCGATGCAAAAGACATGGTAATTATAATGAAAATAAATTTATGGCTGGATTCATAAATTTATTTTCATCATAATTACCATGTTTTGTGCATCGTTTGAAGAACACATGAGTATATTTTGCACTAATCTATAGCTCAAATTCATTCATTTGTTGCATATATTCTATTGAGTATAAAAAGGGATGGTCCCATATATGGTCGGATTTAGTGTAAAGTACAACTTTAAGTCAGACGGTATTAAGACGTGGATCAAAACAAGTAAAGAGACGACAAAACAAACCTTGATACTTGCTTGTAATTCAACAGTAAAACATATTATTGTATAGCTATTTGTTTGTGGCCCGATAACATCAATATTTAAATTTAGTCTATGGTCTGGAGATCCCACTTTCGAAAGCTATATCATAATAATATAGAATGAGTTATCATAATGTAATTCTGGGGCTTGTGACAGCATTAAATATCATGTGCCAGTGTATTATCTTATATATGAGAGTCTCACAAGGGGAGCCTCGCGTAATATATTAGCAAATGCACTGACTTACAAGGTCAATATTGTTAAGCCAATGTATTATCTTATATATGCGAGGCACATGGTTTTCTACAAAAATCAGGTAGCTCCAGTCATGTAAGTGTTAAATTTAATGTCCGTGTCCATTTGAATGATCAGTCGAAATAATTTTCCTTACGGTTGAAGGCAGTTCCATAATAACTATGTTCATCACATTGTCACAGTTCATCACACTGCCACAGTTCACCACACCACACAGCCACAGTCCATCACACTGCCACAGTTCCTCTGACTGTCTTTCCTTCATGCAATCGTCTGTTTCCTATCACGGCACGTTTTTCTGGCAGACATATCCGTACACGTCGCTGCAGGGCATGTTGTGACTGTCTGACCCACTCATTGCATTGCAGTTTCCATTGTGGTTCCCGTCTATATTCGACCACGGCATTGTGCTCTCATCATACAGTCTCCATGTGCCGCTTACACGCGTTCCGTCTGCCCAGTAATAAGAGGATGCACAACTCAGCTCAGTTTGTGTTTGGGTGATTTTCTGAAAAACACATTCGGTGAGAATTATAGGTACATATACAGTATCTGTATAACAAAGAAGGATATTGAGGAGCGCATTCTGATCGATATTATGTTCCCGTTTTCATCGTAGTTTAGGGGTGGTGATAAAAGCGGTTTTATGCGCTCAAGATACATGTACAGTGCTGCATGTTGCGCCCAGTGTCTCATCGTCTAGTGCTTGGCTCAAATTGCGAGCACAAAATAATGGGTACTAAGAGTTATATGCAAGCTTCAAATCCGTTTCAACGGATATTAAATTACCATTTTAGATTGGGTGACAAAATCGCATTCGTGTTGTAGGGACAACATGATTGACCACTAGGTATATATTTATAACAATAATAATGTCATAACAAAACAATGGGAGTCATGTGTCTGCTGGGTGAACTATTTTGTACTTTGAATATACTTTTACAGTGCGATGTATTTGGGTATATCAAATATATATAATGTGTTTTAACGCAGAATTACACCACATAAAGGGGAGCAAATGCAGCACATCACGACTCCCACTCATCCGGTGGTTATATTACGCTCAGTGTATATTCCGTACACTAAACCCCTCCCCCATGTACCCGTAAAACTTAGTAACTACCAGGGTTTCTCCTATTTGGTGAATAATGATGCCACCACACGATATATAATTGAACCCTTTCCCACAAGCAGCCAAACGTCATATAATTCCGGAAGACACAATTAATGTTATTAATATAAAATTTACTTTGGAATGTCACTAGTATATTTGAACTAGTAAATTAAGAAGGCGTACATTTACAAAACAAATATCAATTTCAATCTGTCAATTTGAAAGATAAATCATTATCCCTCATAATATTCTATAGTACTATAACAACAATTTACCCTCACTATGTGAGAGATATGTCCTAATTATGAAAAAATGGCTTAAAAAACAATTTCTTCATGTAGGTCGATAGACAGATTGACAGGAAATATTAAACAAGTACACTGCAGTATCTGACTTACGAACCCAGCTAGGGTATGTGCTCAGTCTATGGATGGTGACTGTCTACGATAAAATAAATAAAACATTTTTCATTGCAAGCTATAGTTTTGTGGCAGCCATTTGCAGTGCTACTTTTGTTTAGGGAAAATCACCATAACTCTACATAATGCCTGAAAAGATGAATCAGTAATGAGTATTTATGTCTGCCAGATTATTGACAACGTGGTTGAATAATATATATGTTGATTTATGTTGTTTTTGGTCCTTTACCCGATAAAAATAGTCCTTCAAATGGCTGTCAAAAACAAACATTTGCAATGAAAAATGTTTTATATATTTTCTCACTGACAGTCATGATCGCAGATGGTAGTCTTAGTGCATACCCTAGTTGGGGTTATAGTCTAGACAAAGCAGAGTGGTTTTTTTTTGTTAAAGCTAATATTTTCCCCAAAAATAAAACATCGAGATATCTCTATTGTGAGGGTAAACACGTCTTGCTATAATATTATTGTATACATTGGTTATAACGGATATTTATTTGTTCCCCTTCAAATTGGTTGTTTGAAATTGCGCTTTTTTTGGAAAATTCACGAATGGGGCGCCTCATTAACTCCATTGCATATCGACCCATTAAATATTTCCTGACTGTATATGATGACCCAGGTCTGCATATTAAAAGCACTCGAGAAAACAGCAGTTATATGCCATTAGTCGAGTACCCGTATGTATACACATGAAGTAATAGGCCGGAATTCCTGCCATGCGTTTGTAATATCAGAATATCACACTATACAGTTTATGTGTATCAGAAGGTAACCAATCAAACGGATTTTGTCGTGCTATTCTCTTATGATATATATCATTGAATTGATTGAAGAGCGATTGGTGTAAACTCATATGCCAATGTAAAAAACAGAACTTAATACAATTTGTTTCGTGCTGCTCTCCAATCATGTCTAACATATAATTGTTGTGAAGAGCTGGTGTAAACTCGTGTGCCAATGTAAAAAAAAACAATCAAAGGTATATTAAGCGTTCATCGTCGCTAATATAATGTCTGTCAATATTTTAACCATCAATGGTTAGAATATTGACAGACATATCTAGCGACAATACACCATTAAGATATATATGATTTATTTGTTTTACATTGGCACATGAGTTTGTATGCCCTAGCCGACAGTTGTGATATCGTCTTCTCCAATGTAAGCTTATGTGCACAGATCCATTAAAACAGCGATGATTTTTCGAAATAAATCTTCCAGCGGCCACTTCAAGGTTATTCAATGTGATACACTGATATATATGGCGGCCCTGCATTTTAAAAGCACTTTGACAAACACTTATCGTTATCCGACTGCTCGATACAACTCACTGAACATTCTAGGACGATACCTCATGAACCAATAAACAGCGCAAAGTAAACTGCCCTCACCTGTATATAAATACATATTTTACAGACACGCATCGGGACATTTACTGATGGCTCTCCTTGTAACATTGAGCCACAAAAAAACTCGTGCAATATTTAGTTGGTCGATATTATTAGTTATCTTCGGCAACATCGGGGGTACATGGAGATTTAATACCTGGATGTCGATTTTGAACCCCGAGGCGGAGCCGAGGGGTTCAAAAAGAGACATCCAGGTATTAAATCTCCATGTACCCCACGATGTTGCCGGAGATAACGATTTTGTCCCCACAACAATAAACATGTCTCCTTAATTTAAGTGTGTTTTTCATAGGTTATCCGATTAATTCACACCAATAAGAATAATTCAGTAGCTGACCTAAGGACCCGGCGTCAGGTGACGTCAAATTCGGCGTGCGAGAGCAACGTCACGATTGGTGGAAACTGCCAGTGCAAGGGTCATTCATATACCTCCGATGTTTCACGTGCTCATATACCCCCGATGTTTGGCGCACGTTCTCGTATACCCCGCCGTCAAGGGTGACGGGGGAAAAGGCGATTTAAACGTGGCGTTGTAGCCAATCAGATTGCTAGTTACAACTGGATGTGGGGACAAGAGGAGTTAATACACGAGAGCCAAATAACTATTTAATTTGTGCTTATAAACAAATATAACGACATATTGGGGGAAAACATTCATGTGAGGGGTTATGGTATGGAGTATTCTCTGGTCGTGATATAATCACCGAATGAGTGGGAGTCGTGACCCCGTACATACTTATTTGCAGCAAGCAAATCGATATAACTGGAACAACAAGCATTTACTGAACCACATTTAATTTCGCAACTGTGTGCATGAATCAAACGACAATAATTATTGCTATGTTATTTTGTTAGCCTATACAGTACTATTTACACCCATCAGATCACATATATTACCATCTTAATGATGCCAGTGACAGCCAATGTAGGTTATTCTTATATATTAACAGAACAAGGAACAAAATACCATTGATTTTTATACTGATTGTTGAATATTAGGAAATTTCTAAACTTTCTATGAATATCAGACCTTCTATCCAAGGAACCTTATAAACGGCAGACATAATTTTATGAACAAGGAATTGCACACTTCAACGTCTGAAGTCAGACATCTTGTATTCGGCATATATACATGTACACAACATACTTTCTAAACAACTATCTTTTCTAATTGCGTTGTCCGTACATCGACCCAATACTGTCGCCCAAAATATCTTCTATAATTAATTTAGACACTGTATACTACTTAGGAGTCATTAGCACTGCAGTATAGAACAGTAGAGATCAGAAAAGGGTCTTATATTTATAGTTGAATAATATCGCCGACCACCAATATGCATACGTTATATTATCCATTTGTTCGCACGGGATACGGCGAATTTGGACGCATTATTAGAAAATAAATGTAAATCTGTGCTAGCTGATATTTTGGGGGAAACCCACTTTTCCGTAAATAAAATCAGTGAAAACTGGAATCGACCTCTGAATAACATATCACCCTATTTGTGACCGAAAACTCATCCGAACGACAGAGTGTTAGCATGTGCACAAGTTGTATGAGCTTGTGGGGCAATTCAATGCTATGTGGTTAATTTTGGGGTAAATGTCACATTATTTTGTTGAAAATGAGAAAAGTTTGGAATGTATCACAACATAATATACAATGTTAATGCAGTATATTCATAATCCAAGTTTCCTCGAACGTAAACCAGATAGTTATATTGGTAGGCAAGATGCTGTTTTCCGCCCGAGACACGTTCTATCAAAGTCTTATAACATAGCTTAAGCGCTGTTGACCCGCACACCTAAACCACCAATACACGTAATAACATATCAAAATTGTGACAATAAAATGGTTTATTCCATAAAAAACATTATATTTGTTCTAAACTCCACAAATGTGGAAATTACATTCAATTGCAACGTTTACATAAATTCAAAAATGTACGATCTCATCTGACCTCGCAAATCGGATTGTTATGTCGTAGTAGTCGTATCGTAAACGTGAACACGACCACGTGGTCGCCAATTGAATTAATTATCTCATACATGTACACCCTGAAATTTGTAAATTGGAAATTACATAATTATACATCGCGAGACGTTCAGTGTAATACATGCGTTACTAATGAGTACCATAGGACCTCTTGCAATTACGATAAAAACATACTGGTGATTGGAGGTTGGAATAAAATAACATTGTACGTGGTCTTAAAGCTGTGTTGTCTATGGGTGTACTCAATTAGCTATGGATGTACTCGATTGTCGTCATAGAAGCCGAACGTCGCTGATTACACTTCGGAATAGGTCAGGCCTTCTCTAAACGCAAACAAATGTGCGATTGCTTCTAATGACGTGCCATATTATGTGCCTAATCAGGTTTTAATTGAAGGGTTAAATGTGTGACAAATCCCGACACTGGGTCTGGGCGTATAAGTCTGTGATAAGCCTTTTGGTAGGACCTTTCTCTGACGTAAAGCAGTATATCGCCTACCAATATATGGGTAGCTGGTTTACGTTCGAGAAAACTTTGACTATTCTTATCATGGCACTACTAGCTTAGTTCGGCTTTTGGTGCAACCAATCAACAAAATCTAATGGGATCGTGATGGGTTATGATTTGTTTAAGTGAAATAAAATAATTTTATGGAAAATCATGACATGCACTGGACACCTGCATATAGAGCATAGGACTAAGTTTGTATCCGGAAATAACTAACCCCACCCATGCAGGAGGTTGGGGGGGGGGGGTACTGACATCATACTTGTGAGATATAGAGTGGTACTGTACATCATAATTGTGAGATGGGGAGGGGTAATGTACATCATAATGTTGTGATGGGGAGGGGGTAATGTACGTCATAATTTGTGAGATGGGGCGAGTAATGTACATCATAATTGTGAGATTGGGAGGGGGTGATATACATCATAACTGTGAGATGGGGGTCATGTACATCATACTGAGATGGGGAGAGGGTACTATACATCATAACTATGGATGGAAATGGGGTAATGTAGGTCATAATCATATATTTAGGAATTTACAAACAATATTCATCTAATGTACTACGATAACCTTTAACTATATTTATGAGGAACTATACTCATCCAATGTACTGCGATAACCTTTATCTATATTTGTAACTACATGGGTGTGTAACTACTATGTATACTTAATATATACATGTATATGCCTTATAATATTATCGCGTGATTAAAACTGTACATAGCCGATGAATAATCAACCGTTCTACTATCCTAACTATTTTTGTTGACTTCTAGATACAGTGGGTTCACGCCTTCCGGTTACCAGTCGACCCATCGCGCTGGTTTGTATCTGCCTGCTCGGTGTGTCGGTGTGGTGGTAGCGGACCTTGCCCTAAGTTATCATGTCTTGATATCCCCTTTGCCATAAACCATAAAACATAACTGACCCAACCAATACAGGATTTCACGAGAAAATGACCGTGACGTATGTGTGTCCATTTCAATACGCTGCATAATTATGATGACGAGTCCAGCAACGCGGTGACGTAGGTATATTTTAGTTTGTGTGTTTGTTCATAATCACAAGCATATGGACCATACACTATTTGCAAGCATTACCACAAATGGCGAATTTAAATACCACAATGATATGTATAACTAATTACAAGTATATAGTTGGATCCCGATAATAATATTCTCAAACTTTCAGGAAATGGTTACGTGCGTTGACTTACCTGCCACACCCAGTTATGTTCTGTTTGCGATCTGACTACGAGCAGATGTCCTCCTTCGCACTTGCAGATGGCTTGGGCCGCAGACCAAGTAGCAGGAGCCTCGCATTCGATCCGATACCATCCGACAATTGTCGCAGTGTAAGTGTATCTACTCCTCCCAAGCAGTCGGTAATGTCGGTCCCCATTCAAGCTCACCCCACAATAATTTGTGGTTGGTATGTAGCCTCGCAGCGTACAGTGTTTATTTTGCTTCATGTACGAAAAAGAGACACATCTGGTGTCTGCTGAACAGGCCATGGAACACGCCAACTTCGACCGGACTGAAAACTGTCCAACAGAACAATCGCCACATGATTTCCCAGCCAAATCTGGAATTTCTTCCAACTTATTCTCCTGAATACATGCATTGAAAGCGAGATGATATGAAATCACCGCGAAGAGATATATGACGAGTTTCGTCATCACTGAAGTATTAAGCCAATACTCGTAGAACGGATACAACAGGTATGTGGTTACAACATCGACCACTTCGCTGGAACTGACAAAGATTCTGTTCGGTTCGTGGAGGTATATTTGTTTACTGTTATTGGTTCAGTCGCCAAGGGAGCGAACGGGCTTCGACTTGAGCGATGTAACTAAACGCTATACGATTAAAGCGTATTTACCAAATCACCTGCATGGGAATGAAGCACATAGTTATAAATCATCAAATGCCATAACAGGTATCATCAAATGGACAACAATAGTTCGATACACTGTTAGAAAATAATGTCGGTTCGACGGTTTCGGGCCGTCATAATCCGGCGACGGTTCCATACCGTTTAATCAGTTTGAGGTCCCATACCGTTATTTTATGTGCCCTTGAAAATTGTCTAAATTAAATATTTTCGTGACTGAAAGTCATGCCGTCAAAATTCAATAGTATATTTATCGGCGACCATATTATATACGGCAATGACTCCATACAGTATGGCTGATTCTTACTCTGCTGATATTTAATATGCATTATTAATCAGGCATTCATTCTGTGTTATTCAGGTCCGTACGTAAAATCTTGAGTACGTTATTCTGATCCGGGGTCAAGTTCCCGCTTTAGCATCTCACCTCATTTATTCGCCATTTTATATATCTTTGGCAAAAATACTATTAGTTTTTGGGAAACTGTTACCTTTTCAATTGTGGACAGTTGTTAAGACGGTCTGATTTCGGTTCCTTTGATAACCGGACAAGTTTCAATTCTGCGAAAAGCGGCTTAATCATTGACAATTTCCACTAAATTCGAGAGAAGAGATTCATGGCATGATCCAGGCCAGGGTCCGACGGCTGTAACCTGACTTCATTCGACTCAGCGCTGATGTTGAAATCGACAGTGTTGTGTCTCAGTATTAAAACACTGGCGCATTTACTGACACAAGAGGATACAGATACAATTAACACGAGCTTCGATGTCAACCAATAGTGACAATAATAACAACAACGTGCCGCTATTACTATTGGAATGTTGACAATCAAGTTGACAGTGTTCTGAATCTGATTGTTTCAAAACACAGCATGTACATTTACAATATAGGATATACATGTACATGTACTGTACGCACCAGTGTAATACACAAGAGCTTCAATGGCAACAATAACACCGTAAACAATGAACTGACGCTGCGCAGTGACGGATGATCACATATCTACAATTCCAACTTTACAATTACACGGACCAATTCATCCCGTGTTCATCAATTTTCATTGAAACGTGTGGTTATGAGACAATATCATCATTCGCCATGTTATCGTCAAGTTGTTACGACAATTTACCGGGAGTACACTATTGGTTGGATGTTCTGATCAAACTATCTTTGGCTGACTCAATGATATTGATACTAAGTGTCGTGACACCAGTATAGGCCTATAGTTTGATGCATCATGCTTTAAAATTTCATGGAAAATGTGCGACTACAGGAGAACATTGTCGCCAAGTCATCGCGCACAGTTATTACATGTATGGGATCTGCTGTTGTCGTGAAGGTTCCAATCCCAACTAGCTGTTATTGATATAATACAGTACCAGTCAAAAGAGATGGTATATTAAGCGCGCTATTTTCGCGCCCAATATCGCAATAATATTGCAAGTGGAAGCGCTTATAAGCATGTCGCTTGTGATATTATTGCAATATTTTGCGCTTAATATCTCAAATTATTGCTTCTTCTATATTGTTTATTGTATAAATAGAGACAACGTTTTAGATATGTATATAATTATAGTTGTAAATGCTATACCGGATGTACACTATATGCACAGTATTTATATAATATAAATATAACACTATCGGGTCTGTATGAAATTTAGCGCGCTTAGTATCGCAATATTTTGCATTCAATATCGCATTAATAAGCGTGACATATTTTTGGTATTGTGCTATAATCACGCCTTTTTCTAAATTAAGCACGCTCAATATCATAATAAAGGTGCGCCTAACAATAGCACTTCTTCTGACTGGTACTGTATTGTCATGATGTACAGATTCACCTGTTAAGACAAGTGACTGGACAATTTCACGCCTTACATGTTACCAAAAAGTATGCCATTAAGATATTTTACTTTTACGTGTACATAAATTTGAGTTTTAACCGTGAAGCTTTGTTCTTATTATGGCTTAAAAGAGCATGCCGATTCATGGTTAGAATTGTCGAAATTGGTATCACTTATATTTCCACCCCACAGATCGGACACAAAAGTTATAACACCGGCTGGGCTAAGTCCCACAAGTACCTTCCATGTCATATGACTTTTATAGTCAGAATACATTAAAGTTTTCTTCACAAGTGATTTTGGCGTCTCCGTATATACTTCAGTACAGTCTGGAATCACTCGCGTATTTTGAAATCGTGACTTGAAGGATACTGACATATGGCCCAAACTGCCTCCTGTGATGACCAATCAATGAGAAAATGCAACTTGTCGTGCAAGATGTCCACCCATTTGTTAAAAATAACACTCGCTGTCGATTGTGCGATCATGAATCGTCTTGCTATGTCGGTGGTTAACAAACCAAGGCGTAAACGCATTAATGTCATAAAAAACTCATCCACTTGTCGTAGTTTGTTTGGTCGTCCCCTTTTCCCCTCTTCTCTCGTTTCACAGCCTGTTGCTTCATCAAACAATAAATTGAATGTGAGTTTGTCAGGCAGTCCTGTATAGAACATCATGTCCTCATCTGCCATATCTTCAATTGTCAATTGTGGAAGATCAGTTTGATGACCAATGTCCACTAAACATGCTCTATCAAAACTTGATTCTGATGTCTGGCATGAAACTGTCACCATATCACAGACATAGGGTAATGTTTGCACTTCCTGATGTCGATAACTGGGAATTGTTGAGGTGTCGATGGGCCCACAATAATCATGCATCATTATGGAGGTATCAAGTTCACTTTGTGTTTCAGCTGCGGTAAATACCAAATTCTGTACAGAGTCATCATCCTCAACTTCTAAATCTCCATTGATTTCCATGGGTTCTGATAGATTGTCGCTACTGGAACCATATTTCCAAGTCGCAAATGTTTTGTGAGGAAATACCGACGGCAGATCGTGTTCGTTGGTTTTGACCCCACCTTCGAAATGTTCGGAACAAATTCTCGAATTACGCCCGACTTCGAAGTTTTTTCGGCTCACTCGGAATTTCGACACACGTTGTCGCGCTTTATTCTCGGGAAATCTGTGTAATTTCACAAAGCGATCGTCAACAACTTTACCAGAATAATTATGGCAGTCAGTCACGCAACAATATAACTTTCCCATGTTAGAATCAGTTTGGAATCATAGTATTAATGCAATAACTTCAATGAAAATAAACGCACGTGTTGAGTGTAAACAAAGATCTGCGAGACTGATACCAACCGGATGTAATTAGAATCACAGAAGAGCTCCAGGAATCAATTGGAGATAACTCATTTACCGATAGAGGCTATAGACAGTAAGCTACATGAGCTGATTCGCCCACCCCATCCCAGCCGCTATCCAGCATTTCTGTCACACAATAATGTCAACTCGGCTCGGCTCCCTCTCGATAACCTCTCAATGCCATACTAGTACATAAAGATTGCACAAGCCCACATTTTTTGTTCCGGACTGTAGAAAATTGTCGATAACCAGTCTAAATGAGCGGGAACTTAACTTACTACTTAAGTAGGACTTAATCTTGTTATGTGAAACGCGTTCTTGAAAAGGAAAAGTTACATCATAAGATCCATCTTATATCTTAGATTAAGTCCATCTTAAGATAATCTTATGACATTGCTTCATGAAACAGGGCTCCGACCTGGACATCCCCCCCCCACACCGAACCCTGAATAAAACAACTTTTTCTCAGAAGAATTTAATTTTTCGCCGTTTCATGAATATATAAAGCAAAATAAGCGATAAAACCATTCAATGATTATTTTTGTCATGTTGGTGCTGGCTGGGGGAGGGGAGATATCCTGACCTGGACATCTCCTCCACCCCCACCTCAAACCCTGACTAACAACTTTTTCTCAGAAGAAGTTAATTTCTCGCTGTTTCATGACTACATATAAAGCAAAATAACCAATAAAACCATATGTACAATGATTTTTTTTGTCATGTAGGTGTCGGGTGGTTGGGGGGTGGGGGGAGATATCCTGACCTGGATATCTTCCCCCCACTCCAAACCCTTACTCAAACAACTTTTTCTCGGAAGAAGTTAATTTCTCGCCATTTTATGACTATATAATGCAAAATAAGGCTAAAGCGATAAAATCATGAGATGTATTTTTGTCATGTATGTGCTGGGTGGGGGGAGGGGCCCGGGGGGAGGGAGATATTCTGACCTGGACATCATCCCCCACCCCAAACACCGACTCAAACATCTTTTTCTCGGAAAAAGTTAATTTCTCGCTGTTTCATGACTATACCCTAGTAGAAATGGAATGATTCCCAAACCATGATCACAGTCATATTCGCAACCATGTCCGCAATCATCTGAGGATGGTTGCATTTGGAACGATTCCCAACCTCCAAGTTAGAGTATATTCTAGCTTGCGCAATCATCAAAAGGTTGCGCAACCATCATGATGGTTGCGCAACCACCATAATGATTCCCGCAATCATCCTCAAATGATTCCCTACAATCATCTTCGCATGCATCGCGATCATCGCAATCTTATGGGAATCATAAAGAAGGTTGTGAAATGGGAATCATAAAGAAGGTTGCGAGATGGGAATCATAAAGGAGGTTGCGAGGATGGTCATGATGATGATTGCGGGAATCATAAAGAAGGTTGCGAGATGCGAATCATAAAAAAGGTTGCGAAGATGGTCGTGATGACGATTTTGGGAATCATAAAGAAAGTTGCGAGATGGGAATCATAAAGAAGGTTGCGAGGATGGTCATCGCATCGCGACCATCCTCGCAACCTTCTTTATGATTCCCATCTCGCAACCTTCTTTATGATTCCCGCAATCATCAACATGACCATCCTCGCAACCTTCTTTATGATTCCCATCTCGCAACCTTCTTTATGATTCCCATCTCGCAACCTTCTTTATGATACCCGCAATCATCATCATGACCATCCTCGCAACCTTCTTTATGATTCCCATCTCGCAACCTTCTTTATGATTCCCATCTCGCAACCTTCTTTATGATTCCCGCAATCATCATCATGACCATCCTCGCAACCTTCTTTATGATTCCCATCTCGCAACCTTCTTTGTGATTCCCATCTCGCAACCTTCTTTATGATTCCCGCAATCATCTTCACAACCATTCTACCCCCCCCCCCCCAATTAAATATAAAGTTCACAACCTTCAAAGTGGGCACATGCATTACTATAAAAAGTTATGGCAGTCAAATCATCATTGCAATCTAATTGGTATACAAATGGGGATAACAAATTAGTGCACATAACAGTTTAGCACAATATGCAATATGGACACTTTGTTGAGCCGAAAGGATATCGAATCAGAGCACTTCCTTTGCTACAGTGGATCTTCATCGCAAGACATAACCGATAATATTTACAAAAATACAGACTTTGAAGCACTTGGGAGTCCACCATTCTTACTGGCTAAAATATGATCATGTTTGGAGCTCCTGATATATCACAACCAATTCATGTTCTTCCTATTGAGTAATAAGTTTCCTTGAACTAAATAAAACATTCTTTTAATTTCACATTCGAAACTTGCAAAAACTTTACTATTATTTACTTTCACCTCCATAATAATGATGATTACACTTTTTGTTTATTAATTTATGAGGATCTTTTTACCAACAATATTATTTGATCAAACAACAGTGTGAAAAATCCCTCACTATAATTATATATTATATAACACATTATGTTAATTCACCTTTACTAACTAATACTAGATAGGTAAGATTTGATATGAGCCCTATAGATCTAGTAGATATTACAAAATGTCAAACTTTATAAAATATTTAATTTTAAATGGATAAGTATTCTCTTAACAATTTAAAAGAAAGTTCAGAGGCATAACATATCAAGAATCAGGAAATTTATACAAAATAATAAACATTACTTACAATTTAATCAAGTGTCAGCATGATGGACGATGTGTTTCCATAGCTTTCTCAGCAACACATATATTAAAGAAAAGCTTAAAGATGGATTATCTCTTTAAATAATTTTTTTTAAATAGTTGCGTGTGTATAAAATAATAGATATGAACTGAAGACCCCTGTCCGGAAAAGCTTCTATCAATTAATATTGATTTTATTTTTAATATTAAATCGGTACCATCAATGCTACTATTTTTAGAACAGACCATCCGGATGATACCATATTGCGATATAGAACACTGGGTTGTTCCTACGCCCTACGGCTACGCAACGAACGTAAAATGTCCCAGATTGATTGTTTGTATTGTTTTGTTCCACAGATATAAGCGATAATGAGTATAATTGACGTTTATTTGTGACAAAATTGTACAATAAAATTTCTGGTCTTGGTTAACAGTAACCACTATTGTTCGCTAGCTGAACAAACATGCTCTTTTAGACAGAAATATTCGAAATAAAATTAATATTAATCGATAGAAGCATTTCCGGACAGGAGGCTTCGATTCAAATCTAATATTTTATACCCCGGTAACTATATAATACATGTTTACAAAGATATAATCCACCTTTAAAACAATACTCAAAATGTAATTGGCTTCAATTTATAGTAGGGTCCTGCGAATTGGATATTTTGATCGAATCGAATATCGTATCAAATTCACGAATCGAATCGAATATCAAATCAAATATCGAATCGAATCATATCTGTGCATTGCATTCTCAATTAGGTATGTTTTTTCAACGATTAGATGATTTGTGAAACGTTCTATGAACTACATGCATGAAGTTCCATCACAACTTATGTGGCGATAAACCGTTGTTTGTACTATTAACTTCAATTTATAAGTGTCAAGAAAACAAAGCAGATTAAAACGTCCATGTGGCCATCACAACGATTAATATATTACCACTAAACGGATTATCGGAACTAAAATCACACAAAGTTTCTACAGTTTGCATGCAAAACTGCAAATCAGCATTCGGAAACACCCGTTGTTATAAACTTGAAGACGCAACAACAGTCGCAATGTAGCCTCTTCTGTGCGGAGATATATTCCGCATTGGCAACATGCATGTTGTTTATGTCAATATATTCAATACGTGATGTGTTATGTAGGATTGTTTCACCCCTCACCCCAAAATTCAGCAAAAACTCTTCATGTAGTGGTTGATGCTTCTTGAACAGATGATTCCATAGATGGGTCATTGTCCCAGATGCTTGTGATTTATACACCATGCATGTTGCATTCATCACACGCGTGTCTGCAGCTTTATCGTGTTTAAAATAAACATGAATGATGGATGACATTTTGTCCATTGTAAAAGAAAGCTCCGAAGCTGAAAGTCAACTTCAAAAGAGAACAGTGCCAAAATACACTTTTCGACACCGGGAACATGTGTTGTTTACATTCTCACCCATATTACATATCGCGGAATCGGATAGACGATGGATAACGCTATCGGTTGCCGAGTCTCATAGCTATTATAATTTACCGCGTCGTCGGTCCATTGGCAATCTGCGAGCTTTTGCTACCATTTTAAAGCTATAGAATACAGACGTATTTAGTCATCCTATCGTGGCTAATTCTTGGCTATGTACAATAAGAATTATAATGTGAATATATACATAATTTTCGGGAATTAAATGCCACAAAACAGCTAAGATCGACATGTGTACTTGTCCTACTTTTCCGGCATTGTATATTCAAAATTTCAAGTTGGTAATTTCGACTCGAATCGAATTTGACTTTCGAATCGAATCTCGAATGGAATACCGTATTAAATAATCGCAGGAGCCTAATTTATAGCTACATGTATATGGCGGTTTGCACTCCTAAATGTAAATAATATTTTTCGCTATTGAAATTTTTCCCCATATCGGTAACTCTGCATTGGTTCAATTTGTTGAAGTATTACCGGTGCAAGCATAAATTAATAACTGAGCCTTAATAGGGCACATATAATAATGAAAGTGTCAATGACACTGTAGCTCAACTTATGTAGGGAATAATTTAATGGTTGACAGTAAATGGAGGAATATAGGAAAGGTGCTAATTAAAATGTCCAACCTGTGCCAAAGGATTTAGTCAGCAAAGAGTAAACAAGACTGCTGCTGGCGGCCATATTTTGTGGCTGAATGACCCCAAAATGACTCGTTCCCATCTACATGTCATTGTTAACATCTATGAAAAATTTCATGATGATCAGATGAACAGTACGACCTGTAGCCTGTGCTAATGGATTGAATTTTGAAATTCAAGATGGCCGCTGGCAGCCATGGTTTTTTGCCGAATGACCCCAAAATGACTCGTTCCCATCTACATGTCAATGTCAACAGCCATGACAAATTTCATAATGATCCAACCAAAGGTACGAAATGTAGCCCATGCTAAAGGAAATTGTTGACGATCGAGTCATGCACACGGACACACACACGCACACACGGACGACAGATACTAAGACATGGCAATAGCTCAAACTTTACAAAGTAAAGTAGAGCTAAAAATAATGCCTACAGCTAGTAACTTGTTGGAATACCTGAAACATCTCATTGGTGTCTGCCTCTCTTGAAAATGTTATATTTCTTTCCAGACACTCATGAGATATTTCAGCATTAAAACAAAATATGTAGGTATTCTCTATATAAACAGCTGTATATTATGGTGTACATATGCTTGAATTGTTCATGAGATTCAAATAGCTACCAGTGGTAATAAATATACATTTAATTGCTTCCAGTATATACATTAAGACTGTGGTGCCAGTTATTCAACTTAAACTAGCCTCTTTCCATGAAAATGTCTTCTTTTCTCTCTTTTCCAAAGCTTCCAAAGCCCTTCTTGCTGTATAGCAGTGAGCATTCATCATCTTTGTAATGATAGTTCTTGAAATCTTTGTGGACCCTGATATGACCGTAATCGTTGACATACCGGTATAACCTGCAAACAAATTTTTAAAGCCTATCAATTGGGGAAAATTATGTTGTGTTTGGTAGTTTAAGTGGATAACACACACTAAATCCAACCATTTATGGGGGCGGCCATCTCCTATTTTATACTCAATAAAATATATGCAACAAATGAATGAATTTGAGCCAAGGATGTGTGAAAAATACATTCATGTGTAAACCACTTGTGCTCTATGGATAATGTAAACAACATGGTGATAATAATTAAATTGAGTTTTTTACATCATAAATTAAGTGCAAATGATAATCCCACTTTGAAATAATACGTCAACTGCATGAAGATTTGGGGGGGGGGGGGGGGGGGTTGTTGGGAATGTGTATATTCTGAATACATAAATAGACCATTGTGTTTCATAAAGATATCAATCAATTTATTATAATTTACTGTGTAAAAGCATAATTGACATAGATCGATATAAAACTGATAGAACATAATGATAGTGAATTAGCAACATCAGTATTTCATGTAATAACTCATGCCAGGGCAGTTATCTATTTTCCTAAATTCAAATATATTCAACAGACCCCCATCCCCGCCCTCTGACTCCAAAAAAACAGATTGTGGGTTGTCTATAGCTATAATGCCAATTGAGATATTTGAGGTGAATATATTAAATTAGTCATACCGTATATATATGTATAGTGTTTCATTTCAATGTAATCTGGAAAGAGAGTTAAGTTTTGGGAATTGCTTAAGCTTTCCAGCTGTAACTAAATTCATATGGGTGGGGCTGGTATCTGACTGCTGAAGGTGGTTGCAAGGATGGATGCAGTATAAACTTTTTTATCCATATGTACATTTTATGTGTTGAATTTTCATCATACTGGTACTGTAGATCAATAACAAAAATCAAAATTGATTTACAATAGTACTTACCAGGACTCTACCAGAGGTGTGTTAACACAGTTGTGTGCATGGATCCATTCTGCGCAGTCAAATTGTAAATTCTTCACAAAATACAAAACAAATGAGAAATAATCTATTTTCACATATAAATATGTTCTCTGATATAGCCATACACTCAATGTTAATTCCTAGTACAGAATCACAGAGCAGAATGTCCAGTGATTTGTATGATGCAGGCATTTAGCAGGAAGCCAAACAGACTGTTTTTATTTGAAAAGTGCATGACAGCACACACTATGGGAAATTTGATCTATGTGTTATCTCTACACAGATGTTAAATTTAAAATGCCTGACAGATACATTGCATTGTTTTGTCTGGATCAAAGAGAATATTGTATTAAAGTAGGTGTCTGGTATAAGTAGGTACGTGTGCACATACTTGTTATTTAAAGACTGGTTCAGAGAGTGAGATAAATTTATGACATGAATTAATAACCAAATTATCTTTTATATTAATTCAGTTAGATTTGATCTTTAATTTCTTATTAAATATCAGCTAATGTTATATATGCATAGGGATTCAAAATGGTATAATTTTATAAGTTGACATTTTGAAATACAAATAAAAACAAGAATAAATATCTTTACAGTAAGGGCCTCATGCAAACTATATAACTGAACATCGCTCTGCAGAGGTTAAAATTATGCAACTGAAGATTCATGTCTTTAATTTAGATGTTGAAAAGAATATGTCACATCTTTTCAAAGTTCTCTCAAAACCTGAAACTTTAGTCATTGACAAATGCCATTACATATATAGGAAGTATCAGTTTCTTAGCAATGGGGGCAGTGCATGCATTGAATTTGCATCTGACATAGAAACTTTTTTTTTTAGGAGCTGAAACTATAAAGGGCATTAAAATACTCTTCATAGTTAAGTTTTTGTTTTATATAAATGCATTTATTATTATAAATAGACATGTTTCTACATCTGATTGTTGTTCAAAATGATTTTCCGGGCTCATTTAAGTATAGTTTTAATATTGAAGCATATTCTTTGGATATTTGGTTCCTACTTCAGGGCCACCAATCTTCTTTTGGATAGGGAACCTTATTATTGTGTAAGGAAGGAATTTAAGAAAATAGTAATTTTAAGAGCTGAGACTATTTTACTCTCTCCTTAGTGTTAAATTTTGATGTTATGAACTCTTCTCCTGCCCTTAAACATTGTATATATTTTTTGGGGATTTAGTTCAAAATATTGCTTGATGCCATTTGTTGGAATGCTCCATTCATTACCTTTCCGATGAATGGTAAAAACATATATTTTAAACTAAATGCACACAAATTACTGACAATAAGTTAAATGTTGGACTTAGTTTATTTCTGAGCCTATAAAATGTGGACTTAGAAATTTCTGGAAATGAAATTGCTGTACTTGAACTATTTCTGATGGTTTCCGTTTTGCAACCATCATTGCAACCTTCGCAATCATCAAGATTACAACTGGAAAACATGGGAAGCATCATATTCTGTTCTTGCAATCAAGGTAACCATGTTTGCAAGCTGGGAATCATGTCTGCAATCAAAGGCAATCATGTCTGCAAACTAAGGGAATCAAGGGGAAGCTTAACGCACGCAAGGGAATCAAGTCTGCAACCTAAGGGAACCATGGGGAAGCATATCGCACGCATCAGCGCGCATGGGAATCAAGTCGCAACCTAAAATCATGATTGCAGGATGGTCGCGGGAATCATTCATTTCTACTAGGGTATAAAGCAAAATAAGCGATAAACCCATAAGATGATTTTTTGTCATGTTGGTGTTGGGTGGTGGGGGGGGGGGGGGACATATCCTGACCTGAACAACTCCCCCCCCAAACCCTGACTCGGAACCACTTTTTCTCGGAAGAAGTTAATTTCTTGCTGTTTCATGATTATATAAAGTAAAATAAGCAATAAAACCATAAGATAATTTTTTTGTCATGTAGGTGCTGTGTGGGGGAGGGGCCCGGTGTGGGGGGGGGGAGATATTCTGACCTGGACATCTTCCCCCACCCCAAACACCGACTCAAGCACCTTTTTCTCGGAAAAAGTTAATTTCTCACTGTTTCATGACTATATGAAGCAAAATAAGCGATAAAACCATAAGATGATATTTTTGTCATGTTGGTGCTGACTGGGGGGGGGGGGGTGAGATATCCTGACCTGGACATCCCCCCCACCCCCACCCCAAACCCTGACTCAAACAACTTTTTCTCAGAAGAAGTGAATTTCTCGCCGTTTCATGACTATATAAAGCAAAATAAGCGATAAAACCATAAGATGATTTTTTTGTCATGTTGGTACTGGGTGGTGGGGGGGAGATATCCTGACCTGGGGGTGAGATATCCTGACCTGGACATCTCCCCCCCCCATCCCAACCCCTGACTCAAACAACTCTTTCTCAGAAGACCTGGATATTTGATAAAAATGAAATTATGTAAAAACAAATTTTAATCTGACCATTTTTTTCTGGCCATTTTCAGGATCAAACAATTAAATGTGTGATAAAAACATTTTGTCACTTGGAAAAAAATGTATTTTAATAAAAAAAAAAAAACGTTTTTCTGGCTTTTTCAGGATTAAAGTATGAAAAGTGTGGGGGAAAAAATTGTCACTTGAGAAAAACAAATTTAAAGAAAACAACAGAAAATAAATCTAAAAAAAAAAAATTCTGGCCATTTCTGGGTCAAATGATATCAAATGAGTGAAATTATTTTTTAATCATATATGGGGGGGAGATATCCAGACTGGCATTTCTAGTGTATAAAATATTACGTTGACCCCAATACATGTAGCTTCACTGACTGACAGCCAGATGAGGGCTTCATCATTAGGACTGCAATGATACACTTTGTTACGATAAGATACGTATCACGATACATGACCAACGATATGATACATATCATGATACGCAAAAACCATGTTTTGCGAGGATTTTTTACCTAAATTCTAGTAAATTGCTAAAAAAAACCTCAATAAATATGGGTTATTTTCGCTTTCAATGACCTAAAATTGTGATATTTGTGTATTGTGATACACTTCACATGATACGATACACATATTGTGTGTCTACTAATTCGTGTGAAAGCGTATCGCAATACATTATCAAAATCACCATGAATCGTTGCAGCTCTATCATTGATCATATACATGTACCTCATGCCCATGGTCAGGTCGGGCGCACATCCTAAAGTTGATCAGGAAAAATGGGTTCCATAGCTTGTTTTGTCTATCATACTCATAGCCCGATTGAGTTATGTACAGTACATTTTTAATGTGATTTACATGTTCATGTCTGAATTGATTTTGAGCATACAGGTACTCTCTGGTGCCTAATAATAGTGTCAGCACGATTATTAATTTTGGAAAAAATTCCCAATGATCATTATTATTTGGCAATTTGAGACAAATATAGAGTGAAATCTATCTATCTATCTATTGGTACTGGTCGACCCCCATGTATGGGTGTTATCACCAGGCGCAGTCGGTGCAAGTTAGTGGAGAATAGAGTGATAGGGTGACAAGTTTGTCAGTTAAAATAATATGTACAGATAAAAGCATTTTAAAAACAAAGGTTGCTGTCAGGTTCATGGTTGTAGATGATAAGCTCTCCTCCTGAACTGGTCAGGGTCAGAGAGCTTGATCAGATCAGGCGGGAGTTGGTTCCATAGTACAGCAGTTGATGGGAAGAATGAATGTCTAAAATAGTTTGGCCCAGTATGAATTCGAAGATAAGTGTCAGCGTTGCTATATCTGCTGTGTCTGAGTGGTTTCTGAAGGTAATCTGGGATTGTAATATCTACCTGATTATGGACTATTTTACTGAAGAGGGATAATTTGGAGATGGTTCTTCTGTCCTCAAGGGGATTCAGTTCTAACTCTGTCCTCATTTTTGACAAACTTGAGAATCTTCAATAGTCATTAAAAATCCAACGGATGGCCCGATTTTGTACACGTTCAATTTTAGTTATGTTTTCCAAGATATGAGGGGACCAAATTGCAGCTAGTCGGTCTCACAACTGGGCTCTTTAGGGAATATCCAACCACTTTCTGTTTGACACTGATTCTAGAGTACTTTTTGATGAGGAATTCAGCGGTGCCGATCGATTTCTGATTCAAGCAATTCGAACTCTCATGTTCTAGGTTATCACGGATCACGAAAAGGCCGTTTCTGGCTATTTTAGACATCTAAGGTCACTCCAAGTCCCCGGGCGGCAATAGGACGGACTAAATGTTCGTGATATTAATAACATATATATAATAGTACCTGCTACGTATGAGTTCAGATACCAGCAGCTCGAACTCTTATGTTCGAGGTCATCACGAAACAGACCGTTTCCGGCTATTTTAGACTATATAAGGCCACTCTAAGTCCACGGGCGTCAATAGGACGGCCTGTATGTTCGTGATATTACTATAATATATAGATTTATACCTGCTATGTATGATTTCTGATAGATGCAGCACGAAATCTCATGTTCTGGGTTATCACGGATCACGAAAAGGCCATTTATGGCTATTTTAGATTACATAAGGCCAATCCATGTCCCCGGGTGCAAATAGGACGGAATATATGTTCGTGATATTAATAACAAATATTGAGTAGTACCTGCTACAGATGATTTCAGATACACGCAGCTCGAACTCTAATGTTCTAGGTAATCACGGATCCCGAAATGGCCGTTTCTGGCTATTTTAGACATCTAAGGCCACTCCACATACCTGGGCGCCAATAGGACGGACTATATGTTCGTGATATAGTAACATATAAAGAGTAGTACCTGCTACGTATGATTTCAGATACCCATAGCTCGAACTCTTATGTTCGAGGTCATCACGGATCCCGAAAAGACCGTTTCCGGCTACTTTAGACCACATAATGCCACTCCAAGTCCCGGGCGCCAATAGGGCGGCCTGTATTGTCGTGATATTAATATAATATATAGAGTTTTAATTGCTACGTATGATGTCACATACAAGCAGCTCGAACCCTTATGTTCGAGGTCATCGCGGATCCCCAAAATGCCGTTTCTTGATATAACACCCGATGAGATAGAGTTACATACCCTATTTCAAGATTAATTGTGAGATTGTGATTGACATTAAAGTTAGAAAACAAAGACATGTCAATTACCTTTGTTTCACTAAAATTGCCAATCATAACAGTATGAGTAAATATTCTTTGGCAATGGACATGCAAATTTCTAAGGATTCTGAATTGGGATACCTACTGTATTTGGAGGAGGATTATCAACTTAAATTAAAAGATACCAGCGGTAAATCAAAAGACTGTTTTTTGTTCACTGTAACTAACCAATTAGAAACTATAGACGATCTTTATATTAATTGAGATATATATGCACTCAATACAGTAGGAGATTCTAGTTCGAAACTATTGAAGTTAATATGCCCTCGTTCTGAGAAAGTCGTATCAACAGCATATTTCGAATTCACTAATTACAATTGTATCCCTTACAGCATAATAAACTTTGACACTATATATGTGTATATTAAGAACTCATCTGGTCTGCCACCGCCTTGGAAGGATTATGGTAAAACAGTGCTAGTTTTGATATTTAAATTTATCTACCATTTCCTACGAAATTCCCCGATACAATTGGCGATAACGAATTGGCGATAAAAACATCTGTATCGTTACTGCAGTTGCGATAAAAGGCGCTCGTGACGTCGTTGACTGGTTCAAAATCACGAATGAACTGACGTTACATTAATCGCGTGAGAAACCAAAACGACATTCCAGCAGATAGTTCCAAGGTTTTAACATTATTTTATTGCCTACCATCATGGATATTATGTTATAACATATCACAAAGTTACTAATATATATTTGTTCAGTATTTGTTATAAATTATATACAACATGAAGGAGTAAGAGATTGTGCCCATTGAATACAATTCCCATTAGGCATATTCGCGTGAACTTGCAGGTTGTGAGAATTTAGCAAATCGAGCTAATCGCGTGACACATATACCTTTGCAAGTTTGGAGAATTTTCGTAAGAAAGCTAATCGTCGGACACAAATTCAACAGTTTGGGCATTTAAGAAACTCCTAGAATGTAATTTGTGCTGTGGATTCTGTCATACCAATGGTACCAACATACGCATGGGGTCCTGATGAACACCCACTTATCATCGAATAATATAGATAATTCGCTTCTGAATGTTGAAATATCTCTTAACGAACTCGAGTATGCAGCAAAGAACCTTAAAAACGACAAGCATCAGGTTTCGACTCTATACCCAATGAAATGATCAAACATAGTTTCAAGAAATTAGGAAATGTCTATAAGAAACTTTTCAGTACAATATTAGAAACAAGCTATATTCCAAATGACTGGTCGATTGGTGTGATCCGACCTATATATAAGAAAGATGACCCGGACAAACATGAACATTACAGGAAAATTAAACTTCTATGCACGATGTCCAAACTGTTCACGAGTATCATTTGCAATCGCATAAATAGTTTTCTTCAGATTAATAACCTTCAGTCCGACGCCCAGGCGGGGTTTCGCAAATGATACAGTACGATTGATCATATATTCTCCCTACATGGGCTCACCCAGACAACGAAGCTCAATAAGAAAAACATATATTGCACATTCATAGATTTTTCACAAGCCTTTGATAGTGTTTGGCGAGAAGGCCTTTGGAGAAAACTTCTACATTTTGGCGTAAATGGAAAAATCCTGAATATTATCAAGAGTATGTACCATAATTTAAAGACGTGCGTGATGACCGGTGATTCATCTGGGTTTACTCAAGTCTAATTGGCCTAAAACAATGTGATTGTCTCTCATCGATACTTTTTTGTACATCAACGATATCGAGGAATACCTACAAAATTGTTACTGTAAGGGCATATATATCTAAGTAAAATCAATGGCCATGAAAGAGGGGTATATATGAAGTTATTCCTATCAATATACACTGATGATACAGCTCTAATTTCAGACTCATATTCCGGTTTACAAAATGCCTTAAATGACGTCGCATCGTACTGTGACACATGGAAGCTAGGCATCAATGCCTCCAAAACTAAAATCATGGTTCTTGGTAGAAAACCAAAACAAAGAAAATCAGTGTCATTCAAAATAAATGGTAACGAAATTGAGATCGTGGATAGCTTCAAATACTTGGGCACGTGGTTTAGTGAAAATGAAACATTTAGCAGGGAACGAAGCATGAGATGCAATGGTGCAAAGAAAGCTATGTACGCACTTATAAGTAAAGCCAGACAAAATAACCTCTCTTATGACAGCGTTCTTGAAATTTACAAAAAAGCAATAACTCCCATAATGACATATTGAGCCGAAGTATGGGGTTTTGAAAACACAACCTGCCTAGAAAAGTTAGAAATTTGGTTCCTTATATTTGATCTTAACCTGCACAAAACCACAAATACATGTTTTGTTTATGGGGAGACGGTATATGCCCAATTGCTCAAAATATACAAATACGATGTCTAACATATTGGAATAAACATGCAGTGCAATAGACTCCCACTTATAATATATTATGCGCGGTATCGCTATCACTGCACAAACAACTCGAGAAATGGTTGGATTGACATTATACAAAAAAGCCTAAATAATCTCGGCCTATCCAATATTTGGATAGACCAAGCGACTATCAACCCACCATCTTTCAATAGACTCATCAAAAGTCGAATACAAGACGCATTTGTACAATCATGGCATGGTGATATAGTAAAATCCAATAAATGTGCTTTTTACAGAATCATCAAGACTGACTTTTCAAAGGAAATATATCTCTCTTTAGAAAACCAAACAGTAGTAATGCGTCTGATTAAATTTCGTACAAGAAATCATAACTTGCCGATCGAATCCGGATCATGGGCAAAAAAGACTACTCCGATCGAAAGTGCACGCTTTGCATCGTTGAACTTGGTGATTAATACCATATCATACTCAAATGTGAAAAACTCCGCGATTTGAGACAAAAATATCTTAAATCATACTAGTACACGCGTCCCAATGCCCACAAACTCAATGCCCTCTTCACGTGCACAAATAGAAGAATCCTCACCAATCTTAGCATGTTCATCCGAGACGCTCTTCGCCGAATGGAGCCCCCTGTGGCATAACCACGCGAACCTTGGAGCACCCAACCTAAATCACCTCACGTACGTCCATATACAGCGAAATTATACGGGAGGCAAATATGATCATCACGATTGTCGCCTTACCCGAGTGATATATGTCAGACCCGATGTTAGTCCCTATACACACACCTAATCCAAAACCCCTCCCCATCCTCTCCGCACGTGTACATGATTATTGACCTATATATTGTTCTCATTTGCACTATTATCTATATGTAAATGTTGATGTGTATTCATAACTATACTATGTTATACCGGACACGTCCAGCGATTTGAGAATAAAAAAATCTGAATTCTGAATGGTAGATAAATGTGTTATATACAAAATTGTTTGTACAGATTCACGTATCGCGACTCGTTTAGTTTTCGTGGCCATATAGCGACTCGGCGACAAACTAAGGTCGCCTCGTCGCTATATGGCCACGGAAACTAACCTCGTCGCGATACAGGAATCGATACAAACACATTATGTATATAAAAAATATGTATTTTGATAATATGATTATATTCATTGGATGTTCACGACCTTTTCACTATACTACTACCGTCAACGCTAAAACTTACAAAATCGCACTGAAGTTGTGCGTGAATACCACAAACCACACGCAACCACTATTACGAATTAAAAGATCTGTATTCCCGATTGTTCTTATTGTTCAACCCTTTGTTTTTCGGTCTGACTGTTCTTCACACCCGGCCTGGTCTCATCACCCGACTAGGTTTCACCGCCTCCTCGGTTCTGGTCTCACCTTCTCCTGTGCTCCTTTATTGGCCCAGCTCTTCAATAAGCTATGTTCCTCCATTAGAGAGAGAGATAATTAGTTTTGTTTAACATTCAGGGGCCGGTAGCTAGGCCAATTTCCCACCGATTTACAACTTTTACGCCATATTTATCGGGGTGACGTGTAGACCATGACCTATAAGATTGGTCGCGATCGGAGATAATTTATTTGTTACGACATTGAACACACCTCCCCACGAAGCGGTTAGTAATCCGACAATGGCCATGTTGTAGAAATGAACTAGGTTTAAGTTACTCTTCACCACAGTTTCGTTGACTCAATCCGTTCCAGAGATAATCTACATAAAGACCATAAAGCAAGCACGGACAACATTCTCAATGTCTTTTTTGGGATGTCTACTGTATGCGTTTTACACACATCGAATATTTCAGCGTTCTACATTTAGCGGTTCGTGAGAATCAGATATAAGAGTACCGTTTTACTACGAAGACGAATAAAAATAATAGTGGAGAAAAATGACGAAACATATATACAATACACTTCCATATTAAAATATGGAAGTATAATTATGTGTGATCATCAAATTACTTCAGAGTTAAACATGAGCCAACTTGTCATTCCGAAGTGCAGAATTTCAAGAGTTTTGTAGATTCTCTCAGAAAATGTCAATTTATAAATCGAACAACCGATTTGGAGACAAGAGTGCGTCAGCGTAAACCGTAATTTGACCTCCACAAAGCGGTTTCATTCCATATATCATGTTAAAGACACATGATGGACTTGTTCGAGTTCGTGAAACTGATAAGTTAGTACCCAGGCGCTATTCCAACCTGGGGTATTCTACAAACATCGAACATTACAAAGAAATCGACCGTACCGCTCCTTAGAAAACATCGGCTGCACTCTTATAACTAGTGTGTAGAAAAGATTACACATAGAATGTATAAACACAAATTAATACACACATCAATGTGTAGTTTTACATATAACTACATGGACCAAGGGCCATTCCATAATTGTATATTTTGTTACACACAATTGTGTAAGAACGTAGTACTTTCAGATTCATATCTTCTGCTGCATGGTGGCCATATTGTTTGAGATTATTTTCGGAATACAATATACAGATATCGTAAACAATGATTGTAAGTTCAGAGTTCCGATTTGTGGGTATAGTATTAATAATATATGAGGATTTATTTGTTAAAACTTGCATGGCGATTACTGCCCTTAGACTCTTGTTATGATGGTTGTAATAATAACGACCCCGCTCGGCGCGCCCGATCTCGGGTCGTGTCTAGGTAACAGGCGGTCGTGCATACTTGTGACGTCACACATAACTTACAGTATACCGTGAAGGAGAAAATGTTATTCACACAACATTTTCGTCAGAAAATCACGTGACTTCCGGCAGTGGTTTCACAATATCGCGGAATGAGATATGAAACGAATTTTCTACTTCACAACTTCTGATATGTGGCAGTGGACAACTGATGTATTTATTTAGTTATAAACAGTATTTTGCTCTGAATATGTCCTACATAGGTTCATATTATATTAGATCAGTTTCATTTGTTGACAAAATAAAGGCAGTTACGGCGTAATGACGTCAAAGCGTCATTTGTCTCTGCGGGCCAGAATCCAGACATGACTGAACGTGTCATGTCGTCTTCGCGGACAACTGATTTCACCTCACTATAGACGAGCCATATATTGACTGATGTATTGATTGAGCATTTATTCCATGCTCATACACATGTAATCTGAGTTATTTATAATATCACATCAATTTTTACATGTAAATGCAGCGAAGTGTTGATTTATTTTTCTGAAATCAGCAGCCAATACGATGTTTATGTTTACTACTTCCCACTTCATATCAATGGTGTTCATTTATAAACATTTTAACTATATCATAATGATTATGTAAAGCACCCGTATTCAATAAAAATATAATTCTTACTATTATGGCGGGGGTCGCGATGCATTCACGCCACGACGCTGGTTTGTTTATTTAAAACAAAGCCCCACACAGCACAGAACAAAATACTACATACCACTATACGCCATGAAAGTTTTAACATATAAATTTGCATATATCTTTAATACTATACCCACAGATCGGACTACTGAACTTACATTTCTTGTCTACGAACTTTGTGTGTAAGAACCCACACAAAATGTGTAAGGGATATGTGTTGATTTTATGCACACAGTTGTGTATAAATGTGTATAAATTTACCCATTTATGTGTAAAAATTGTTACACAATTTGTGTACGAATATGAAACTACACAGAATCTACACAAATATGCTTATGATCAAAATTGAACAATGATTGTGTAGCAGGGCTACATATTTTGTGTAGACAACCCACACATTAGTCATAAGAGTGTGAACTATGCTCAATTGTAAATATTGACATCTCGATTCGGGATACTATCGGCGTTAAACTCACCTAAATTATTTCGACATTGAGAGTCATTTCATTTAATTAATATATAAGAATAGCGGTGTGTGTTGTCAATTTGATTCACTATTCGTAGAAATAGCTACTTTGAGCAAGATTATTCTCCATTTCTACAGTATTTGATCACCCAACCGGAGTGTTTCACATCACGTTAAACTACTTTTTTACTTATGTAATTCAAACATATATCTCACATTGAAAGGGTAAATAGGCGTTAAATAGTACGATATCACACATTGGATATAAAGTACATGTATAATGAATATTTCCTTCAGATTGATAGCTGAAATTCAGAATGTTTTGAGAATCCACGAACATTCTTATCAACTCTTCGCTTCGATTACAGGGCGTAGTATAAAAATTATATCAGGATCATCCATCCGATTTTGCACAGAGCTAATCAAACATTCATAAGCCAATTCTCTGCAAATTTAACCAGGCAACTAAAACTGACACTTACTCTCAATGAGCACCATATCGCTCTACTTGCACGCTGGTGTAATCAATCCTGTGCGTATAGTCCCGAGGGTAAATATGTCTGAGGAAACAACAGACCATTGTTAGGGGACAAACGCTGATGGGAACCCATGAGCTAACAAGTGCAGAAAGCATGGCTGTGTTTATATCCCGAACCTTTATGCGACATGGTACACGCCCTCACTGCTAAACAAATCGCCCTGCGCTCTGGCTATTGTTGTCCAACCAGAGTAAACAGATAACGATCGAGCATATTGTTTGCTGAGGGCAGTTGTGGTCATTTCATATTGATGGGCACATACCCCCATCCATGACATGATATTTGTACAGTTACATGTCAACATGATACCTCATCGACTTATTCTTTTAACTGAAGCCATAGTTTACCACCCGTTGCGTAATTTGTCTGCAGGGCGAATGTACCATTGCCAACATTTCCTGGTGCATAGTTCTTAATTTCAATTTCACGCGAATGTAATAAATCGGCTTATTGTAATACTGCCACCATGCAGGTATTTTACCAGTTCTGATTAAAACCATATTCAGACTCTAAAAGTACTTTTAGAGTCTGAGTATGGTTTTAATCAGAACTGGTATTTTATACATGATGACTTCAATATTGTGGCTTCAGTCAGTATCGTGTTATGTAAATGATATTAAACTTGTGATTCTACAACATGCAATCCCCATATACGTTGGAAATGTCCATTTAGTTTGCAAGAAACAACCCTCTACTTAATAATGCTATAAGAACAATTATGTATAAACTATAGTAATATGATAACACCGTAGTGATGCACCATTAGCTTTTACATCAAATTAGTTAAACTGCGTTCGGGGAATCTGATGAACTGCTGAACGGGAGTTTGAACTGCTGAACTGGGGTGGAGGTCGGTCAAATGGTTTTCTATCCATGTACCTGGTTATGCCCATCGATTACAAGTCATTTGCACCACCTACACTCTGCTAACTTCGTTACAATTGAGTTAAACTGCGTTCGCTATAATTTGCTGAACTGCAACCGCCGTACTGCTGAACGGGATTTTGAACTGCTGAACGGGCATGGCGGGCGGTCAAAATGTGTCCCCTTCCTGTATTGACGTATAACACATATATAACGTGTCATTTACACAACCTATGTATACAACCGGCCATCATCGTTATATCTGAGTTAAATTAAAATCGGGAAATCTACTGATCAGCATTTTAGGTGCATGGTAATCTGCTGATCAGCTGCTGATTCAGCGTTTTAGGTACACCCGTCAAAATCAATGTTCACGCTGTCGGTGGCCAGAGTGACAAATGGCCACTTTTTTCGAAAGTGGCCACAAAAAATTACTTATTTTCACCACAAATGGAGACATAAATCTAATTCAAAAAACGCTGAATTGCTCAACGATGTTATATAGCGACGAAATATCTCCCGTTTTTGGACGCGGGTTTCATACTTCGGCCCAAATTTATTTTGTAAGGGTAGCGTTGATTGAATGGTGATGGGTGTACAATGGTGATTACTACTCGTCAAGAACCACAATCACTGTACTGGTTATAGCATAATGGTTATTATTTTGTAGATTAGGCGGTATGTAAGATGAAATACGTAAATACATTTTCCTATAATTCGATGTATCAACGATGTCAGTTACGCAATGTGTCGTAAACTGCCTCCCGTCCTATAATAACAACCGGACTTCACACCATAAAGGTTATTAATACAACAATAGATATTCAACACCTCACAACAATACGCAACAGAACAGTTGTTTTTTTCGGCGAAAATAGCAAAGACAACTAACACACCCCATTACTAGTTGGTAGATAGATATGCTTTATTCTCTCATCCTAATAAACACATGGAAATTACATGTAACGGATATTGAGAAACAGAGTTATATACAATAGTCATATAGTATGGTTATAATACAAAAGATAATATATACATGTAACCCCGGATCTATAGCAGGTTGGGTTTAATAACCCTCATTAGTTGTCAGAAACCGCTACCAGCGTATCAGCTGAGACGAGTAAGACTGCATGCACCGCGCATTTTCCGAATCTGCAAGACTACTCGGGCCTGTTTGTGTTCGTAAATAGAACGGAACCGGGAAGTAATATTTTCGTCATACACGTGCTGTGTATTTTCTAGTATCAGAAGAATATGTCTAAGTAGTTGTCAATTAACGTCAAAGGTTGCTCGCAATATATGTAAAACAGGTCGATAATTCCCTATTACTATACACATATATCTATTGAGCTGGTAGTGGCTGTAATTAAAAATGAAACTTGTAATTCATTTTTAATTTTATTCCATTTGTCATTACTAAAATTGAGAATGTCTGAAGAATACGATTGGTCAAGTCTCTGTTAGATTTGTTGTTGTATTTGCTATATTCGTCTGCTGGCGTATATATCAAGTATGGTGGTCGGTTATATTATAGTCCGATGGTTACACGATATCACAATATCAATATTATAACATATTTATGGTTATAATGATATAAAAAACATACATGTAGATGATGATCACTCTAACAATTTATTTGCAGTTTCAATCTTGTTAACTGACAGGCATGCCCAGGTGGTAAATTTAATAATCAGCTTGGTGCTATCCATGGTGTTTGAATTCACTACCCGTGCATGATTGTGAATGATGGATGTGAATGATTGGAATATGTTATCAAATGAGTGTCTCAATCCTGATCAGTTAGAATTCATGCATTGCGAGTGTCTTTGTGATGAGTCTAATAAACGAGCAGAGTCTAAGAAGGGACGGGGGATCTTTCATATTGAGAATTTCGTCTATCGATGACGTTACATCTGCTTTCATAATATATCTATGATTTAAAAAACTTTTTCTTGAGTCTTTAAAGGATTCGCATTCTAATAGATAATGTATTTCATCACCTAGACTTCGAGTATGACATAGTGGGCATAATCTATCCGGTAGGTCCTTATAACTCCAGCGACCTTTTTCTATTGGTAGCTGGTGATTACATGTGCGAAATCTGCATAGAGTTATCCAATTTTTAGTGTCAAGGATATTTAGATAGTCTTCAAACTGTATATCATGTTTAAACATTCTATAAATTTTTCCCCTGCTACCAGCTGTGGTTATATCAGCTTTCCATGTATCACGGAATCTGCTGATAAGACAACACTATATATAAGAAATTAGTTGGTCACTACTGATGATTTTATCCAACTTCATTAGATGGGACTGACCGCAATCTGTTAAGATTTTACAAATTTTGTTTATCCAGTGAAATGTTATGTCTGGCTGCTCATTGAGCTTCAATGCTAATAAATATAATATTTTACAGTATATATTAGAGTTCATATTGACCACTTTGAACCAGTACTTTATCAATCGCAAATTGATTAATATATCAATTGGTACCCTACCACTTTCTCCGTATATCATATAATTACATGTAGATGGTTTTAATTGGAGAACATGCTTACAAATTTTTTTATGTATGTTTTCAAATATGTCATTTTTGCCGGTACCCCAAATCTCGCATCCATAAGAAATTATGGGAACAACTTGTGCATCAAACAGATCAAATTGATTTTTAATTGAAAGGCAGTGTAATCTTGCTTTAGTGATTATCGAATACATGGCCTTAGTGGCTTTGTCAGCAAGGACTTTTTTTGCTTCAGAGTATGAACCAGACTTGGTATGTGTAATTCCAAGATAGTTAAAAAATTTTACAACATCAATTGGATTGCCATTGTAAAAAAAAATTCTGTTTTTTGGGAGGCTTCGTTTGGATATAAGCATGATTTTAGTCTTTGTTGCATTAACTGTCAGTTTCCACGTTTTGCAGTAATTATAAAAAATATTCAATGCGTTTTGTAATTTTGCGGGGGTTTCAGCCATGAGAACGGTGTCATCTGCATATAGAACTATGAACAGTTTCATGTAAATATTCAGATGATTTTTAACGTCATTGGATAGTTTTGGTAAACCGATAGCTCCCGAGGACTCTAAGTAGTCTTCTAGGTCATTTAGATATAATGTAAAAAGTATAGGTGAGAGATAATCTCCTTGACGGACACCAGATAAGCACGGGAAGTAGTTTGATTGTATTTTCCCCAATTGCACTCTGGACTTAATATTTAAGTACATACTGCGTATAACTTTGTAAATTTTGCCGTTTATATTATTTAGCAATAGTTTGTGCCATAACCCTTGTCTCCACACTTTGTCAAACGCTTTCTCAAAATCTATGAATGCACAGTATAAGCTTCTGTTTAGTGCCCTAGTAGTTTGGGTCAGCATATGGAGAACAAACATATTATCAACAGTGGAATATTTTTTTCTAAAGCCTGATTGATTTTCATTTATAATTTCTTGTTCTTCTAGGTATGTATTAATTCTGTTTGTCAAGATTTTTGTAAATAATTTTCCAAGACAACTTAGTAAGGTAATTGGCCTATAATTTTTGGGATCGCTAGTGTCGCCTTTGTTTTTAAATAAGGGTATAATTGTGCCTATTCCCCAGGAGTCAGGAACACAACCAGAGTCTAGGACTAGATTAAAAAGTTTACAGTATATATCTAATAGCGCACCAGTTGAGGCTTTTATATATTCGTTCAAAATTCCATCAGTTCCGGGGGATTTGTTGTTACTGAGGTTCGAGACTGCAGTGGTTATTTCCTCGCATGTAATTGGTCTATTTATTTGATCATTTCCTTCGTAATTTGTGTCCTTAATTTTTAAATTAGGGTTATCTTCATATGATGTAGCATTCATTTCTCGAAAATGGTTCTCCAATTCACTTATTTTTAGCTTATTACATGTTACTCTGCTTTTCTTGTTCAGAGTACTCCAAAATAGTTTTGCATTACCTTTTTTTAGTTTATTCATTTCACGCGATACCTTTTCCCTGTGTACTTTCATCGCATTGTCCAATACGAGTTTATATTTTTTACATTCCTCGCGCATTACATTTTTAGAGTAATCATTTTGTCTTAATTTATTATTTCTTTGTGATTTTCTGTATTCCTTTCTGGCCAGTTTACATGCCAAATTAAACCAGGGCTTACCACGTGTATTTATCTTTTTTTTATTTAATTTACATACCGGGACTCCGAAAGTTTTATTCGCCGAATTATTTATAGCTCCTGTTATTTTTGATACTATGCTATTTATTTCATTAATACTTACAACGTCAGTTTCATATTTATCAATAGTCTGTTTTATGACATTAATTTCTTCGTCATCAAGATTATATTTAAATTCCCTTAATTTAGTTGTATCCCATCTGGGTCTAGCTGCCCCTGCATTAGATTCATGTGTATTTTTTGTCCGCACGTCCTGATTTATTACTATTTCGGTTGTTAATGGCTTGTGAACATCTGAGAAAAGTTTATTTAGTTCCCCTACTGTGAAGTTATTTAATATAAATAGCATTGCAAGAGAACTTATGGTATAATCAATTGTTGAGGCATCGCCACAAGTAAGTTTTCCTATCATGGAATCATTTCCCATACGGCCATTTATAATAATCATGTCATTTTGTTGACAAAGGGAAATCAGTTTGCGACCATAGCTATTTACTGTTTTATCAGTGTTAAATCTTTGTTTGGTGAGGCCAGCTTTTTCGATTTCTGATTCGACATTTTGGTTATCATACAGGTAGCTGTCAAAATCTGCATGTTTGTTCTTGGTGAATTGGATGTAGTCTAAAATCTCCGCTGTACGTGGTGATCATGTTGTCAGCGACGCGACAAAGAGTCAGACAGTTATATATTTTAAAAATATAATTCAGTCATCGATTGTAAGCCCAGAAAATGAGGATTTAATATGTCCAATTCTTTTTTATTTGGCCACTGAATATTTCATTTGGCCACTTTTTTTTGGCCAGAAGATTTTTCGGTCCAGCGCGATCACTGGTCAATATGCCATAAACTCTAATTTTCCGCTTGGTAGACGAATTAGCCATTAAAATTGAATGCAATCTAATATTATCCATCATGACGGGGGACGTGCAAAAATATCACCCGACCTGTTGGTGCATATCTCCATTTTCATTATGGTCCACGAATTCGTCCGTATTTATTGACTTGAAAAGTGATGCGTCACTGTTGGTCGCTATTGTTCACATGTTGATGGCTCGTTGAAATAGTTCTGGCTTTTAATTAAGTATATAACTCAGCCACGTGTGTTATGAGTACATTATAGTATTAGACTGCTTCAATCAAAATATTAGCACATTTTAGTTGTCATCTAATTTCAACCAATAACCTCATTACGAAGAAAATCGACATACTTATAATAATGCACAAGTCGGCATCTTCGTGAGTGAAGTCTACAAGTCGGCATATATATGGGTGAATTCTACAAGTAATCATCTCTGTCAGTGAATTCTAGTTTGCACCGTGTCAAGGGGCGTAATTTTGTTGTTAGTTTTTACAAAACAATTATGCGTTGAGAAATGACCGACCCATCTAGTCGGATTCCTTATGTCATTATGCATCTTTTGTTTGTGAAAAGCGATCTGAAAATGGAATATGTATACATATATAGGAAGTGTATTTCCAGGTTTGACTTGTTTCCATTCGCGAATTTGACGCGTCCGCCTCTATCGGGGTCAACGTTATTTAGAGAGCGCTTCGTATTAACTAATCGGATTGAGTAATCGCTATTATCGAGAGGATGGAGGAATTGGTGATTTATTTTTGCCACTTCAAATTTTTTTTATAAAGTAGCATACACAAACACTTTTTCCAAGATGTGATACAGTATCTGTGTGAGGGTAAAAAAGACAGCCTGGAACACATGACCAAAGCATCCATATATCAGGTGTGAGCCCGTGAATATATCGTTACTCTATTGAAATTATATCACTTTACAAGTCATATTTTACGACAGATTATCTTAGACAGTTTTTAAACAGTTTTAATTGGGTGAAAATCGGGGAATTTTCATTCTGAATCTCAAATCGAATCAACCAAGTTATTTCGAATCGCCCAGTTACTGTTTGGCCAATGCAGTCTCTTATATATGGGAGGCTCAACATGGGAGACTCGCATATACAAGAGAATGCATTCATTGGTACAGGGTATTCGCAAAAATTCAGGAAGCTCCAGTCATGAAATTGTTGAGATGAAATTTAGCACCAACAAATATATACATGTCAAAAATGGATTCACCATTCATAAAAAAACATGCTTAAGATATATTATTGGTGATTTACTTAATGTGGCTGTTAACGAAATATATATTGTTTAAAATCGAGGCGTGTGACACGTCATTTTCAAGTGAAATTTGACAGCAATACTAATAGTATAAGGATAATTATATATGGTCATAAAATATCCAACCAAGTCAAAATTGATTGTTATGCAGTTTCAGAATGTTACTTTTCAGTGGAAACTCAGATTCACAATTTTGTCATATTTCGATAACTTCCGCTGTAAACAAATCGCCATTATGTATTCAGGCATGCTGCAGCAGATTATAATCCCCGCAAAGACCCGATTTTATTTATAAAACAAGTATGTTCTCGCTTTAACTCTTTAAGTCTGTTGTATGCGTATGTCACCATTATGGTGATCAAAAAAGTTTTTATTATTGATAAATTAACTATAATTCAGATATATTTAGTTCCTAATTATTATTTCATCATTGTCAACCATAAATATGTTTTATTTGCTTATTTTTGTATAGTGTGTACAAATAAACATGCAACATGTTCCTTAGCTGTGCCTGGTAGCCGTTTATATGTACATATGGTTTGTATAATAACTATTTACAGTGTAGTTCTTGATGTATTTATTGTTCAATTTTTGTTTCGGTGATTATGATTGGTTCTGATGTCATGTATGGATGAGTTATCACAAGTGATATTAATATATCTGTTTTCAAGATCGAGTTTGCCTATCTGGTAAATACTATGGATTGATTGTATAGTTTGTGCCATATATCAGAGTGAAGGTGCCACACTCCAATGTGGATGGGCACTGTGAGGTGCAATTACGATCCACGAAACGGTCATGTGTGTAATGCAAACAGATGCAAATTAAAACAAAGGGCGGTCTAATAGTCAAATCAACCTACGGTGTGAATTATGTGCCGTTACTCTTTGTAGTAAATCAAAGAAACGCTGTTGATAGCCATCATAAACATGCATAAGTTCATTCATTGTATAGATCATGCTACTAATCCCTAATTTGTGTTTTGCTCGTATAGAGAAATATGTTGCAACTGTTCAATACCTGGGATTTGTTTCTGATAGAGCTCTTAAAATTGAGAAAAATATTGCAGGTAATAATTTTAGTTACTGCCTGTTCCCTAATGATGTATATCAAATAACTCGGATCAAAAAATCAACTAAATCATGCACGTTGGAGGTGCAATCATTAGCTGATGAAATACATTATTAAGGAACAGATATTGACTAAGAATTATACCATCTGTGGTAACCATTTAAGGCAACATTTTAGTTACTGATGTATATGTTTAAAATAGATAGAGTTATGAATCTTGAATCGAGCTGGCCACACTAAAATATCCAACGTGTCTGAAAACTGTTCTATCAACCAACAGTCAAGCTAATCATAAATCGTCCTGCTATCAGATACATGTACGGCAACATCAGCGCTATGATTTCGATCCTATAAAGTTCCGCGTCAGATCTTCAAACAGTTACCCAGTCTGGTGGAATATGGTCTATGAAGGCTTAACGAGTGTAGAGATTCGTGACATGATATGTCCATTGTATTCACTGGCTGACATTTTATATTCTGGTTCGAATCGCTTCACACACCACCGCATTCAAATGTATTATTGATGACTCACTTATTATCAGGAAATTCTATATAATTAGTTGCACGAACAGAAGATATGGGAATCGATTTGAGTCGATAGTACTCTTTGGCTGGGGTTGGATGCACAGTTGCACGAACAGAAGATATGTGAAACTGTGTCAGGTCATTGGTATGTTTGTCATTTTTTTCTGGTGGATAAATATAACAACGCTATAAAGTTAATAGCTTTGCTCATAGTGATGGTGGTGGGAAAACGCGATTCTTTTGATAAAAGGTGGCGATCTATTTCTCAAAATGTTGATAACGTTGCTCGGTCGCGGTTAATTTAACATACACAATTCATGCTGGCAGTACAAACTGAAGATGTGAATATTTTTAGAACATCATCTTTTTTTTCTTTGGAAAACAATCGCACAAGTAAGTGGAATGTGAGCAACCAATCAATAGTGTTAATATCAGAGATGTCGCGACAGGGGGTTCATGGCTGCTCATAACTCTACTAGCAGGATCACAGGCCACGGTTCATGGCTGCTCATAACTCTAATAGCAGGATCTCAGACCACGTTCTTGGTTGTGTTCCATAGCTAGTGTAGAATTGGTAGATTTGGTATAAGTCTATGTCGGTAAGCACTATGTAAACGGGTTATGGAGAGGTGTTGCTTGTAGGAAGGTTCCGGGTGAAGTGAAGTCCTCGCTACAGAGAACGGGTAGTTATGTTCTCGTGTCGGTGGTATCATGTGTCATATAAGGTCTGAGATACCACGATACCCGTGTCTATGACGTGAGTCGTACTATACATGTAGTTTACGATATTATGATACTGGTCTGATTCTCCCTTCACCTATACAATGGTAGCTACCAGTCATAACCAACTAGGTGTATGATCTTGTTACTTACGTGTGTACGCTCGTAATAATCGTATAATCGTATTTATCGTATATTATATATCTCTCCCGTGCATAGTGCTGACCGCTATACAATTAACACTAGCAATACAATCACTGGGGAAAAGAGGTGTATCCTAGATCCGGGAACACATATAAGGATTAACTGTCATGTGGACTGTTTTTATGGAGATGTAACGGTGAGGTAAGTGGACATAACTTTTGTAAAACCCGAAGGGTTTTACATACAAGTTATGTCCACTTACCTCACCGTTACATCTCCATAAAAATAGTCCACATGACATTTAATCCTTATATTTATATACATTTAGCGAAAAAGCCACGTTTGTAAATATATTTAAATCGAAAAGTGTATCGTGACAAGATCAGCCCAAAATACCCAATAGCACCCTTGGCAAAAGTTAATAGGAACAATTTCTCTTCATGTTGAAACCCGATGATGTATTAAACAATCCTGCGCGACTCAAAATGCACCCAAAGCATTACGCGTTCGTCTTTCCAAATCTAATGACGTATCGATGGTGTTATTAGCTTGGTGTCATGAGGCGTTGCGCATTCACCGAGAAATAACTGCAGCTAGCCACGTGGGCGCCGACCAATCAGAATGCTGGATTTAGTGATGACAACACTTAGTGTGTAAATATATAACAATAACTACTATCGTATGTACTATCGAGACAGTTGCTCATTACTCTACGCTTACCATTTTGGAAAGTTCTATGGAAAATAATATAATAGTAAGGATCAAAATCAGGTACAGTATTGTCTCATGTTCATATATTTTCTCTTGGTAAGATCTTCTGTCAGCATGAGCTTATCCGCGTTAACCCGAGTCGGGTGCATATATTGAAATATTGGGATTATATTGATCCTTGATTCTGCATCATCTGACCATAACTCCCATCGAAAAGACTGATATTATTCACAAGTATGTCAAACCAATTTCACTGCAGTTTGATCAAAACATAGCATGCAGTTTATTGGTTGAGTAACACTGTATACATGTGTATGTGGAATGAGACTGTAGATATAGCATGCGGTTTATTGGTTGAGTAACACTGTATAAATGTGTATATGAAATGAGACGGTAGATATAGCATGCGGTTTATTGGTTGAGTAACTCTGTATAAATGTGTATATGAAATGAGACTGTAGATATAGCATGCGGTTTATTGGTTGAGTAACACTGTATAACTGTGTATATGAAATGAGACTGTAGATATAGCATGCGGTTTATTGGTTGAGTGACACTGTATAAATGTGTATATGAAATGAGACGGTAGATATAGCATGCGGTTTATTGGTTGAGTAACACTGTATAAATGTGTATGTGAAATGAGACTGTAGATATAGCATGCGGTTTATTGGTTGAGTAACACTGTATAAATGTGTATATGAAATGAGACTGTAGATATAGCATGCGGTTTATTGGTTGAGTAACTCTGTATAACTGTGTATATGAAATGAGATTGTAGATATAGCATGCGGTTTATTGGTTGAGTAACACTGTATAAATGTGTATGTGAAATGAGACTGTAGATATAGCATGCGGTTTATTGGTTGAGTAACACTGTATAAATGTGTATATGAAATGAGAATGTAGATATAGCATGCGGTTTATTGGTTGAGTAACACTGTATAACTGTGTATATGAAATGAGAATGTAGATATAGCATGCGGTTTATTGGTTGAGTAACACTGTATAACTGTGTATATGATATGAGAATGTAGATATAGCATGCGGTTTATTGGTTGAGTAACTCTGTATACATGTGTATGTGGAATGAGAATGTAGATATAGCATGCGGTTTATTGGTTGAGTAACACTGTATAACTGTGTATATGAAATGAGAATGTAGATATAGCATGCGGTTTATTGGTTGAGTAACACTGTATAAATGTGTATATGAAATGAGAATGTAGATATAGCATGCGGTTTATTGGTTGAGTAACACTGTATAACTGTGTATATGAAATGAGAATGTAGATATAGCATGCGGTTTATTGGTTGAGTAACACTGTATAACTGTGTATATGAAATGAGAATGTAGATATAGCATGCGGTTTATTGGTTGAGTAACACTGTATAACTGTGTATATGAAATGAGAATGTAGATATAGCATGCGGTTTATTGGTTGAGTAACACTGTATAAATGTGTATATGAAATGAGAATGTAGATATAGCATGCGGTTTATTGGTTGAGTAACACTGTATAAATGTGTATATGAAATGAGAATGTAGATATAGCATGCGGTTTATTGGTTGAGTAACTCTGTATAAATGTGTATATGAAATGAGAATGTAGATATAGCATGCGGTTTATTGGTTGAGTAACACTGTATAAATGTGTATATGAAATGAGACTGTAGATATAGCATGCGGTTTATTGGTTGAGTAACACTGTATAACTGTGTATATGAAATGAGAATGTAGATATAGCATGCGGTTTATTGGTTGAGTAACACTGTATAACTGTGTATATGAAATGAGACTGTAGATATAGCATGCGGTTTATTGGTTGAGTAACACTGTATAACTGTGTATATGAAATGAGACTGTAGATATAGCATGCGGTTTATTGGTTGAGTAACACTGTATAACTGTGTATGTGAAATGAGACTGTAGATATAGCATGCGGTTTATTGGTTGAGTAACACTGTATAAATGTGTATGTGGAATGAGAATGTAGATATAGCATGCGGTTTATTGGTTGAGTAACACTGTATAACTGTGTATGTGAAATGAGAATGTAGATATAGCATGCGGTTTATTGGTTGAGTAACACTGTATAACTGTGTATATGAAATGAGAATGTAGATATAGCATGCGGTTTATTGGTTGAGTAACACTGTATAAATGTGTATGTGAAATGAGACTGTAGATATAGCATGCGGTTTATTGGTTGAGTAACACTGTATAAATGTGTATGTGAAATGAGAATGTAGATATAGCATGCGGTTTATTGGTTGAGTAACACTGTATAACTGTGTATATGAAATGAGAATGTAGATATAGCATGCGGTTTATTGGTTGAGTAACACTGTATAAATGTGTATGTGAAATGAGACTGTAGATATAGCATGCGGTTTATTGGTTGAGTAACACTGTATAACTGTGTATATGAAATGAGAATGTAGATATAGCATGCGGTTTATTGGTTGAGTAACACTGTATAAATGTGTATGTGAAATGAGACTGTAGATATAGCATGCGGTTTATTGGTTGAGTAACACTGTATAACTGTGTATATGAAATGAGAATGTAGATATAGCATGCGGTTTATTGGTTGAGTAACACTGTATAACTGTGTATGTGAAATGAGAATGTAGATATAGCATGCGGTTTATGGGTTGAGTAACACTGTATAAATGTGTATGTGAAATGAGACTGTAGATATAGCATGCGGTTTATTGGTTGAGTAACACTGTATAAATGTGTATATGAAATGAGACTGTAGATATAGCATGCGGTTTATTGGTTGAGTAACACTGTATAACTGTGTATATGAAATGAGAATGTAGATATAGCATGCGGTTTATTGGTTGAGTAACACTGTATAACTGTGTATATGAAATGAGACTGTAGATATAGCATGCGGTTTATTGGTTGAGTAACACTGTATAACTGTGTATATGAAATGAGAATGTAGATATAGCATGCGGTTTATTGGTTGAGTAACACTGTATAACTGTGTATATGAAATGAGACTGTAGATATAGCATGCGGTTTATTGGTTGAGTAACACTGTATAACTGTGTATATGAAATGAGACTGTAGATATAGCATGCGGTTTATTGGTTGAGTAACACTGTATAACTGTGTATATGAAATGAGACTGTAGATATAGCATGCGGTTTATTGGTTGAGTAACACTGTATAACTGTGTATATGAAATGAGACTGTAGATATAGCATGCGGTTTATTGGTTGAGTAACACTGTATAACTGTGTATATGAAATGAGACTGTAGATATAGCATGCGGTTTATTGGTTGAGTAACACTGTATAACTGTGTATATGAAATGAGAATGTAGATATAGCATGCGGTTTATTGGTTGAGTAACACTGTATAACTGTGTATGTGGAATGAGAATGTAGATATAGCATGCGGTTTATTGGTTGAGTAACACTGTATAAACGTGTATGTGAAATGAGAATGTAGATATAGCATGCGGTTTATTGGTTGAGTAACACTGTATAACTGTGTATGTGAAATGAGAATGTAGATATAGCATGCGGTTTATTGGTTGAGTAACACTGTATAAATGTGTATATGAAATGAGACTGTAGATATAGCATGCGGTTTATTGGTTGAGTAACACTGTATAAATGTGTATGTGAAATGAGACTGTAGATATAGCATGCGGTTTATTGGTTGAGTAACACTGTATAAATGTGTATGTGAAATGAGACTGTAGATATAGCATGCGGTTTATTGGTTGAGTAACACTGTATAAATGTGTATATGAAATGAGACTGTAGATATAGCATGCGGTTTATTGGTTGAGTAACACTGTATAAATGTGTATGTGAAATGAGACTGTAGATATAGCATGCGGTTTATTGGTTGAGTAACACTGTATAACTGTGTATGTGAAATGAGACTGTAGATATAGCATGCGGTTTATTGGTTGAGTAACACTGTATAAATGTGTATGTGAAATGAGAATGTAGATATAGCATGCGGTTTATTGGTTGAGTAACACTGTATAAATGTGTATATGAAATGAGACTGTAGATATAGCATGCGGTTTATTGGTTGAGTAACACTGTATAAATGTGTATGTGAAATGAGACTGTAGATATAGCATGCGGTTTATTGGTTGAGTAACACTGTATAACTGTGTATATGAAATGAGACTGTAGATATAGCATGCGGTTTATTGGTTGAGTAACACTGTATAAATGTGTATATGAAATTAGAATGTAGATATAGCATGCGGTTTATTGGTTGAGTAACACTGTATAAATGTGTATGTGAAATGAGACTGTAGATATAGCATGCGGTTTATTGGTTGAGTAACACTGTATAACTGTGTATATGAAATGAGAATGTAGATATAGCATGCGGTTTATTGGTTGAGTAACACTGTATACATGTGTATGTGAAATGAGAATGTAGATATAGCATGCGGTTTATTGGTTGAGTAACACTGTATAACTGTGTATATGAAATGAGAATGTAGATATAGCATGCGGTTTATTGGTTGAGTAACACTGTATAAATGTGTATATGAAATGAGACTGTAGATATAGCATGCGGTTTATTGGTTGAGTAACACTGTATAACTGTGTATATGAAATGAGAATGTAGATATAGCATGCGGTTTATTGGTTGAGTAACACTGTATAACTGTGTATGTGAAATGAGACTGTAGATATAGCATGCGGTTTATTGGTTGAGTAACACTGTATAACTGTGTATGTGAAATGAGAATGTAGATATAGCATGCGGTTTATTGGTTGAGTAACACTGTATAACTGTGTATGTGAAATGAGAATGTAGATATAGCATGCGGTTTATTGGTTGAGTAACACTGTATAAATGTGTATGTGAAATGAGACTGTAGATATAGCATGCGGTTTATTGGTTGAGTAACACTGTATAAATGTGTATGTGAAATGAGACTGTAGATATAGCATGCGGTTTATTGGTTGAGTAACACTGTATACATGTGTATGTGGAATGAGACTGTAGATATAGCATGCGGTTTATTGGTTGAGTAACACTGTATAACTGTGTATATGAAATGAGACTGTAGTTATAGCATGCGGTTTATTGGTTGAGTAACACTGTATAAATGTGTATGTGAAATGAGACCGTAGATATAGCATGCGGTTTATTGGTTGAGTAACACTGTATAAATGTGTATGTGAAATGAGACTGTAGATATAGCATGCGGTTTATTGGTTGAGTAACACTGTATAAATGTGTATGTGAAATGAGACTGTAGATATAGCATGCGGTTTATTGGTTGAGTAACACTGTATAACTGTGTATGTGAAATGAGAATGTAGATATAGCATGCGGTTTATTGGTTGAGTAACACTGTATAAATGTGTATGTGAAATGAGACTGTAGATATAGCATGCGGTTTATTGGTTGAGTAACACTGTATAAATGTGTATGTGAAATGAGACTGTAGATATAGCATGCGGTTTATTGGTTGAGTAACACTGTATAACTGTGTATATGAAATGAGAATGTAGATATAGCATGCGGTTTATTGGTTGAGTAACACTGTATAAATGTGTATGTGAAATGAGACCGTAGATATAGCATGCGGTTTATTGGTTGAGTAACACTGTATAAATGTGTATGTGAAATGAGACTGTAGATATAGCATGCGGTTTATTGGTTGAGTAACACTGTATAACTGTGTATATGAAATGAGACTGTAGATATAGCATGCGGTTTATTGGTTGAGTAACACTGTATAAATGTGTATGTGAAATGAGACTGTAGATATAGCATGCGGTTTATTGGTTGAGTAACACTGTATAAATGTGTATATGAAATGAGAATGTAGATATAGCATGCGGTTTATTGGTTGAGTAACTCTGTATAACTGTGTATGTGAAATGAGACTGTAGATATAGCATGCGGTTTATTGGTTGAGTAATACTGTATAACTGTGTATATGAAATGAGAATGTAGATATAGCATGCGGTTTATTGGTTGAGTAACACTGTATAAATGTGTATGTGAAATGAGACTGTAGATATAGCATGCGGTTTATTGGTTGAGTAACACTGTATAACTGTGTATGTGAAATGAGACTGTAGATATAGCATGCGGTTTATTGGTTGAGTAACACTGTATAACTGTGTATATGAAATGAGAATGTAGATATAGCATGCGGTTTATTGGTTGAGTAACACTGTATAACTGTGTATGTGAAATGAGAATGTAGATATAACATGCGGTTTATTGGTTGAGTAACACTGTATAAATGTGTATGTGAAATGAGAATGTAGATATAGCATGCGGTTTATTGGTTGAGTAACACTGTATAAATGTGTATATGAAATGAGAATGTAGATATAGCATGCGGTTTATTGGTTGAGTAACACTGTATAAATGTGTATATGAAATGAGACTGTAGATATAGCATGCGGTTTATTGGTTGAGTAACACTGTATAACTGTGTATGTGAAATGAGAATGTAGATATAGCATGCGGTTTATTGGTTGAGTAACACTGTATAAATGTGTATATGAAATGAGACTGTAGATATAGCATGCGGTTTATTGGTTGAGTAACACTGTATAACTGTGTATGTGAAATGAGACTGTAGATATAGCATGCGGTTTATTGGTTGAGTAATACTGTATAACTGTGTATATGAAATGAGAATGTAGATATAGCATGCGGTTTATGGGTTGAGTAACACTGTATAAATGTGTATGTGAAATGAGACTGTAGATATAGCATGCGGTTTATTGGTTGAGTAACACTGTATAAATGTGTATGTGAAATGAGACTGTAGATATAGCATGCGGTTTATTGATTGAGTAACACTGTATAAATGTGTATGTGAAATGAGAATGTAGATATAGCATGCGGTTTATTGGTTGAGTAACACTGTATAACTGTGTATGTGAAATGAGACTGTAGATATAGCATGCGGTTTATTGGTTGAGTAACACTGTATAACTGTGTATATGAAATGAGAATGTAGATATAGCATGCGGTTTATTGGTTGAGTAACACTGTATAACTGTGTATGTGAAATGAGAATGTAGATATAGCATGCGGTTTATTGGTTGAGTAACACTGTATAACTGTGTATGTGAAATGAGAATGTAGATATAGCATGCGGTTTATTGGTTGAGTAACACTGTATAACTGTGTATGTGAAATGAGAATGTAGATATAGCATGCGGTTTATTGGTTGAGTAACACTGTATAACTGTGTATATGAAATGAGAATGTAGATATAGCATGCGGTTTATTGGTTGAGTAACACTGTATAACTGTGTATGTGAAATGAGAATGTAGATATAGCATGCGGTTTATTGGTTGAGTAACACTGTATAAATGTGTATATGAAATGAGAATGTAGATATAGCATGCGGTTTATTGGTTGAGTAACACTGTATAACTGTGTATATGAAATGAGACTGTAGATATAGCATGCGGTTTATTGGTTGAGTAATACTGTATAACTGTGTATATGAAATGAGAATGTAGATATAGCATGCGGTTTATTGGTTGAGTAACACTGTATAACTGTGTATATGAAATGAGACTGTAGATATAGCATGCGGTTTATGGGTTGAGTAACACTGTATAACTGTGTATATGAAATGAGAATGTAGATATAGCATGCGGTTTATTGGTTGAGTAACACTGTATAACTGTGTATATGAAATGAGACTGTAGATATAGCATGCGGTTTATTGGTTGAGTAACACTGTATAAATGTGTATGTGAAATGAGACTGTAGATATAGCATGCGGTTTATTGATTGAGTAACACTGTATAACTGTGTATATGAAATGAGACTGTAGATATAGCATGCGGTTTATTGATTGAGTAACACTGTATAACTGTGTATATGAAATGAGACTGTAGATATAGCATGCGGTTTATTGGTTGAGTAACACTGTATAACTGTGTATATGAAATGAGACTGTAGATATAGCATGCGGTTTATTGGTTGAGTAACACTGTATAAATGTGTATATGAAATGAGAATGTAGATATAGCATGCGGTTTATTGGTTGAGTAACACTGTATAAATGTGTATATGAAATGAGACTGTAGATATAGAGGATCTCCAACGGATCCTATAAATTCAGGTCAAAGCGTCATTCGAAAGAGTTTCGATAGCTCTTTCGGGGATGAGAAACCGATTTGCCGGCAAAAGACGCCTTCCGGGTTTTTTTCGAATCCGAAAATCACGAAAATCGGGGAATTCTGTTTTTAGGATCCTAAAATCCGATCCGCCGGTTACAAAAAAAAAAAAAGTTTGTTTAAAACGCGTTTCGAGACCTTACGATGTCATTCCTGCAAAAATTATTAGGACCCGAAATGGGGAAAAAATTGAGAACTCAAAAATTGCGGGTTCAAAATTATTCCCCAATCCCCGGAGCGAGCGACGCTGATCCGGCCTGATCCGGGCTTTTTCGAGCGGGATTTCTTGGATCGGTCGATTACATAAGGTGGACGGTGGCCATATGAACGCCCACTCATAATTTGGTGTCGCAATGTCCAAAGAATTCGCAGTGACAGCGTTTTACGTAAAATCGCGATCGGTTTTGCTGAATCCTGGCTCGCATATATGGTAGCCAGGTTAGAAATGATTGAACTGTAGTGCCCTCTGTGCGCCCTTAATGGGACAAATCCCCAATTAAAATTATCAATAATTGCTAAAGCAAGGCTGCACAATACAATAGTGTCCATTTAACTTAATAATTGTCCACAATAGAGGGCACACCAATCGATTCCCCATTGAAACGAAACCCGACAAATTCCCCAATATCGCGTAAAAGATTGACTCGTATATATGGTAGCTACCTAGGGTTTAGTTTTGGTGGGGAATTGAAATAATAACTCAGATATTAGCGCTAATCGTGAGGTTATTTGGCCATATCGCATCTGTGAACATATGTGCGGAAATATCGGTGACATTTGTGATCGCCCGTGTGACTGTAGATGGGTTCTATAAATATGGGATGCATTTTTGTCACATTGGGGATTTTCTCGAATTTAGTATTCGTGGGAAATCGGAATAACACGTCCTTTTTGAACGGGATTTCTCGGATCGGTGATTTGACGACGAGGGTGGGTGGCCGCCTCAAATACCCATAGATACACCCCACCCTCAAAGAAATGGGGGGGGGGGGGGGGTCCCACCCAATTGATTACTCTCTATATCATAATAAAAGCGATGATATCCGGCCTAATCCGGGTTCTTCCTAACGAGATTTCTTGGATCGGTCGACTACATAAGGTGGACGGTGGCCATATAAACGTCCACTCATAATTTGGTGTCGCAATGTCCAAAGAATTCGCAGTGGCAGCGTTTTACGTAAAATCATGATCGGTTTTGCTGAATCCTGGCTCGCATATATGGTAGCCAGGTTAGAAATGATTGAACTGTAGTGCCCTCTGTGCGCCCTTAATGGGACAAATCCCCAATAAAAATTATCAATAGTTGCTAAAGCAAGGCTGCACAATACAATAGTGTCCATTTAACTTAATAATTGTCCACAATAGAGGACACACCAATCGATTCCCCATTGAAACGAAACCCGACAAATTCCCCAATATCGCGTAAAAGATTGACTCGTATATATGGTAGCTACCTAGGGTTTAGTTTTGGTGGGGAATTGAAATAATAACTCAGATATTAGCGCTAATCGTGAGGTTATTTGGCCATATCGCATCTGTGAACATATGTGCGGAAATATCGGTGACATTTGTGATCGCCCGTGTGACTGTAGATGGGTTCTATAAATATGGGATGCATTTTTGTCACATTGGGGATTTTCTCGAATTTAGTATTCGTGGGAAATCGGAATAACACGTCCTTTTTGAACGGGATTTCTCGGATCGGCGATTTGACGACGAGGGTGGGTGGCCGCCTCAAATACCCATAGATACACCCCACCCTCACAGAAATGGGGGGGGGGTCCCACCCAATTGATTACTCTCTATATCATAATAAAAGCGATGATATCCGGCCTAATCCGGGTTCTTCCTAACGAGATTTCTTGGATCGGTCGACTACATAAGGTGGACGGTGGCCATATAAACGTCCACTCATAATTTGGTGTCGCAATGTCCAAAGAATTCGCAGTGACAGCGTTTTACGTAAAATCGCGATCGGTTTTGCTGAATCCTGGCTCGCATATATGATAGCCAGGTTAGAAATGATTGAACTGTAGTGCCCTCTGTGCGCCCTTAATGGGACAAATCTCCAATAAAAATTATCAATAATTGCTAAAGCAAGGCTGCACAATACAATAGTGTCCATTTAACTTAATAATTGTCCACAATAGAGGGCACACCAATCGATTCCCCATTGAAACGAAACCCGACAAATTCCCCAATATCGCGTAAAAGATTGACTCGTATATATGGTAGCTACCTAGGGTTTAGTTTTGGTGGGGAATTGAAATAATAACTCACATATTCGCGCTAATCGTGAGGTTATTTGGCCATATCGCATCTGTGAACATATGTGCGGAAATATCGGTGACATTTGTGATCGCCCGTGTGACTGTAGATGGGTTCTATAAATATGGGATGCATTTTTGTCACATTGGGGATTTTCTCGAATTTAGTATTCGTGGGAAATCGGAATAACACGTCCTTTTTTAACGGGATTTCTCGGATCGGTGATTTGACGACGAGGGTGGGTGGCCGCCTCAAATACCCATAGATACACCCCACCCTCAAAGAAATGGGGGGGGGGGGGTCCCACCCAATTGATTACTCTCTATATCATAATAAAAGCGATGATATCCGGCCTAATCCGGGTTCTTCCTAACGAGATTTCTTGGATCGGTCGACTACATAAGGTGGACGGTGGCCATATAAACGTCCACTCATAATTTGGTGTCGCAATGTCCAAAGAATTCGCAGTGGCAGCGTTTTACGTAAAATCATGATCGGTTTTGCTGAATCCTGGCTCGCATATATGGTAGCCAGGTTAGAAATGATTGAACTGTAGTGCCCTCTGTGTGCCCTTAATGGGACAAATCCCCAATAAAAATTATCAATAGTTGCTAAAGCAAGGCTGCACAATACAATAGTGTCCATTTAACTTAATAATTGTCCACAATAGAGGACACACCAATCGATTCCCCATTGAAACGAAACCCGACAAATTCCCCAATATCGCGTAAAAGATTGACTCGTATATATGGTAGCTACCTAGGGTTTAGTTTCGGTGGGGAATTGAAATAATAACTCAGATATTAGCGCTAATCGTGAGGTTATTTGGCCATATCGCATCTGTGAACATATGTGCGGAAATATCGGTGACATTTGTGATCGCCCGTGTGACTGTAGATGGGTTCTATAAATATGGGATGCAATTTTGTCACATTGGGGATTTTCTCGAATTTAGTATTCGTGGGAAATCGGAATAACACGTCCTTTTTGAACGGGATTTCTCGGATCGGCGATTTGACGACGAGGGTGGGTGGCCGCCTCAAATACCCATAGATACAACCCACCCTCAAAGAAATGGGGGGGGGGGGGGTCCCACCCAATTGATTACTCTCTATATCATAATAAAAGCGATGATATCCGGCCTAATCCGGGTTCTTCCTAACGAGATTTCTTGGATCGGTCGACTACATAAGGTGGACGGTGGCCATATAAACGTCCACTCATAATTTGGTGTCGCAATGTCCAAAGAATTCGCAGTGACAGCGTTTTACGTAAAATCGCGATCGGTTTTGCTGAATCCTGGCTCGCATATATGGTAGCCAGGTTAGAAATGATTGAACTGTAGTGCCCTCTGTGCGCCCTTAATGGGACAAATCTCCAATAAAAATTATCAATAATTGCTAAAGCAAGGCTGCACAATACAATAGTGTCCATTTAACTTAATAATTGTCCACAATAGAGGGCACACCAATCGATTCCCCATTGAAACGAAACCCGACAAATTCCCCAATATCGCGTAAAAGATTGACTCGTATATATGGTAGCTACCTAGGGTTTAGTTTTGGTGGGGAATTGAAATAATAACTCAGATATTAGCGCTAATCGTGAGGTTATTTGGCCATATCGCATCTGTGAACATATGTGCGGAAATATCGGTGACATTTGTGATCGCCCGTGTGACTGTAGATGGGTTCTATAAATATGGGATGCATTTTTGTCACATTGGGGATTTTCTCGAATTTAGTATTCGTGGGAAATCGGAATAACACGTCCTTTTTGAACGGGATTTCTCGGATCGGCGATTTGACGACGAGGGTGGGTGGCCGCCTCAAATACCCATAGATACACCCCACCCTCAAAGAAATGGGGGGGGGGGGGGGTCCCACCCAATTGATTACTCTCTATATCATAATAAAAGCGATGATATCCGGCCTAATCCGGGTTCTTCCTAACGAGATTTGTTGGATCGGTCGACTACATAAGGTGGACGGTGGCCATATAAACGTCCACTCATAATTTGGTGTCGCAATGTCCAAAGAATTCGCAGTGACAGCGTTTTACGTAAAATCGCGATCGGTTTTGCTGAATCCTGGCTCGCATATATGGTAGCCAGGTTAGAAATGGTTGAACTGTAGTGCCCTCTGTGCGCCCTTAATGGGACAAATCCCCAATAAAAATTATCAATAATTGCTAAAGCAAGGCTGCACAATACAATAGTGTCCATTTAACTTAATAATTGTCCACAATAGAGGGCACACCAATCGATTTCCCATTGAAACGAAACCCGACAAATTCCCCAATATCCCGTAAAAGATTGACTCGTATATATGGTAGCTACCTAGGGTTTAGTTTTGGTGGGGAATTGAAATAATAACTCAGATATTAGCGCTAATCGTGAGGTTATTTGGCCATATCGCATCTGTGAACATATGTGCGGAAATATCGGTGACATTTGTGATCGCCCGTGTGACTGTAGATGGGTTCTATAAATATGGGATGCATTTTTGTCACATTGGGGATTTTCTCGAATTTAGTATTCGTGGGAAATCGGAATAACACGTCCTTTTTGAACGGGATTTCTCGGATCGGCGATTTGACGACGAGGGTGGGTGGCCGCCTCAAATACCCATAGATAGATCCCACCCTCAAAGAAATGGGGGGGGGGGGTCCCACCCAATTGATTACTCTCTATATCATAATAAAAGCGATGATATCCGGCCTAATCCGGGTTCTTCCGAACGAGATTTGTTGGATCGGTCGACTACATAAGGTGGACGGTGGCCATATAAACGTCCACTCATAATTTGGTGTCGCAATGTCCAAAGAATTCGCAGTGACAGCGTTTTACGTAAAATCGCGATCGGTTTTGCTGAATCCTGGCTCGCATATATGGTAGCCAGGTTAGAAATGATTGAACTGTAGTGCCCTCTGTGCGCCCTAAATGGGACAAATCCCCAATTAAAATTATCAATAATTGCTAAAGCAAGGCTGCACAATACAATAGTGTCCATTTAACTTGATAATTGTCCACAATAGAGGGCACACCAATCGATTCCCCTTTGAAACGTAACCCGACAAATTCCCCAATATTGCAAAAGATTGACTCCTATATATGGTAGCTACCTAGGATTTAGTTTTGGTGGGGAATTGAAATAATAACTCACATATTAGCGCTAATCGTGAGGTTATTTGGCCATATCGTATTTGTGAACATATGTGCGGAAGTATCGGTGACATTTGTGATCACCCCATGTGACTATATATGGGTTCTATAAATATGGGATGCATTTTTTGTCACATTGGGTATTTTCTCGGATTAGTATTCGTGGGGAATCGGAATAATAGGTCCTTTCAATAACTGCAAAAGCAATGCTGCACAATACAATAGCGTCAATTTAACTTAACAATTGTCCACAATAGAGGGCACACCATTCGATTCCCCATTGAAACGAAACCCGACAAATTCCCCAATATCGCGTAAGATTGGCTCGTATATATGGTAGCCAGTTTAGAAATGATTGAACTGTACTGCTCTCTGTGCGCCCTTAATGGGACAAAACCCCACTTAAAATTATCAATAACTGCAAAAGCAAGGCTGCACAATACAATAGCGTCCATTTAACTTAATAATTGTCCAGAATAGAGGGCACACCAATCGATTTCCCATTGAAACGAAACACGACAAATTCCCCAATATCGCGTAAGATTGACTCCTATATATGGTAGCTACCTAGGGTTTAGTTTTGGTGGGAAATTGAAATAATAACTCACATATTAGCGCTAATCGTGAGGTTATTTGGCCATATCGTATTTGTGAACATATGTGCGGAAGTATCGGTGACATTTGTGATCGCCCCGTGTGACTATATAGATTGGTTCTATAAATATGGGATGCATTTTTGTCACATTGGGGATTTTCTCGAATTTAGTATTCGTGCGGAATCGGAATAATAGGTCCTTTTTGAACGGGTTTTTTCGGATCGGTGATTTGACGGCGAGGGTGGGTGGCCGCCTCAAATACACATAATTACATCCCACCATCCCCGAAATGGGGGGGGGGGGGGGTCGTTGTTATGGTGGGCCACCCTGCCATGTAGTCAAATCGGTCGAAATTCTTACCTTCTCGAAAATGGTCGATACATGTACCTCATTTTCACCCCCTTGGGAGGTACCCCCAGCTGACAGGTGGGATGGGGTTTTTCTATGGTGTATAGAGGCGGGCCACCCACCCAAATGCCATCAATCGGTCGAAATCCGTACCGTTCTCGAAAATGGTCCATACCCAATGTTTACCCCTCGGAGTGTTACCCCCCCCCCGGTGATGGGTGGGGTTCGGGTGTTTCTATGGTTTATTTGGGGCGGGTCACCCACCCATGCCGTCAAATCGGTCGATGTCCTTACCGTTCTCGAAAATGGTCCGTTCCCATTTTCACCCCATCGGGTTGTACCCCCGGGAGTGATGTTGAGGGGCGAGGGGTGTTTATATTGTGTATTTGGGTGTGCCACGCGCCCATAACATCAAATCGGTCGAAATCCTTACCGTTTGCGAAAATGGTCCATACCCCATTTTCACCCCCTCGGGCGGGTACCACCGGGGTGATTGTTGGGGTCGGGGGTTTCCTATGGTGTATTTGTGGCTGGCCACCGACCCATGCCGTCAAATCGGTCGAAATCCTTACCGTTCTCGAAAATGTTCCATACCCCATTTTCACCCCATCGGGCTGGAACATCCGCGATGATTGGTGGGGTCGGGGTGTTTCTATGGTGTATTTGGGGTGGGCAACCGACCCATGCCATCAAATCGGTTGAAGTCCTTAGCTTTCTCGAAAATGGTCCATACCCCATTTTAATCTCGGGGTGGCCACCGATCCATGCCGTCAAATCGGTCGAAATCCTTACAATTCTCGAAAATGGTCCATACCCCATTTTTACCCCCTCGGGCTGGTACCTCCGGTGGTGATTGGTGGTGTCGGGGTGTTTCGAGGGTGTGGTTTTGGCGGGCCACCCTCCCATCTAGTCAAATCGGTCGAAATCCTTTCCTTTTCGAAAATGGTCGATACCTCATTTTCACTCCCTTGCGTGGTACCCCCAGCTGACAGGTTGGTGTGGTTTTTCTGTGATGTATTTCATGCAGGCCACCCACCCGAAATGCCGTCAAATTGGTCGAAATACTTACCGTTCTCGAAAATGGTCCATACCCAATGTTCACCCCCTTGGAGTGTTACCCCCCCCCCCCCGGTGATGGTGGGGTTCGGGTGTTTCTAGGTTGTATTTTGGGCGGGCCACCCACCCATGACGTGGTACTCCTCGGTTGTGGGGTGTTTCTATTGTGTATTTGGGTGTGCCCACCGCCCATAACGTCAAATCGGTTGAAATCCTTACCGTTTTCGAATATTGTCCATACTCCATTTTTACCCCGTCGTGGTGTTACCACAGGGGATGATGGTTGGGGTAGGTGTGTTTCTAGTGTATATTTGTGGCTGGCCACCCTCCCACGCCGTCAAATCAGTTGAAATCCTTACCATTCTCGAAAATGTCCATACCCCATGTTCACCCCTCGGGTGGTACCCACGGTGCTGATGGGTGTGCGATCGTGTGTTTCTATGGTGTATTTGGGTAAGCCACCCACCAGTGCCGTCAAATCGGTTGAAGTCCTTACCTTTCTCGAAAATGGTCCATACCCCATTTTCAACCATCGGGTGGTACTCCCCGGTTGTGCGGTGTTTCTATTGTGTATTTGGGGTGTGCCACCCGCCCATAACGTCAAATCGGTTGAAATCCTTACCGTTCTAGAATATTGTCCATACTCCATTTTTACCCCCTCGTGGTGGTACCACAGGGGATGATGGTTGGGGTAGGTGTGTTTCTAGTGTATATTTGTGGCTGGCCACCCACCCACGCCGTCAAATCAGTTGAAATCCTTACCGTTCTTGAAAATGGTCCATACCCCATGTTCACCCCTCGGGTGGTACCCACGGTGGTGATGGTGTGCGATCGTGTGTTTCTATGGTGTATTTGGGTAAGCCACCCACCCGTGCCTTCAAATCGGTTGAAGTCCTTACCTTTCTCAAAAATGGTCCATACCCCATTTTCATCTTCTCGGGGTGGTACCGCCGGGGTGATGGATGGGGATCGGGGTGTTTCCATGGTCTATTTTGGGCGGGTCACCCACACATGCCGTCAAATTGGTTGAAATCTTTACCGTTCTCGAAAATGGTCCATACCGCATTTTAACCCCTCGGGTGGTAGCATACCTCCCGTGGGTGATGATGGGGGTCGGGACGTTTCTAGGGCGTGTTAGTAGGGCAACCCATTCATACCGTCAAATCGGTCAATATCCTTACCGTCTCGAAAATGGTCCATACCCCATGTTCACCCCCTCGGAGTGGTACCCCCGTGGTGATGGATGGGGGAATGGGTGTTTCTAGGGTGTATTTGGAGCGGGCCACCCACCCATGCCGTCAAATCGGTCGAAACCCTTACCGTTCTCGAAAATGGTCCATACCCCATTTTCACACCTCAGGGTGGTACCTCCATGTGATTGGAGGGGTCGGAGTGTTTCTAGGGTGGTGTTATGGTGGGCCACCCTGCCATGTAGTCAAGTCGGTCGAAATTCTTACCTTCTCGAAAATGGTCGATACGTGTACCTCATTTTCACCCCCTTGGGAGGTACCCCCAGCTGACAGGTGGGATGGGGTTTTTCTATGGTGTATAGAGGCGGGCCACCCACCCAAATGCCATCAAATACCCCTCGGAGTGTTACCCCCCCCCCCCCGGTGATGGGTGGGGTTCGGGTGTTTCTATGGTTTATTTGGGGCGGGTCACCCACCCATGCCGTCAAATCGGTCGATGTCCTTTCCGTTCTCGAAAATGGTCCGTTCCCATTTTCACCCCATCGGGTTGAACCCCCGGGAGTGATGTTGTGTGGCGAGGGGTGTTTATATTGTGTATTTGGGTGTGCCACGCGCCCATAACATCAAATCGGTCGAAATCCTTACCGTTTGCGAAAATGGTCCATACCCAATGATCACCCCCTCGGGCGGGTACCACCGGGGTGATTGGTGGGGTCGGGGGTTTCCTATGGTGTATTTGTGGCTGGCCACCGACCCATGCCGTCAAATCGGTCGAAATCCTTATCGTTCTCGAAAATGTTCATACCCCATTTTCACACCATCGGGCTGGTACCCCCGGGCTGATTGGCGGGGTCGGGGTGTTTCTATGGTCTATTTGGGGTGGGCCACCCACCCATGCCATCAAATCGGTTGAAGTCCTTAGCTTTCTCGAAAATGGTCCATACCCCATTTTCATCTCGGGGTGGCCACCGAACCATGGCGTCAAATCGGTCGAAATCTTTTCCGTTATCGAAAATATTCCATAACCCAGTTTCACCCCCTCGGACGGGTACCAACGGGGTGATTGGTGTGGTCGTTGGTTTCCTATGGTGTATTTGTGGCTGGCCACCGACCATGCCGTCAAATCGGTCGAAATCCTTACCGTTCTCGAAAATGTTCCATACCCCATTTTCACCCCATCGGGCTGGAACATCCGGGATGATTGGTGGGGTCGGGGTGTTTCTATGGTGTATTTGGGGTGGGCAACCGACCCATGCCATCAAATCGGTTGAAGTCCTTAGCTTTCTCGAAAATGGTCCATACCCCATTTTAATCTCGGGGTGGCCACCGATCCATGCCGTCAAATCGGTCGAAATCCTTACAATTCTCGAAAATGGTCCATACCCCATTTTTACCCCCTCGGGCTGGTACCTCCGGTGGTGATTGGTGGTGTCGGGGTGTTTCGAGGGTGTGGTTTTGGCGGGCCACCCTCCCATCTAGTCAAATCGGTCGAAATCCTTTCCTTTTCGAAAATGGTCGATACCTCATTTTCACTCCCTTGCGTGGTACCCCCAGCTGACAGGTTGGTGTGGTTTTTCTGTGATGTATTTCATGCAGGCCACCCACCCGAAATGCCGTCAAATTGGTCGAAATACTTACCGTTCTCGAAAATGGTCCATACCCAATGTTCACCCCCTTGGAGTGTTACCCCCCCCCCCCAGTGATGGTGGGGTTCGGGTGTTTCTAGGTTGTATTTTGGGCGGGCCACCCACCCATGACGTGGTACTCCTCGGTTGTGGGGTGTTTCTATTGTGTATTTGGGTGTGCCAACCGCCCATAACGTCAAATCGGTTGAAATCCTTACCGTTTTCGAATATTGTCCATACTCCATTTTTACCCCGTCGTGGTGTTACCACAGGGGATGATGGTTGGGGTAGGTGTGTTTCTAGTGTATATTTGTGGCTGGCCACCCTCCCACGCCGTCAAATCAGTTGAAATCCTTACCATTCTCGAAAATGTCCATACCCCATGTTCACCCCTCGGGTGGTACCCACGGTGCTGATGGGTGTGCGATCGTGTGTTTCTATGGTGTATTTGGGTAAGCCACCCACCAGTGCCGTCAAATCGGTTGAAGTCCTTACCTTTCTCGAAAATGGTCCATACCCCATTTTCAACCATCGGGTGGTACTCCCCGGTTGTGCGGTGTTTCTATTGTGTATTTGGGGTGTGCCACCCGCCCATAACGTCAAATCGGTTGAAATCCTTACCGTTCTAGAATATTGTCCATACTCCATTTTTACCCCCTCGTGGTGGTACCACAGGGGATGATGGTTGGGGTAGGTGTGTTTCTAGTGTATATTTGTGGCTGGCCACCCACCCACGCCGTCAAATCAGTTGAAATCCTTACCGTTCTTGAAAATGGTCCATACCCCATGTTCACCCCTCGGGTGGTACCCACGGTGGTGATGGTGTGCGATCGTGTGTTTCTATGGTGTATTTGGGTAAGCCACCCACCCGTGCCGTCAAATCGGTTGAAGTCCTTACCTTTCTCAAAAATGGTCCATACCCCATTTTCATCTTCTCGGGGTGGTACCGCCGGGGTGATGGATGGGGATCGGGGTGTTTCCATGGTCTATTTTGGGCGGGTCACCCACACATGCCGTCAAATTGGTTGAAATCTTTACCGTTCTCGAAAATGGTCCATACCGCATTTTAACCCCTCGGGTGGTAGCATACCTCCCGTGGGTGATGATGGGGGTCGGGACGTTTCTAGGGCGTGTTAGTAGGGCAACCCATTCATACCGTCAAATCGGTCAATATCCTTACCGTCTCGAAAATGGTCCATACCCCATGTTCACCCCCTCGGAGTGGTACCCCCGTGGTGATGGATGGGGGAATGGGTGTTTCTAGGGTGTATTTGGAGCGGGCCACCCACCCATGCCGTCAAATCGGTCGAAACCCTTACCGTTCTCGAAAATGGTCCATACCCCATTTTCACACCTCAGGGTGGTACCTCCGGATGATTGGAGGGTCGGAGTGTTTGTAGGGTGGTGCTATGGTGGGCCACCCTGCCATGTAGTCAAATCGGTCGAAATTCTTACCTTCTCGAAAATGGTCGATACATGTACCTCATTTTCACCCCCTTGGGAGGTACCCCCAGCTGACAGGTGGGATGGGGTTTTTCTATGGTGTATAGTGGCGGGCCACCCACCCAAATGCCATCAATCGGTCGAAATCCGTACCGTTCTCGAAAATGGTCCATACCCAATGTTTACCCATCGGTGTGTTACCCCCCCCCCCACCCGGTGATGGTGGGGTTCGGGTATTTCTATGGTTTATTTGGGGCGGGTCACCCACCCATGCCGTCAAATCGGTCGATGTCCTTTCCGTTCTCGAAAATGGTCCGTTCCCATTTTCACCCCATCGGGTTGAACCCCCGGGAGTGATGTTGTGTGGCGAGGGGTGTTTATATTGTGTATTTGGGTGTGCCACGCGCCCATAACATCAAATCGGTCGAAATCCTTACCGTTTGCGAAAATGGTCCATACCCAATGATCACCCCCTCGGGCGGGTACCACCGGGGTGATTGGTGGGGTCGGGGGTTTCCTATGGTGTATTTGTGGCTGGCCACCGACCCATGCCGTCAAATCGGTCGAAATCCTTATCGTTCTCGAAAATGTTCATACCCCATTTTCACACCATCGGGCTGGTACCCCCGGGCTGATTGGTGGGGTCGGGGTGTTTCTATGGTCTATTTGGGGTGGGCCACCCACCCATGCCATCAAATCGGTTGAAGTCCTTAGCTTTCTCGAAAATGGTCCATACCCCATTTTCATCTCGGGGTGGCCACCGAACCATGGCGTCAAATCGGTCGAAATCTTTTCCGTTATCGAAAATATTCCATAACCCATTTTCACCCCCTCGGACGGGTACCAACGGGGTGATTGGTGTGGTCGTTGGTTTCCTATGGTGTATTTGTGGCTGGCCACCGACCATGCCGTCAAATCGGTCGAAATCCTTACCGTTCTCGAAAATGTTCCATACCCCATTTTCACCCCATCGGGCTGGAACATCCGGGATGATTGGTGGGGTCGGGGTGTTTCTATGGTGTATTTGGGGTGGGCAACCGACCCATGCCATCAAATCGGTTAAAGTCCTTAGCTTTCTCGAAAATGGTCCATACCCCATTTTAATCTCGGGGTGGCCACCGATCCATGCCGTCAAATCGGTCGAAATCCTTACAATTCTCGAAAATGGTCCATACCCCATTTTTACCCCCTCGGGCTGGTACCTCCGGTGGTGATTGGTGGTGTCGGGGTGTTTCGAGGGTGTGGTTTTGGCGGGCCACCCTCCCATCTAGTCAAATCGGTCGAAATCCTTTCCTTTTCGAAAATGGTCGATACCTCATTTTCACTCCCTTGCGTGGTACCCCCAGCTGACAGGTTGGTGTGGTTTTTCTGTGATGTATTTCATGCAGGCCACCCACCCGAAATGCCGTCAAATTGGTCGAAATACTTACCGTTCTCGAAAATGGTCCATACCCAATGTTCACCCCCTTGGAGTGTTACCCCCCCCCCCGGTGATGGTGGGGTTCGGGTGTTTCTAGGTTGTATTTTGGGCGGGCCACCCACCCATGACGTGGTACTCCTCGGTTGTGGGGTGTTTCTATTGTGTATTTGGGTGTGCCAACCGCCCATAACGTCAAATCGGTTGAAATCCTTACCGTTTTCGAATATTGTCCATACTCCATTTTTACCCCGTCGTGGTGTTACCACAGGGGATGATGGTTGGGGTAGGTGTGTTTCTAGTGTATATTTGTGGCTGGCCACCCTCCCACGCCGTCAAATCAGTTGAAATCCTTACCATTCTCGAAAATGTCCATACCCCATGTTCACCCCTCGGGTGGTACCCACGGTGCTGATGGGTGTGCGATCGTGTGTTTCTATGGTGTATTTGGGTAAGCCACCCACCAGTGCCGTCAAATCGGTTGAAGTCCTTACCTTTCTCGAAAATGGTCCATACCCCATTTTCAACCATCGGGTGGTACTCCCCGGTTGTGCGGTGTTTCTATTGTGTATTTGGGGTGTGCCACCCGCCCATAACGTCAAATCGGTTGAAATCCTTACCGTTCTAGAATATTGTCCATACTCCATTTTTACCCCCTCGTGGTGGTACCACAGGGGATGATGGTTGGGGTAGGTGTGTTTCTAGTGTATATTTGTGGCTGGCCACCCACCCACGCCGTCAAATCAGTTGAAATCCTTACCGTTCTTGAAAATGGTCCATACCCCATGTTCACCCCTCGGGTGGTACCCACGGTGGTGATGGTGTGCGATCGTGTGTTTCTATGGTGTATTTGGGTAAGCCACCCACCCGTGCCTTCAAATCGGTTGAAGTCCTTACCTTTCTCAAAAATGGTCCATACCCCATTTTCATCTTCTCGGGGTGGTACCGCCGGGGTGATGGATGGGGATCGGGGTGTTTCCATGGTCTATTTTGGGCGGGTCACCCACACATGCCGTCAAATTGGTTGAAATCTTTACCGTTCTCGAAAATGGTCCATACCGCATTTTAACCCCTCGGGTGGTAGCATACCTCCCGTGGGTGATGATGGGGGTCGGGACGTTTCTAGGGCGTGTTAGTAGGGCAACCCATTCATACCGTCAAATCGGTCAATATCCTTACCGTCTCGAAAATGGTCCATACCCCATGTTCACCCCCTCGGAGTGGTACCCCCGTGGTGATGGATGGGGGAATGGGTGTTTCTAGGGTGTATTTGGAGCGGGCCACCCACCCATGCCGTCAAATCGGTCGAAACCCTTACCGTTCTCGAAAATGGTCCATACCCCATTTTCACACCTCAGGGTGGTACCTCCATGTGATTGGAGGGGTCGGAGTGTTTCTAGGGTGGTGTTATGGTGGGCCACCCTGCCATGTAGTCAAGTCGGTCGAAATTCTTACCTTCTCGAAAATGGTCGATACGTGTACCTCATTTTCACCCCCTTGGGAGGTACCCCCAGCTGACAGGTGGGATGGGGTTTTTCTATGGTGTATAGAGGCGGGCCACCCACCCAAATGCCATCAAATACCCCTCGGAGTGTTACCCCCCCCCCCCCCGGTGATGGGTGGGGTTCGGGTGTTTCTATGGTTTATTTGGGGCGGGTCACCCACCCATGCCGTCAAATCGGTCGATGTCCTTTCCGTTCTCGAAAATGGTCCGTTCCCATTTTCACCCCATCGGGTTGAACCCCCGGGAGTGATGTTGTGTGGCGAGGGGTGTTTATATTGTGTATTTGGGTGTGCCACGCGCCCATAACATCAAATCGGTCGAAATCCTTACCGTTTGCGAAAATGGTCCATACCCAATGATCACCCCCTCGGGCGGGTACCACCGGGGTGATTGGTGGGGTCGGGGGTTTCCTATGGTGTATTTGTGGCTGGCCACCGACCCATGCCGTCAAATCGGTCGAAATCCTTATCGTTCTCGAAAATGTTCATACCCCATTTTCACACCATCGGGCTGGTACCCCCCGGGCTGATTGGTGGGGTCGGGGTGTTTCTATGGTCTATTTGGGGTGGGCCACCCACCCATGCCATCAAATCGGTTGAAGTCCTTAGCTTTCTCGAAAATGGTCCATACCCCATTTTCATCTCGGGGTGGCCACCGAACCATGGCGTCAAATCGGTCGAAATCTTTTCCGTTATCGAAAATATTCCATAACCCAGTTTCACCCCCTCGGACGGGTACCAACGGGGTGATTGGTGTGGTCGTTGGTTTCCTATGGTGTATTTGTGGCTGGCCACCGACCATGCCGTCAAATCGGTCGAAATCCTTACCGTTCTCGAAAATGTTCCATACCCCATTTTCACCCCATCGGGCTGGAACATCCGGGATGATTGGTGGGGTCGGGGTGTTTCTATGGTGTATTTGGGGTGGGCAACCGACCCATGCCATCAAATCGGTTGAAGTCCTTAGCTTTCTCGAAAATGGTCCATACCCCATTTTAATCTCGGGGTGGCCACCGATCCATGCCGTCAAATCGGTCGAAATCCTTACAATTCTCGAAAATGGTCCATACCCCATTTTTACCCCCTCGGGCTGGTACCTCCGGTGGTGATTGGTGGTGTCGGGGTGTTTCGAGGGTGTGGTTTTGGCGGGCCACCCTCCCATCTAGTCAAATCGGTCGAAATCCTTTCCTTTTCGAAAATGGTCGATACCTCATTTTCACTCCCTTGCGTGGTACCCCCAGCTGACAGGTTGGTGTGGTTTTTCTGTGATGTATTTCATGCAGGCCACCCACCCGAAATGCCGTCAAATTGGTCGAAATACTTACCGTTCTCGAAAATGGTCCATACCCAATGTTCACCCCCCTTGGAGTGTTACCCCCCCCCCGGTGATGGTGGGGTTCGCGTGTTTCTAGGTTGTATTTTGGGCGGGCCACCCACCCATGACGTGGTACTCCTCGGTTGTGGGGTGTTTCTATTGTGTATTTGGGTGTGCCAACCGCCCATAACGTCAAATCGGTTGAAATCCTTACCGTTTTCGAATATTGTCCATACTCCATTTTTACCCCGTCGTGGTGTTACCACAGGGGATGATGGTTGGGGTAGGTGTGTTTCTAGTGTATATTTGTGGCTGGCCACCCTCCCACGCCGTCAAATCAGTTGAAATCCTTACCATTCTCGAAAATGTCCATACCCCATGTTCACCCCTCGGGTGGTACCCACGGTGCTGATGGGTGTGCGATCGTGTGTTTCTATGGTGTATTTGGGTAAGCCACCCACCAGTGCCGTCAAATCGGTTGAAGTCCTTACCTTTCTCGAAAATGGTCCATACCCCATTTTCAACCATCGGGTGGTACTCCCCGGTTGTGCGGTGTTTCTATTGTGTATTTGGGGTGTGCCACCCGCCCATAACGTCAAATCGGTTGAAATCCTTACCGTTCTAGAATATTGTCCATACTCCATTTTTACCCCCTCGTGGTGGTACCACAGGGGATGATGGTTGGGGTAGGTGTGTTTCTAGTGTATATTTGTGGCTGGCCACCCACCCACGCCGTCAAATCAGTTGAAATCCTTACCGTTCTTGAAAATGGTCCATACCCCATGTTCACCCCTCGGGTGGTACCCACGGTGGTGATGGTGTGCGATCGTGTGTTTCTATGGTGTATTTGGGTAAGCCACCCACCCGTGCCGTCAAATCGGTTGAAGTCCTTACCTTTCTCAAAAATGGTCCATACCCCATTTTCATCTTCTCGGGGTGGTACCGCCGGGGTGATGGATGGGGATCGGGGTGTTTCCATGGTCTATTTTGGGCGGGTCACCCACACATGCCGTCAAATTGGTTGAAATCTTTACCGTTCTCGAAAATGGTCCATACCGCATTTTAACCCCTCGGGTGGTAGCATACCTCCCGTGGGTGATGATGGGGGTCGGGACGTTTCTAGGGCGTGTTAGTAGGGCAACCCATTCATACCGTCAAATCGGTCAATATCCTTACCGTCTCGAAAATGGTCCATACCCCATGTTCACCCCCTCGGAGTGGTACCCCCGTGGTGATGGATGGGGGAATGGGTGTTTCTAGGGTGTATTTGGAGCGGGCCACCCACCCATGCCGTCAAATCGGTCGAAACCCTTACCGTTCTCGAAAATGGTCCATACCCCATTTTCACACCTCAGGGTGGTACCTCCGGATGATTGGAGGGTCGGAGTGTTTGTAGGGTGGTGTTATGGTGGGCCACCCTGCCATGTAGTCAAATCGGTCGAAATTCTTACCTTCTCGAAAATGGTCGATACATGTACCTCATTTTCACCCCCTTGGGAGGTACCCCCAGCTGACAGGTGGGATGGGGTTTTTCTATGGTGTATAGTGGCGGGCCACCCACCCAAATGCCATCAATCGGTCGAAATCCGTACCGTTTTCGAAAATGGTCCATACCCAATGTTTACCCATCGGTGTGTTACCCCCCCCCCCCACCCGGTGATGGTGGGGTTCGGGTATTTCTATGGTTTATTTGGGGCGGGTCACCCACCCATGCCGTCAAATCGGTCGATGTCCTTACCGTTCACGAAAATGGTCCGTTCCCATTTTCGCCCCATCGGGTTGTACCCCCGGGAGTGATGTTGAGGGGCGAGGGGTGTTTATATTGTGTATTTGGGTGTGCCACGCGCCCATAACAACAATGAGAACTGTATAGTTAGGTCTTGGCTTTTTCCAGTTAGTATTGGGAATGGACACTGCATCACACCCCGCCAATCGCGCAACCATTGCAGGTCACGTCCCTGCTACAGCGTACCAGTTGGCTATTAACTATAGACCACAATTTCCGAAACATCCCTCCGTGTTCGTAAGATGTTATTCATTTAAATTTATTTTTAATAACATACACGAACCAGATCCCATCTATATTTCCGACAAAAGGAGGACCATAACTTATGTCTTAATTTTAGGATTTTTCTTAAGAACCTCACGTTAGACTAAATAAGTTAAGACCAAAATTAAGACTATATTAAGTAAGACACTTGTCGTGAAACGCACTTACGACTGAAGTTTGAACTTAAGACCATCTTACGTCCCAACTATGTCAGTTGCTTTTATGAAACTGTGCCTAGCCATAATCAAGTATGACAAGGAGTATGATTGATGGGCAGTCTCCAATAATAATTATTGGGCTATTACAGTCTATTACCTGGTTAGTTTGATATCGACTGCGATATGAGCCCGAGGTAACGACCGTAACGTCGTATCGGTGTGAAGTATGGCACTGACGAGCAATAGCACTGTCAGAAATTGCAACGCATTCCAGATCATATATTATATACCCATGATTGCAATTATGGAATATAACATATTTTGGTTTCACGAATGACCAACTCATAATTCCGTTAAAACAACTAATCCTTCAAATTATGACAACTATATAAGGCTTATCACTGAAGGTTTCTCATGCATATCACCATAATTCCCAACCACATCTTTTACCGGACTCGGCCTCCGGGTCGCAGTTCGACTTCTTTTCCTCTCAAAAAATTCAGGTTTCTATAAATAAAACGACCATGTCCCACTGTATACCAAGAAATGCGGCACAGTATACGCGGAGTGCGAAATAAGGTTCTTATGAGTATTCCTAGGTCCGATATATTTTGGTCGATAACATACTGACCAAGTAGTATAATAATATTAACAATATATCACTATTAGCGAGTCAAAATCATATAATAATAGTTCGAATGTGACATTCCGGTAGTTTTTTCGGATTAGACTGGCAAGGTAGGGTCATCTTTTGTTTGTACATGTATATCGGTGATTGATATTTATATATTATGACAACGAATGGAATAACAGTAGGAATGATGTAATAAAATTATACATTTTATGGTATTTTATTTTATTCGGATATCAATATTTTGTATATACACCAAATAAACTATATAACAAGTGTGTGAGATGTGTGTGTGTGTGTGTGTGTGTGTGAGGGGATGCGTTTGTGTGTGTGTGTGAGGCTCTATATGTGGGGTGAGATAGCGAGGGTGTGTGTTTGTTTATCTGTCACGATTTTGGCGCGTTTAAAATTATCGCTCGCTTATGTCCGATTTCACACAAATTTTCACTAACCATGCTCTTAAATATTCGTTAATGGGCAACTAAACCACAAACACTGTATACCATAAGTGTTTATTGGAGTGCCAGTCAACAATGTCGGATGGGGCACACTTAAGCATGTGGTCGAATCGTTGAATTATGCAATCTTATCAGCAACGAGATTATATACTGACTCTCCTTACCACATCTGTTGATAGAGTTGGGATTCTGTTCTTGATCTAGCACGACAGCGCCTATATGTTGGGATAGTTATGATTCTTTTCTCGATCTGGAAGGATCTAGCTCCACCTTTTGTAACAATCGTTTCCCGATTTATTTGTAAAGCACATCCATTATCAAGATTGTTCAATGTCGTACAGCGCACGGGTTGTGTTTCTGGGTCAACACACGCCCAATTGGATTTTCCAGTTAACCCATTGGATGTGGTGCTCTAAGTTGGTCATGGCATTGGAATATAGTTATTTACCAGAATAAAAAAAAAACAGCTCAATCAAAACAAAATTTTTTTTAAAGGCACGTGAGGCCTTGGTGGTGGGTATGCTGGTAAAATACTCACCTCCGTTGAAAACCGCCATAAACAGAAAGAATATTCAAATATAGACAGACTTTGTTCGTATAGCAATTAGACATATCGCATAAACATTATGTTATTGTCAGATGTTTACCCATTGTTATGTAAACAAGTGTACAAAAAAGTTACCTTTTCTGGCGTTTGTTTATATTATGATGATACACATAAAGAGCGTTCTTCGTTAGTGTATTCCTGATATGGAAATAATAAAGAGCGTTTATATACTTTTTGTGTGATTATCCGATAGAATTGCGCTGTCCTCTGTAACGCAGTCAGGTTCTTGTTTAGATAATACATAGTAGATCTTGATGGTAGCATGCTATTTACGCGATGATTGTGGTATATACAAAACTATGTACATTGTAATAGTCTCTCTGTTTGTGTGGTTGGAACAAATATGAATATTTCGACAACAAAGGCCTCCCATGCTATTAATCTAAAGCCATATGGCGGTTTGCATCTCAAAATACATGCTTCCCCTTTTAAGTTTTCCCGGTATCGAAATAGGTCTATACATGCTTGAACTACATTTCTGTAGGCATTGCCTGTGCCTGCATGCCGCATTGAAGTAAACAAAATATACAATTTTAACCGGGGGGGGGGTCGGAAAAAATTACAGGATACAAGGACCGGGTGGGTGGGTATCCCAGAGTCCGGAATGCAGATTTTTTCTGATGTCATGCAATTTTTTTCCAAAATCATTTCTAAGACAAATTACAGCTTCAAAATGAATTGAATCATTGAAACAATCAGATTCATGTAGTAGTGCATGCTATAGCCTTATACAAGTGAGGGGGCTCTATATTTATTTATTTGTCCACAATTTCTCCCTTTAACAGTTGAAATCATGGGGTGGGTCCGGTTTTGGTCGAGGAAAACAATTGCAATGAAAAAAATCCATTCTCATCTTTTCTCATAGTTTATCATGGCTTTTTTTTTAAAGTATTATAAATGGAGGATACCTGCGTGTTTTGAGTGAATATTGGAAGTATCTCATGAGTGGTCACAGTGATATACTGGAATCATCACGAGTGGCTAAAGGCCACCAGTGATGATTCCAGTATCTCACTGTGACCACGAATGGGGTAATTATGGTATTCACTCAAAACACGAAGGTTTTTTTTTTTATTATATGCGCTATTTACTAAAATAGATTGTGGAATCAATTCAAAATCGAACCGATTCCGATCACATCGGCAATACAATTTCTGCACAACAGATAACTCAGAATACACATGCTTCAAATGTGCGTAATATATCAGATACCTTTATTTCAAATATACCAACTTACTTGCTTGTGTACTATTAGCAATGTGGCATTGCATTTTTGTCTCTTATTGACACAAAATCGTTATTTGAACAGTGATTGGAGCATTAAAAGGCTCCAGATCCAATCTCAGAGCATCTAATTTTCAAAATGTTCCGGTGAGGCCCCCTGACCACCTCCCGTACTCCCCCTCAGGCCTTCGTGAGATACTACTCGCCTTGACATTTTGTATGAGAGCTACTCGCCACTCGCCTAGAATGGTTTTAAGGGGAGCTCATCATTGCTCACCAGTGATTTCCCACATGGAGAGGACTGGAACTGTGTTTATTTAATCAAATTGATGGTGTTTATACTTTACACATGCACATATTTTAACCTATTGCTAATAAGGGACACATCTATCCTGTTAAAGTGTGTAATTTGACATTTATAACCATAAATATTTGAGTTTTTAAAGGTTTTGTTGGCATATTTTTCAGGCATGTGCTTTGTTTGTTTATTTGTTGTGGGTGTACTTGATCAGCGTTCTCTCAGTTCCGGTGCAGACACAATGAGATACCCTTACCCTGCCAAAAACACATTATTTAGTAGAATTTACAAGGTTTTCATCAATAGTGGGGGTGGGTGTCCCAGACCTGGGTGGAAAAAACTTACGCTCCAGGTGTAGTGGGTCCCCAAAACTGAAAAACACAAAATTTCCACCTTGTATCCGATATTTTTTTTCTTTGACCCATCCCCCTGTTTTAACACGGTATTTGTTTACCAAAACAATAGCCATATGCACGGCATGGAAACGAAAAGAGCGTTCCGTGCTAGTCTATTCCTGATTGGTAATAAAAAAGCGCGTTTTTTTCACTTTTGTGCGCTAAGTTGAAAACGGCTGCGAAATGGCGGTGATAATGAACATTATATTTTAAAGAGCATATGAAGCCAGCATAACATTAATTCGTGCTAGCCAATTTACCATTTTGAAGATTTAATAAAGTATGTATAGTTACAACTAATCGCCCGATTCTGGACATTCTTCGTAATAAGTGGGTTTCATAATACTCGGGTACACAGGCGCTGGTCAAATTTCCCAAAAAGGCAGTATTACAATATTATTTTCAATATGTGTTAAGGTATTGACCCCATGTTACATTTCCGAGTTCTAATTACAACTAGAGGTGTGACTGTCCCAATGGGACTACGGATACCTGTTTTTAAAATACTAAGATGTTTCACATGTCAGTAAACATTTAGTTAAAATAATAAAATAACAGTTCCCATTGCAGGTGTACAACCATAACCCTAATCTTAAACATATTGACCGAAAAATGTAGGAATAAAAGCTTGGACAAAATTATGCATGTTGCGAAAAAAATTCTAAGTCGAAAAAGGGGAATAACTCCATACAAAAAATGTCGGACAGACGTCATAATCGCAGGTGCACAGGTTCCCATGGTACTAAATATCAGCACCAAGATTAAAAAACATTGACCTAAAAATGTAGGAATAAAAGCTCGGACAAAAGTATATATGTTGCGAAAAAGGGGGGATAACTCCATCAAAAAAGTCCGACAAGTCTGTGCCAAGTTTCACGGAAATTGATCAAAAAACGACTGAGAAAAACTCCGGACAAATTTGTGTCCACGGACGGACGGACGACGGACGGACGGGCGGACGGACGAGCTGACTCCAGTATACCCCCATAACTTCGTTGCGGGGGGGGGGTATAATAAAGTTGCCTTGTCCGATTTGACACTATACAACCGTAATGGGTATGTCCTACATTGACCAGAAAATAATTAGATTGGTCCATGGGCTCATTAGTGAGAGGTTGTCGTGCATGGCCAGATGTCGACTTTCGAAATAAGTTTAATACGCTTGATTTGTTTCCAGCCTAGAACATATAGCAGTATGTTATAATCTGTGTTACTTTCGGTTACCAAACAGTAAGTGTTATCATGCATGCAGCTAATCTATGTGTAGAGAGTGTCTTTCTCATATCCCAAATGAACTATATAAATATGTAATGTGGATTGCCAAGCTGCACATTTTGACTTATTTCAGCCAACATGACTATCTCAAATGGGTCACAAATTAAATTTTCACGAATCATGCTCTTAAATATTCATTAATGTGCAACTAAACCACAAACACTGTATACCATAAGTGTTTATTGGAGTGCCAGTCAACAATGTCGGATGGGGCACACTTAAGCATGTGGTCGAATCGTTGAATTATGCAATCTTATCAGCAACGAGATTATATATTGGCTCACGTTACCACATCTGTTGATAGAGTTGTGATTCTTTTCTCGATCTAGCAAGACAGCGCCTATATCTGTTGGAGAGTTAGATTCTTTTCTCGATCTGGAGAGATCTAGCTCCATCTCTTGTAACAATAGTTTCCCGTTTTATTTGTAAAGCACATCCATTGTCAAGAGTGTTCAATGTCGTACAGCGCACGGGTTGTGTTTCTTGGTCAACACACGCCCAACTGGATTTTCCAGTTAACCCGTTGGATGTGGTGCTCTAAGTTGGTCAGAGCATTGGAATATAGTTATTTACCAGAATAAAAAAAACGTTATCTGGAGCATAGCTCAATCCAGAAAAAAATTAATTCCAATTTTTGTTTTAATCTAAAGCCATATGGCTGTTTGCAACTCAAAATACATGTTTCCCTTTTTAAGTTTTCCCGGTATCGAAATAGGTCTTTACATGCTTGAACTACATTTCTGTAGACATTGCCTGTGCCTGCATGTCGCATTGGAGTAAACAAAACACAATTTTAACACGGCATTTGGTTCCCAAACAACAGCCATATGCACGGCATGGAACAGAAAAGAGCGTTCCGTGTTAGTCTATTCCTGATTGGTAATAATAAAGAGCGTTTTGTTTCACTTTTGTGCGATAAGTTGAAAACGACTGCGAAATGGCGGTGATAATGAACATGATTTTTTTCTGAGCATATAAAGCCAGCATAATATTAATTCGTGCTCGCCAATTTACCCTTTTGACGATTTAATAAAGTATGTATAGTTACAACTAATCGCCCGATTCCGGACATTCTTACTAATAAGTGGGTTTCATAATACTCGGGTACACAGGCGCTGGTGAAATTTCACAAAAAGGCAGTATTATGTGTTAAAGTATTGGTTCCATGTTACATTTCCGAGTTCTAATTACAATAAAGTTGCCTTGTCCGATTTGACACTATACAACCGTCATGGGTATATCCTACATTGACCAGAAAATAATTAGATTGGGCATATGGACTCATTAGTGAGAGGTTGTCGTGCATGGCCAGATGTGGACTTTCGAAAGAGGTTTAACACGCTTTGATTTTGTTCAGCCTAGAATATATAACGGTATGTTATAATCTGTGTTATTTTCGGTTAGAAAACAATAAGTGTTATCGTGCATGCAGCTAATCTATGTGTAGAGAGTGTCTTTCTCATATCCCAAAATGAACTATATAAATATGTAATGTGGATTGCCAAGCTGCACATTTTTACTTATTTCAGCCAACATGACTATCTCAAATGGGTCACTAATTACATATTCACTAATCATGCTCTTAAATATTCATTAATGTGCAACTAAACCACAGACACTGTATACCATAAGTGTTTATTGGAGTGCCAGTCAACAATGTCGGATGGGGCACACTTAAGCATGTGGTCGAATCGTTGAATTATGCAATCTTATCAGCAACGAGATTATATATTGGCTCACGTTACCACATCTGTTGATAGAGTTGGGATTCTTTTCTCGATCTAGCAAGACAGCGCCTATATCTGTTGGAGAGTTAGATTCTTTTCTCGATCTGGAGAGATCTAGCTCCATCTATTGTAACAATAGTTTCCCGTTTTATTTGTAAAGCACACCCATTGTCAAGAGTGTTCAATGTCGTACAGCGCACGGGTTGTGTTTCTTGGTCAACACACGCCCAACTGGATTTTCCAGTTAACCCATTGGATGTGGTGCTCTAAGTTGGTCATGGCATTGGAATATAGTTATTTACCAGAATAAAAAAATGTTATCTGGAGCATAGCTCAATCCAGAAAAAAAATTAATTCCAATTTTTGTTTTAATCTAAAGCCATATGGCGGTTTGCATCTCAAAATACATGTTTCCCTTTTTAAGTTTTCCCGGTATCGAAATAGGTCTTTACATGCTTGAACTACATTTATGTAGGCATTGCCTGTGCCTGCATGTCGCATTGAAGTAAACAAAACACAATTTTAACACGGCATTTGGTTCCCAAACAACAGCCATATGCACGGCATGGAACAGAAAAGAGCGTTCCGTGTTAGTCTATTCCTGATTGGTAATAATAAAGAGCGTTTTGTTTCACTTTTGTGCGATAAGTTGAAAACGACTGCGAAATGGCGGTGATAATGAACATGATTTTTTTCTGAGCATATAAAGCCAGCATAATATTAATTCGTGCTCGCCAATTTACCCTTTTGACGATTTAATAAAGTATGTATAGTTACAACTAATCGCCCGATTCCGGACATTCTTACTAATAAGTGGGTTTCATAATACTCGGGTACACAGGCGCTGGTGAAATTTCACAAAAAGGCAGTATTATGTGTTAAAGAATTGGTCCCATGTTACATTTCCGAGTTATAATTACAATAAAGTTGCCTTGTCCGATTTGACACTATACAACCGTCATGGGTATGTCCTACATTGACCAGAAAATAATTAGATTGGGCATATGGACTCATTAGTGAGAGGCTGTCGTGCATGGCCAGATGTGGACTTTCGAAAGAAGTTTAACACGCTTTGATTTTGTTCAGCCTAGAATATATAACGGTATGTTATAATCTGTGTTATTTTCGGTTAGAAAACAATAAGTGTTATCGTGCATGCAGCTAATCTATGTATAGAGAGTGTCTTTCTCATATCCCAAATGAACTATATAAATATGTAATGTGGATTGCCAAGCTGCACATTTTTACTTATTTCAGCCAACATGAGTATCTCAAATGGGTCACTAATTACATTTTTCACTAATCATGCTCTTAAATATTCATTAATGTGCAACTAAACCACAAACACTGTATACCATAAGTGTTTATTGGAGTGCCAGTCTACAATATCGGATGGGGCACACTTAAGCATATGGTTGAATCGTTGAATTATGCAATCTTATCAGCAACGAGATTATATATTGGCTCACGTTACCACATATGTTGATAGAGTTGTGATTCTTTTCTCGATCTAGCAAGACAGCGCCTATATCTGTTGGGAGAGTTAGATTCTGTTCTCGATCTGGAGAGATCTAGCTCCATCTCTTGTAACAATAGTTTCCCGTTTTATTTGTAAAGCACATCCATTGTCAAGAGTGTTCAATGTCGTACAGCGCACGGGTTGTGTTTCTTGGTCAACACACGCCCAACTGGATTTTCCAGTTAACCCATTGGGTGTGGTGCTCTAAGTTGGTCAGAGCATTGGAATATAGTTATTTACCAGAATAAAATAAACGTTATCTGGAGCATAGCTCAGTCCTGAAAAAAAAATTAATTCCAATTTTTGTTTTAATTTAAAGCCATATGGCGGTTTGCACCTCAAAATACATGTTTCCCTTTTTAAGTTTTCCCGGTATCGAAATAGGTCTATAAATGCTTGAACTACATTTATGTAGGCATTGCCTGTGCCTGCATGTCGCATTGAAGTAAACAAAACACACTTTTAACCCGGCATTTGGTTCCCAAACAACAGCCATATGCACGGCATGGAACAGAAAAGAGCGTTCCGTGTTAGTCTATTCCTGATTGGTAATAATAAAGAGCGTTTTATTTCACTTTTGTGCGATAACTTGAAAACGACTGCGAAATGACGGTGATAATGAACATGATTTTTTCTGAGCATATGAAGCCAGCATAACATTAATTCATGCTCGCCAATTTACCCTTTTGACGATTTAATAAAGTATGTATAGTTACAACTAATCGCCCGATTCCGGACATTCTTACTAATAAGTGGGTTTCATAATACTCGGGTACACAGGCGCTGGTGAAATTTCACAAAAAATGCAGTATTATGTGTTAAAGTATTGGTCCCATGTTACATTTCCGAGTTCTAATTACAATAAAGTTGCCTTGTCCGATTTGACACTACAACCGTCATGGGTATGTCCTACATTGACCAGAAAATAATTAGATTGGGCATATGGACTCATTAGTGAGAGGTTGTCGTGCATGGCCAGATGTAAACTTTTGAAAGAAGTTTAACACGCTTTGATTTTATTCAGCCTAGAATATATAACGGTATGTTATAATCTGTGTTATTTTTGGTTAGAAAACAATAAGTGTTATCGTGCATGCAGCTAATATATGTGTAGAGAGTGTCTTTCTCATATCCCAAATTAACTATATAATTATGTAATGTGGATTGCCAAGCTGCACAGTTTGACATATTTCAGCCAACATTACTGTCCCAAATGCATTGATAACACTTGGTGTGACGGAGTTACCTCAAACGGACATAGCTCTTCCAAGCTTCCAAATATTGCCCACACAGTTTGAAATGAGGTATATATATATATATATGATAAATTGATAAAACACGAAATGTTGATATACCGGCTTCATACGCTCTGAAACAAAATACTTGCAAGTAAGTAATGCTTTATTCTCAGCCATTATAATACATGGTACATGAGAAAACATATATACACTATATACAAATTAGAACTTTCCGGGGTATACATAGACAGAATACAATGCAGATAATAATCAGTTACGGTCCAATATTGAATTAACATGTCCGGAATAGAACAATACAGATCTCGATAGACTTATTTAAAGATTCCGGGAAAAAAAAGAAGAAGAAATTACTTAATTATACATCATGGTTAGTATATATAGTACTGTTTTCTCATTTTCTTTTTGGAAACCAAGTTGTTCCAATATTACGTACATGATTATTATCTGTAATTAAATTGACTCATATAATGTTTACACACACTTATAAATACGCACATATTATATACGTATACATACTCATGCATATACCTACACACACAAACATACATACATATGTATAAGTATACATGCATACAAACACATACATACACATACACACATATACATATATATACACATATACATATACAATATATATATATATATATATATATATATATACACATACATACACACACATACATATATATACATATATATATATACACATACATACACACACATACATATATATACATATATATATACACATATAAACACATACACATAGACATTGTATTATGGCACACTCGATATTCGTTATGGAATTTTGCATATCTAAAACACGTGGAAACCATACAAATAGTAACATAATATGCATAGTTGTACTATGAATAAGGAATCTACGACGTGATCTTCACATATATGTATGTCTGCATGTTCACACATGCAGACGCACACACATATAAGCACCACGATCGCCAAATATTTGAATAGTTATTTAAATTGTTTCAATCCGATTTTTATAAAGTTTGAAAGTTTGTTTAGCTTCATTGTGTCAGAAGAATTTAATAAGCCATAAAAAGACTCTCGCGATGGATTTTTCCAGATCGATTCGTCAATATATTTCATGCGGTATTCACGTAAATTTGGACAAACTATTACAAAATGATATTCATCGCACATGATGGCGCCACATAACTGACATGAGCCAATTCCAGATATCCCTTTCTTTTGGTTCTTAGATTTTGCCCACTTCATAGTTTCAACGCCTAATCTATGATTTGATGTACGAATTCTCTGTAGCGAGATAATTGAATTAAAGGGACATTCAACATAAAAACGACTAAGCGAAGGACATTTTTTCAGGTTACGATAAAATTCTCCTCGTGACGATTGAGAAACTTCATTATTCCACTGGAGAAAAAAAATTGCCAAGTAGTTTTTTGTGCATATATTGAAGTTTAGAATTCGAAACGGGTAACTGTGTTTTCCAGTTGTCTTCGCAATCCGCACGCACAAAAATGTCTTCAATGTGATCAAGGTATCGTATTCTTTTGCCACCGCCTTTCATATATAGCTAAAATTAACTTGTACAATATGAAGGGGTGATTACTTTTTTTTTCGTCATTAGGCGGCTCCAAAATGAGGTCATTCTTTTGTCAATTTCAACACGCAATGGCCATCTTCCAAGCTCACCATAAACCATATAATTTGGAGTACTCATTTTCATGTTCGTTAGGAGCTTACAGAATTTGAGATGGACAGCCTCGATATCGCGAGTATTCTCAAAGCCCCATAATTCACATCCATATAACAGAATGGGTTGTATGAGGTAATCAAAAAGTTTTAATGCTAAGTCTGCAGATAGGTGAAGATTTCTCACCTTGGACAGGAGTCCGTACATAGTCCGCCAATGTGACACCCATTTTTCATTTTTTTCGCCCAGAAGTGAAAACAAACACTCTTTTTTTATACCATGCATATCTGCATGGCATAGGCTAACACAGAACGTTATTTTATGTTCCGTGTCGTTCACTGTCATTTATGTTGTCTATTTGGGACCCAAAGACCGTGTTGACATGTAGTTGTATTTTTGTGACTTCATATTCCCCGTATATATAAATGTATGGTGCAAGTATTTATCGACATATTGCGATACTGGGAAAAATTCGAAAGTATTGGTATATAATATATTCATGTATTATACTCACGAATATCTTGAATGTGTCGAACACCAATTTTATCCTAATTGTATTTGGATGTATACCTCCTGAATTATTTCCCGCATGTCTATTTCGCGACATATAGGCACAACAGTTCATAACTTCGATGTTAACCAATTGTGGCCATGTGTGGCTTCTACTTATGACTATATGTCTATATTGCATATGATATCGGAAATCAGTCCGGTCCAAATTTTATTTCAGGAGTTATGACTTCTAGAGTCTGTTTGGGCGTTGTTTCACAATTTGCACACTCGTAGATGGCATGCCTTAAATGGACATGGATCATTCCAGCTTCCAACTTTTGTCTACATAATTTGGAAGTATGTATATATAAGACAGGTTGACAAATACACAAAATACTGATATCCCGGCTTCATATTTTTATTGAAAATAATTTCCATGGCTACAGCTATATACCTCGAGCTGGTTCAAGTGTTTCCACATATATAGGTTAAACAGACACTCTTTATGTTTACGGCATCAGGAACAGCCCGCGGAATAATATTTCGAGTAGTTTATTGACCTATTTCGATACCGAGAAAAATTAAAATGCAAACATCATGAGGTTAATGTGCGGGACAAACGGCCATGTGACTTTAACTCGAAACCCAGTTCTGCCAAACCTGTACATCGAGAGTCATTACTCTTCTTGACTCGCGCACAATGGGAACATTGAATATGCAAACACAAACACAGCCAGACTCGACCCATCTTATGACAAATTCCCCCTGTACTCGCATCGATGCAAATTTAAAGGTGGACTACATGTATTAAAATTGTATTTAGGGGATTTGGTCTGATGTAATAACAAGAACTTTACCACTATACCAGCGTGAGTACAAGCGCATGTGTCATAATGCGGACCGTATATATATAAATCGATATGTGGATTTAAGGATAGCCATAACACTATACGAAAACAAATTACACCATGCAGACCGTGTTCATATTCATATGCGGACAGGCTCCCGTCAATTGCATATAGCAAGCATATTGTGTCAAGTTTTAAAGATCAATTGGAAACGAAGAAGTCCAAACTTAGACACAATTCAGTACATGCATGTTGCCGATCATTATATCTAAGTTGAACAATGAGGATAGCTTTACTGAACAAAATCCAACAAAGCTCGCATTTGCATGTGTATAAGTTACCATAGTGGTAAATATATGTACTAATGTTCAAAACAATTGACCAGTAATTGGTAGAGGCTTGGTACATATAACATTTTGGTACATATAACATTTAGGAAGAATGCATCATATGGTGGTCAAGAAATACACACAAAAAACATCCAAATGTTAATCGTTTCAAGCAAGTCATATGCACACATTTTACTATTTGTATTAAAGTGATGTAAAACACTCCGGTATGGTGATAACATAGAAATGGAGAATAATCTGTTCAATGTAGTATTTTTTTTTACAAATAGTGTAGCAAACGTCACAGCACACACCGTCATTCTTATATATTAATTAAATGCAGTGACTCTCGATGGCGAAATTGTTTTCGTTAGTTTGTCGCCTATAGATTCGTCCCGAATCGAGTAGTAAATATTTACAATTGAGCGTAGTTATGACGATGTTTTCTTTGGAGTGCTACGGCCAATTTGGTTCAAATTTTTAGCGATGTTAGTAGAATGTAATATTCCTTTAGTTGGCATAGCGCCTGCATACTAACTTATCAATTTAACACACCCGAACAAGTACATAATATGTCTTTAATTGAGCCTTTGAATAGATCAACGCACCAAAGCCTCGTTTACCACGTTAGTGCCAGTGCTCAGTCATTGACCATTAAAATTCAATTGAAATTGTCTGCTATAAACCCGATATACCATCAGATTACAAGATTTGCCCATATGACGTTGTATACAAATGGGAGACGAAAACACTTCCAAAGATATACAATATTAATTGTTCCATATTCGCTGGTGAATATATATACATGTATAAACGGACATGGATCGCCCGAGCTTCCAAGTGTTGTTTACGCAATTTAGATCACTCTATCAATCAAGTTTATTAGTACGTTACACCATGTATGGTCAAATTTACATTAACATAGAATAACAGGACAAGAACATCGAATATGCATGGAACAAAATAAGTAGCAACAAATACATAATAATGTTATTCTATGTTAATGTACATTTTACTGATTGTTCCTTTTTTGTTGTACTCGATTAACCAGTTCGTCACTTGATCGCCAAACACCTTTCTTTTTCAGTCCACAGTGGACGAAATATGCCAGTGCCTGTAGAGTTGTTGGGTCTGTGGGTAACGTCTCGTTAGGGGTGGTTAGGAGATCAGGTATTAGTTTCTCGTGAAATATGGCGCGCTCGTCGGACAGTGAGGTACAATGGAGGAGAAAGTGCTCCTCATTATCAATTTGGTTGCAGGTTTCACATTTGCGGTCTGCTTCATCGAAATCGAAATAGCGTCCGCGCTCAATGCCCAGTGTGTGACAACTAATTCTGAATTTCGTGAGGGATTCTCGTTGTTTGGGGGTGGAAATGATGTCAAGATCCAAAGAAGTGATTGTTTTGAACGTTCTGTATGTTCTAAGCTTGTTGCGTGGGAGATCACGTCTGTTGCTATTTCTGGGGAGTTTGCTGCGAGTATTATCGTTAAATAGTTATGTCTTTATTGAGTTATCAAATAAGTCGTTGATGTTGTGATGTGGTGACAGAGATGTGATTAACTGTTGACAAGACGGAGTATAAAATAGGTTGACAAATACACGAAATGTTTATATATCAGATTCATATTCTCTGAAAAATACTTGGCATGGTCACAGCAGTTTTACCTCTGTTTTCAACGTTTTGCATATGAGTAAAATAAACGTGCATATGTATGTTGTTTGTATTGGGACCCAAACACCGTGTTCAAAGTTGATTTTTTTGTTACTCCAGTGCGCCTTTCTGTTGCATAAAATGCCCGTTAGAACAGTATTTCGAGTTTTTATCAACCTATATCGATACCGGCAAAACATTCAAAAGCGAATATTATTACATGCATTTTAAAGCGCGAACTATACCATATGGCTTTAATTAATGTTATATAATACCCTAGATAGAAACTTTTGATAATCTACGGGGGGTATCGACTGCGATTAACTTATTACCCGACACTCAATTATATAGCACTCTAGTCGGAATATTCGATAATGACATCACACCGCGGGTAATTAGATATATCCATCTCACTAATTTAAACGGCGCCGATTCACAGGTGCAACAACCTGATGATTTGGCACAGAGCGCAGCGGGGGTCAAATATTTATGTCCTATATTCTGCCGATTTCTAGGTTTAGCTTTGTATGTGTTATACAAACTACATTTATCTATGTGTATTTCCTGTTTATATGTTTATATGTTCATATGTTTAATTCACATATCATGTTTATGTAATGTACTATATATGCGCTCATGTGTTATGTGACAATGTGGTCACGAATGACATATTATCATTAAAGACTCGGATGATGACACCACACAGTGGGGGATGCCGTTTATCCATCGTTCGCAGGAAAAAGACTTCGCTACAACATACGGACACGTGCTTGCCATTAATGAATGGGTTCCAGATTCTTTCCGGCAATTACTATTTGGCATATTTCAACATACTAAGCGGGCGGTACTTTGACCTCGACATTTTTTATACACTGTATTTCTCTGTCAGACGAGCGCGCCCTATTTTACGAGAACATATCATGTTAAACATCCCCAATGAGAGATTATTTAAACAAATAATGACCATGACAGACTCAAAAACTATACGCCTCGGCGTAATTTGGAATGAGGTATACGATATATTGACAAATAAAACGAACCATATACCGGCTTCATATGCTAGCTCTGAAAAATAATATCAATGGTCACAGCCATTTGATAAACGTTTTCATTTTAATAAACGCTCTTTCTTATGAACAAACACCGCGTGTTAAACGTTAAATTTTGTATGAATTAAATGCTTCTTCCCGACACATATAATGCCCGCAGAAAGGTTGTTCGTGTAAGTACAAACCAGTTCGTTATCGGTAACAATTAAAAAGTGATTATTTATTAGATGTATTTATGAGTGCAAACCGCCATGTGTCTTGAGATAAAAAAAATATGTATATTTTATTTAAAACACTTTTGTTTTTTTTAAATTGAGCTCTGCTCCATTCACTTATTATTTATTTTATAATTTGTTAATTAAATCTAACACCGTGATAACATCCGCTAGGGTACCCCGAGTCACCACACCAAATGTAATTGAAATCGGTATAGGGAGAAAATCCGGGCAGATAGACAGATAGATAGACAAACTTTCACACTGAATTTATACTCTTATATATATCTAGACCAAGAGAGATTCATTACAATGTGTATATTATGTATTTAGTCTGGCCATCGTTTTTATGGTGTGTTGATATGTCAGCTTCGTGATCTGTGGCAATACATGCCATGGCTACAGCAGTTTTACAGCTATGTTCTACTTTTCACATACATAAAAGTGAAGAAAAAACGTTCTTCATGTCTGCGATATCTAGAATAGACTAATACTGAACGCTCTTTTCTAAACCACCTCGTGGAATTTTCTGTTTTTGTTTGGGACCCAAACACCGTGTTTAAAGTTGTATTTTACATTACATCAATATGTCTTTTTTGGGAACTCGGCATGCTCATTTAACGGCAGAGTGTACATGTATGTATCGACCTATTTCGGTACCGGTAAAATTTCGAAAGTGAACATTATTAGCTGTATTTTGAATCACAAACCGCCATGTGCCAAGTAACATCACGTATCTATTCAAAGCACGTACCAAAATGTCATATGCTGACCTAACAGAACTGACAAATTACTTTGAATTACGATTGGGGCCGCCATGTGGCTTTGATGCCATGATATCACGCGCCCACACCGAATATATAATTTGATTTGGGGTAATTGATTTGATGTTACACAACCAAGAGACGTTCGTTGGTTATGGATACGTCCATTTTAAAGTTTGTTAGAAAACTCACGCTGATGTTCAACTCCGATACACGGAGTATCTTAGACACATTTTATTGCTGTATACACACGAGTACATATACCAATTTGGATGTCGACAGCACTTACGCTATGCGGATATTGTTTGTCCCTGGTACATTGTGCCTGCTTTCAGTCAAAGAAAGGTAAACTTATTGGACATGTAAACTTATTGGTTGCTTATCGGTACTTGTCCCCATTATTGGAATCTAAGTTGGTCGATTTATGGTCGCTGGTCTGGATCTGGTTTCACGCGTTTATCTGACTTTAAGGAGGAGTAAATTTCTAATCTGCTCTAACGTTTTGTAGTTTGCAGGGTCCGCGCTGGACCAAAATTTACTTTGCCATATAATTCGCCAAAAGAAATTTTTGTTTGCCAAATTATTTAAAAATTTGCCAAATACTATCCTTGTAAGTATCATTTTCTGCAACTTTGAGTCTTATGTTCTGACACTCGCGGTTTGAACAACGTTTGATATCGATAGAAAAGCGAGTAGTTAATAATTATATTCGCATCTCTAGTTTATCACCACATACTACACCAATAATCAAACAATAACACGATAGAAGGGTTGCCTTATCAGAAGGGTGCATCACAAGAGGATTTGCTATGTTTGTTTGTTTGTTAGGGTTTATAGTCGTTCTAGCGCTAGGCCACAAACGACGTTGTCAATTTTACGGGTGGAGGAAAGACCACACAGAGGCTTAATTTTACCGGGAAATCGTTCCACTGCGTGTAGAAACCACAGACACCGGAAAGCAACTGACAACCTTGCCCAGGTACACGATTCCGGTCACCCTCTATATGACGGAGTTAGAACCAGCTTCGTCGGCGCTGGACGGTCTGTGGCGGCGTAATGCAGCTGGAACTCTACCGACTGGACCACCGGGGCCCCGGTTTGCTATGTAAACACCTCCACACTAAATCCCACCACCAATCGATATTAATGCTATCAGCTTAACTTCATCTTAATAGAGGTGTTCACTTTTCGTAAACCATATACAACACCACTAATATAATTATATTGTACGTTTCCTGAAATGAATGGTGTTGATTGACCAATATTGTTTTAAATTTTTCTAGAGGAATTAAAAAGTGATTTGCCAAATGAAATTATTTTTTGCCAAATTTGAATTATTTTTGCCATTAGCAAATTTGGCAAGTGGCAGCGCGAACACTAGTAGTATGGCATGCGTTAATAAAGTTCAAGAATATATGTTTTTGAATGTTTCAACTAGACACTGGCCTTGCAGATTAATCAAGCATCGCAAAAATCATAAGGGTACTTGTTCGTGTAAGGGATAACAGCACCATGTTCCGTGTGGTTATTTCTACGCACTATATAAGTTATCGATGGACGTGGTCGACAAGAATAAATATGGTAATATGTCCATACGTTAGCGTAATTAAATAACAAAGCTAAACCACTCACATTGGGGTAACTGGCTTTTGTTTTTTAAATCAAAATTGGTTTATATATTACCTGGTATTCCCGCCAAATAGGGACGTTCCAAAGGGATCCAACCGTGGGTGAGACCATACAATTTCCAACTACGCAGAATTTGGTCTAATAACATTTCCAAATATATAGGATTTTTGTCTAATCAAATATCCAACTATATAGCATTTGGTTTTGAGTAATGCAATATTTCAATATTGGCTTCATAATTTGGGTTTCCATACAATCTGTTTAAGAGCATGGACTGTGTAAATAAAGACACGAATGACAATCATGACATAGCATTGATCCATATGTTATGTCTCGAGTATACTGCGTCACAGTCTGCGTGCAGAACATGCACATTATACATGCTATTAATCAGAATATGGCTGATGAGCGAATACGAGTTACACGTATTCAAATTCCAAGAAGTAACAATATATGATGGTAACAATTATGCATGCTGAATGTTATATCGTTAAAGCTGTTATCAGAAAGATATGGAGGTTTGGCATTACTAATAGACTAGTGACCATGACGCAATGTTCGGTAAAACATAGAAGTCTGAACTTGAAGTCGGAAATTGAAACACTTAGATCATTCGATTCACTTGTTACTTTTAATTTCCAACTATTGAAATTTGAGTCATGAAATTTCTAACTATGCAAATTATGGTCCTCGTTCGGAGTGTGACAACCCACATCATGTCGGTACGTGCCTAAGACCAAATCGGATTCACATAACCTATATTGATTATCAATAATTACACTTCGTCCACAACGGTTCATCGAAAGAATGGATCCCAATTATAATTTAGATTATAAATTAGACCAAACGTATTTCCGAGTAGTCTTTATTGTCTGCTACACGTAGTATAAACTATACCAACACCAAAGTGAAAATAATTATACCATGCATGCCGAGTGGGGAGCGTGAACATTTTTACGGAATTTAACCAATATATTTGTTGACGCTTGGTGAGCGATGCGACTGATATACTATATATATGGAGAAGACATGTCAATTCCATAATGTTCATTACATTCGTATGATTTCATTCAACGAATATTGATGAACAACGTCATGGTGTAACTTTTCCGGGTGCAGGACATTTCGGCACATGGACGTTTCGGCACCTAGTTTTCAGGATGTTTCGGCACCTGGGGTTTCGGCAATTGTTATTTCAGACCAAGCATTTGGATGTTTCGGAACGTCGTCGAAGACGTTTGGGCACATGATTTAATTACTATATTTAATATGATTAGTATGAAGTTGAGCATTTCGCAATGTTTTCTCGCATTGTGTTTTGAAAAATGCGGCTAATTTCACTACATTTGGCTTTTACATATGGCTCAAGATAATTTGTTCTTAGTACCAAGATTGTTTACAGAATAAACGATATAGGTAAAAAATGTTACATTTGTTATTGTAATAATGATTTATAAGACTATAATCTGAATACTTGTGTTTGCCATGCACGTGTATACTATATCAATACAGTTGATATTTATAGCTGGTATAAAAGTTTAATCCAGCTGTGTATTTAACGGCCTGTTATATCATCAGATGTCAGAACATAGTGACCAAACTCGATTATACATACATGCATTGAGAGACACACGTTAACAGTCACTTTAAGCACGTTTGACCCGTCTTGATAAATCAATTGACGCGAACTGACGAAGAACCATCAACGCATGACCGAATCGATCCGCGGTGGAAATTTAGGAACACACCCTAGTCAAGTTGTCCTGCTAATGTGATATGGTGCTGATGGATAATGATTAACTGCTATGCGATGTTACGGCAAACTGATGCTGTTACGAAAAGATACCATTAATCAGTTTTAAAGTTGTCATTATTGCGGTGTTCGGATAATCTGAACATATGCAAGAAACGCTATAATGTGTATGAAGCATTCAGAAGCACAATACAAATAAGTTAATACTGTTTGTTTTAGCTGTTGCAAATCGACTATCAACAATTTAGCTATTAATGTTATTTAGCAAATACCAGCGCAGCCATTACTAGTTTTAAAAAAAATAAAAAAATATATATACGTTATTGAATGTTTCATACATACACTGTTATTTATAAAAACTCTCGGTTCATGATATATGTTGAGTAATTGGACACAGAAAGTACATAATTATAGTTTATTATACAGACTTGACATGACTATGAGGGATTTATTTAATTTTGGCAGCATATTTTATTTCCCATGATAAGATAGTACTAAGGCGATGGCACACTATGCCAATATCTCATTTTAAATCACACATCGCATCGCATCAAAGGCAATTATTCAGATACAAGAAAGAGACCAAAATCATGCACTATGTTACACCGCACTGAAGGTTGATGGTTAATACATATCAATTTTATATATGACAAAACACTCTTTATTGATAACTCTTTTTGTTGTGCTAACACTACTAGTAACAGAGATAATAAGATATACTGCAACTGATAAGAGAAGCCTGATTGCCTTATACATTGTTATATCGGACTGAAACCAATGTTGGTTATTTCGAAAAAAAATATCACACAACGCTCTTTATTGTCTTTATCCGTGTGGTGAAACGCTCTCGATTTAGGTATATTTCTTGACATAGAAAATAAAGCGCAGAGTTACATTAGTAAACCCTGATTGCCTTGAATTGGATTATAGCCATATCAGACATGTGCATGTAGAGTGATGATCAAGTCGGAAGAATTTAAAAATTCTAATGAATTCCAATTCCAGTCACTTCCGTGTCTCTTCAAGTGTACCATGCATGTGCCTATACAAATCGTATTTTATAGCTGGTATATAACTAATCACGCTAAGTACGTATTTGCCTTTTTGCATCCTCTGGTGTAAGAACGTATCCTCTGATGTAAGAAAGTAGCGACCTACCTCGATGTAAACGTATACGTATACAACTAAGAGCTCACTCCATCAATGTATCACATTATTATAATCAATAAATTTGAAAAATGATCAAGGAAATATATATGGGTTGATACAAACATCGGACTTGGCACTGAAAGGGTGAAAGTAGCGACCTACCTCGATGTAAACGTATACGTATACAACTAAGAGCTCATTCCATCAATGTATCACATTATTATAATCAGTAAATTTGAAAAATGATCAAGGAAATATGGGTTGATGCAAACATCGGACTTGGCACTGAAAGGGTTAAAGCTACATTTAGTTTCGATAATTCAATCAAACCGAACGCGCGGACGTAATTAGTAGAAGCAACGGACGACGAACGAAGGTCCGAAGACCGCTCCGCGGATCGGCGCGATGATAATCAGCGAGAGGCGCCGCGCGCCTTCGCTCGAGGCGCGGTGCACCTACCGAGAGGCGGTCCGCGCCTAGCTGGCTACCATATATACGAGTAGAGGATCTCCAATGAGTTATGTTTGGATATAAGATTTGATGAAACGATTTTGATAAATTTGATTCACAGCTAGTCGTAGTCGAGTTGTGAATCAAATTTACAAAACGAGTTTCATAAAATCTTATATCCCAAACATAACGAGGTGAAGATCTTGTATATGACATGAACAAACTAGAGCTTTTTTAACAACTCAAAATCTTTAAAAGGGTCTGAAAAATTTCGTCCACAATGCATACTCACAAGGCGTTAATTCACTGAGATGCTTCAAACGGTACACGACAGTGTTGCGCGCTCTGACATGCGACGAATAATATAGTCCCCCCAATTTACCTCTTTGATTTTGTGACTATTTTCATTAGTGCAACGACGTTGGACAATAATTAAACTTTAATGAACAAGGATTTCATTTCGCAATGTCTGGTATTGGTGTCTAGCGCGGCTTTTCGCTTTCTGTGGACGATTTTGGATGATGTTGTGGACGTTTTTGGACGATTTTGTGGACGATTACGATTGTGCAGATTTTAGCTATGTCTGTGCCATACTACTCATGTTGATTTCAAATATTTGTCTTCTGCGTGATAACCTTCAACAAGCATGATTATAGCATGCCTGTCATTTGCAGAATGAGGTCTTCAGAGAGTAAATTTAGTGACGCTATCACGCAGAGAAGGTTAGCATCACTAAATTCACACTCTGGTGACCTCATTGTTTAGGCCTCAACTTATATGGGAGACAAAGACGTAGAATGAAGCTCCCAATTGTTAATACATGTGTTGTAATGTACACCCATTGGGAACCTAAATTTTGCAATGTGTCGTCTGCCAATTATCGGGATATAGAGAAACTAAACTAAAATAGAAATATAATCTTTGTGAAGAAGTTTCTATAGAAATTTGATAATAAAGAAACTGTCCAGAGAAGACGAGACCCACGCAGAATGAGGTCCCAATAGGGTGAATTAATTTATGCTAGCCCGCTATGCGGGGTAGCCTCACTAAATTCACCCTCTGGGCACCTCATTCTGCAAAAGCTTTTTGAATTGTCAAATTAGGATAAGCTGAAAGAAAATGGCCTGTAACCAATTAGTCATTTAACATTTTATCACAAAGTGAAGTTGGTATCAAAAATATGGATGACAAGAGAAGGAATGGGGAATCTGCAAATCATATGGAAATAGGAGGGAAATGATGGAAAAGTGACCCAATTTTGTGCAGACACCGTCCTGATTCCTCGATCACTTGTCATAAATTTATGGCGGAGAGCAGCGGCCCTGGAGCGGTTTTACAAAATTTGGAAAATAATTTCGAACCAAAATATCTCAATTAATAAAACCCAAATATTAAAATTGATATATTATAAATGAAATAACCAAAGAAGGAAAGGAGAAAAGTCAATAAGATCTTCATCAGTTGCAAGGTGCTAACCCGTGTCATACTAAATGTAATAACACCAACTTTTCGACAGTGGATCTTTAACTGATACACATTTGGTTTTTATTTATATTTGTTAACCCTTTACCCAACAAACCGGCCAAAACCGGCCAAATAAAGCTTCAACAGCCTAAATTATCTTGGGTCTGTCTCAATAAAACCATACAAATATGGATATCATTGGAACTGGCTCATTGACCACATTGTGATAGTTACAGTTAGCCCTCGCATATATAAGAGAATGCATTGGCCTAAAAAAAATCTTTTTTTAACACTTTTTACCATTTTTTCTTACATTCTTTAACAATTTTATAATTTTTAATGTGTTAAGCCAATGCATTCTCTTATATATGCGAGGCGACCTATGGTCGACTCGCATATATAAGAGAATGCATTGGCACAGGGCCCTTCTGTTGGCTAAAGGGTTAATACAATTTATCGTTCGTTTTCACTCCAGTTGGCTTTTAGCAGATCAACCGATTGTTGCATCGGCGACTGTCATGGACTAATTATTTCAGACACCGAAACATTGATCTGATCGGAAAACCTAATAATCGTATTGCTGTACCATGACAGACCTTTTCAAGTTTCAACTTGGGCCATACATTGATATAGTGTGTCTACCATTTGCGGAATGATGTCATCTATATGGGTCTCATTCTGCTTTGGCAACGTCTTCTGGGAAGTATCTATAGTCTCAAATTAACATTGTTTTAGTAACTTTTCCCCCTGCTATTCAGTTTCTATATTCCGTAATTTGCAGAAGATAACATGCATAACTGATGTGCCTAATTGGTGAAAATGAACAACCTCAACTGGGGATCTTCAATCTGATCCAATGTCTCACATAGCGAGGAATAAGTAGAATGAGGTTCACAGAGGGTGAATTTGGTGATTCTAGCCCGCCTCTTCAAAAGTCAGACACGTTATATGCATGCTGTCTAGGGGCAGTGTGAAGACAACACGGGTATCGTTATCAACAAACGACGCGTACTATTTGATCTTACCCGGATTAAATGTTAAATGACACACACAGCAAGGCGGTGAAAAGTTTTTGAGTGGAACATTCTTCCAATTTGTTTTCTAAAACAAAGTGCCATGCATGTGAAATTGACATAAATCACAGATGTCAATATCACGACGTTAGAGTCTACGATGAACTATACAGCCCGCGTTGATTTCATTGACAACATGGTAGAATTGCTATGCCTCATATGTCTTGTATACGCTTTAAATTCGACTGACGTTTTAAAATAAAACTGGAATAAATATTTGTTACAATCAGATGTGTACTAAATTTTTGGACAACTTTTCATCTCGTCGTGTCGGAATATTGAAATTCAATATTTGAGTCTTTCTGTTGCGAAAAGGGGGTGTTCATGGGAAATCGAAAAAAATATAGATGCATGACGATACATTCCATTCGTTTGGACATTATATTTGATTAGCTTAATAAACCAGTTTTATTTTTCCAACTGTTGAACGATTGAAATGGTATAATTTTGTCTTTCAGAGTTAGGAGAGTACGATATCTAACTTTCTCGGATACCATAAAGGAACAAAAATGGGTTATAAAGTTGAGAAATTTAGATGTATAATCATTTCCCGAAACATGAAACAATGAGTCATTGGTGAATGGTTTTATGTGATATTATTCTTGTCATTATATACGTATATGATATACACTGTGCATAAATCGTGGTCAATAATGATAGTGTCGCTAGTTGGGATTTCTGTTCTGTTTGCACACAGAGATAATCACTTATTTGTCAGGAGCGATAACTCAATTCAATTTGTGCAAACTGGACTGAATATTCCTGGCAGATCCGTTTTTACATTTTCGTTGACAATTTGGAATGGAATATAGTTGTGGTAATTTGAATTATTGGTTTAACAGAGATTGGGTACAACTTCAATATAAATGTTGTGGTACACACGGGGTCGTGGTACACGCGGGGTACAGACACGAGCAGGTTGATATGATCGAAGTAAATGGTTTACGGGATTCGTTCCAGGCGGTAGTGGGAATGGAATCGTACTGTCGCTATTTCGGGTTTCTGTTTTGAAGGCGCGAAGCGATAATCGCTTACGTGTAAGGAGCGATAACTCAATCCAATTGTTGCAAACTGGGAAGAATATTCCTGGTAGATTCATTCATCGTTACTATATCGTTGACATATTGGAATGGAATATATCGCTGTGGCATTATGAATTGTCGGTTTATAAGGGATGGGTACAACTTCAAGATAAATGTGAGGGGGTTCGTGGCACACACGGGGTACATCCATGGGCAGGTTAATATGATCGAAGTAAAAGGATTCGTTTGCAGGCGGTAGCGGGAATGGAATCGATCTGTCGCTATTTCGGGTTTCTGTTTTGTGGGCGCGAAGCGATAATCGCTTACAGGTCACGAGCGATAACTCAATCCAATTGTTGCAAACTGGGCAGAATATTCAGCGTATATTACTTTATTCATCTATTTGCTATGGAATAGAAGGTTTATGGCTGGTGGTACATCATGTATACGGATGCTCTATTCACGTGTATTTGCACACCGTACAGCGTGTCTATGTATTTTAGGGCTTGCTATACACATATAAATAAATGGATTGGCAGGAAGTGTGTGTGCAGCCTGGTGCGGTCGATGTACGTGTGTCTGTTTTCCGTAATGCAGTAGTGACCACCCCCTAGTTTCGACCCTTCATACGAAATAGGGTAACCGAATCGAAGCCATGAACCCATTATATAAACTAGGATGCTTTGATGTTTGGATACAAGCTTTCAAGAGATAAAGTTTCAACACTTTTGAATTTTGGTCAATCAAGACAAAATTCAAAGGTTCAGTGTCCGAAAACAAACGGAAAACAAACGGAAATTGTCCAATATATATCGTACATGTAAGTGGCAACCTGCAATCGAAAAAACAATTATTGAAAACAAATAATAATTTCAACTTTTTAAATTACATCTTATGTAATTATCTTATATAATTTTGTCCTTTATGGCCCCACGTGAGTAGCAGCGGTGACAAATGTGGGATGGAATGGTCGCACGAATGGGATAAAATGGTGGCAGTGATTGAATGGAATGATGGAAGTGTGGGATTAGATGGTGTCAGAGGTGTGATAGGATTGTGCCAGGAGTTGAATGGAATGGTGGCAGGGGTGGGTGGAATACATATGAAAATGTGACGGAAGCGTGGAAAATGTGGGATGAAATTGTGGCAGGCCTGGGGTGCGATAAGATGGTGGCAGGGGTTAGACGGTGGTGGCAAGGCGAGATGAAACAGTGGAAGGGGTGTGATGGATTGGATGAAGGGGTCGGATGAGATGGTGGTAGAGGTAGAATGTAATGGTGACAGGGGTGGGCTCAGATGGTGGCAATGATGGGATGTAACATTGGAATGAATGGCAGTATAGGCAAAGTTGTTTCGGACAATTTCTGTTCATTTACGACCCATTATGGTCCAAACCGTCATCCTACTTCTTTTTGAACTCGGCGTTTTCGCCTCAAAATGTTCGGCCCCACTGTCCACTTAAGATTCTGTTTTCGAACAGTTCCCTTTATTTTCGAACTTTACCTATTTTCAGCCCGAACTTTAACTATTTTTTTTTGGCCCGAATTTGTTTCTGAATGAGGACGTATATCTCGACAGAAACGCATTCGTGTTAGGTCATCTGCTCGGTCGCACCGGTGGGATAACATGGTGGTATTGGTTGAATGGAATGATGGAAGTGTGGTATTAGATGGTGTCAGAGGTTTGATAGGATTGTGCCAGGAGTAGAATGGAATGGTGGCAGGGTTGGGTGGAGTACATACGGATATGGGATGGAAGCGTGGGAAAATGTGGGATGAAATTGTGGCAGGGGTGCGATAAGGTGCTGGCAGGGGTTAGACGGATGATGGCAATGTGAGATGAAACGGTGAAAGGGGTGGGATGGATTGGAGGAAGGGGTCGGATAAGATGGTGGTAGAGGTAGAATGTAATGGAACTTTTTTATGAAAGGTAACCCGGTTTGTGTGTTTTAACTCGCAACAGAGTTGAGTCCAGCTCAATGTAGGAAATATCTCCTTTACTAATAGTTAGGAGCACCCTGCCATACATGACATGGCAGGTTAAAATTAAGTATAAACATAAATTACTTAAGTGAACTTAAGTTAAAAGCTCCATGTAATTGTAAATACTATAGGCTTATAGAGTACATATCAATATGTAGTATGTGATCCCTGATCACTGTTATTTTGGAGTAAAATAGTAGCTTTTCTTCCAAAGAAGAAGAAACGTTTTTTGATTTTCCAAACCGGAAACAAAGACTAAACGTATGTACCAGTTCCGCATTCCTTATTCACGAATACAACCAAAAAGTAGGAATGACCAACAAAACGGAACAACGATGTCAAAAATATCCGGAAGTGGTAGCGGATAGCATTATTATTTGTCCCAATTTCGTGCAAAAATTAGGTCCCGAAACATTAGCCAATTGTTCATTTGTGCAACATAAATAAATTATTGCACTGATAACTACAATCTATGCATAAAGCCCCGAGGCGAATTAGGAAAGATATTAACTAAATAGTAGGAGAAGAAAAATGTACCGGGACGGCTGACGCCGAACATTGAAATATCTAAATACTTGTCCCCGTGAATAAACAGTGAATTATTTACTTATATAAGTTGTAATACGATACTATTGACTAATATGTCGCGACAAATAACACAACCAACGGACGTTAAAATGAATTCTGATATAAAAGAAATACGGGAATTATGTTTGGACAAAATAAATATTGATTCTATTCCCAATAGATGGAGGACAAATAGATTGCGCATGTCCGTACATAAAACGTACATCCTGTTCTCAAAGGGTTACCGCGGTCCCACCGGACCTATTTAATTTAGTACGATCCCTTGAAAATAAAATTGATTATTTCATAATCAAGGTTCTATATATCCCCTTCATTAGGGGACTTTACACTAAATCCGACCATTTATAGGACCATGTTCTATGACCGGTACAAAAGGCATGGAGTCATAAATTCATTTTCATTAAAATTAACCATGTTGTTTGCATCGTTCGAAGAGCACATGCGTGTATTTTGCACCAATCCATAGCTCAAATTAATTCATTTGTTGCATATATTATGTTGAGTATAAAAAGGGATGGTCCCATAAATTGCGTACAGTGCCACTTTAAGTCAGAGGGTATTATGACGTGGATCAAAACAAGTAAAGAAACGACAAAGCAAACCTTGATACATGCTTGTAATTCAACAGTAAAACATTTTATTTTATTATTATGTGTTTATGGCCCGATAACATCAATATTTAAATTTAATCTATGGTCTGGAGATCCCACTTTCGAAAGCTATATCATAATAATATAGAATGAGTTATCATGATGTAATTCTGGGGCTTGTGACATCATATGCGAGCCTTTAACCCTTTCACGATTAAATATCATGTGCCAGTGTATTCTCTTATACACGGGGAGCCTCGCGTAATATATTAGCAAATGCACTGACTTACAAGGTAAATAGTGTTAAGCCAATGTATTATCTTATATATGCGAGGCTCCCTGTTGGGAGACTCGCATATACAAGAGAATGCATTGGCACAGGGTTTTCTAAAAAAATCAGGTAGCTCCAGTCATGTAAGTGTTAAATTTAATGTCCGTTGTCCATTTGAATGATCATTCGAAATAATTTTCTTTACGGTTGAAGGCAGTTCCATAATAACTATGTTCATCACATTGTCACAGTTCATCACACTGCCACAGTTCACCACACCAAACTGCCACAGTTCATCACACTGTCACAATTCCTCTGACTGTCTTTCCTGTATGCAATCCTCTGTTTCCTATCACGGCACGTTTTTCTGGCAGACATATCCGTATACGTCGCTGCAGGGCATGTCATGACCATCAAGTCGATAGCAGTTTCCATTGTGGTTCCCGTCTATATTCGACCACGACATTGTGCTCCCATCATACAGTCTCCATGTGCCGCTTACACGCGTTCCGTCTGCCCAGTAAGAGGAGGCACAACTCAGCTCAGCTTGTGTTTGGGTGATTTTCTAAAAAACACATTCGGTGAGAATTATAGGTACATATACAGTATCTGTATAACAAAGAAGGACATTGAGGAGCGCCTTCTGATCGGTATTATGTTCCCGTCTTCATCGCAGTTTAGGGGTGGTGAAAATAGTGGTTTTATGCGCTCAAGATACATGTACATTGCTGCATGTTCCGCTCACTGTCTCATCGGCTAACACTTGGCTCACATTAATGGGTATTACGACCTACATAACCAACTGTTTTGACTTGTACATATCATATATAATGTCATTCTACATGTACATATATATATATCTTTCTCAAAACAACAAACCCTGTTATACCAAACCTTTTATGCTACACTAGTTTACACTAAGCTCTAAGTATTTTAGGTTTTATATTTAGTTTTAACCTGTCGTGTGTGGGGTGCTCATAACTAAAGGAGGGATCTCCTACACTGAACTGAACTATTATGCAATCTTCAAATCCATTTCAAAGGATCTTAAATTTCCATGTTATCGGTGACAAAATCGCATTCGTGTTGTTGGGACTCTAGGTATATATTTATAACAAAACATTGTCATAACAATTGGAGTCGTGTGCCTGCTGGGTGCACTCTTTTGTACTTGGAATATACTTTTTCAATGCCATTTATTTGGGTATATCAAATATTTACCATGTGTTTAATGCAACATTAGACCACAGACAGCTGGAGCAAATGCTGCACATGACTCCCGCTCATCCCGTGGTTATATCACGCCCAGTGTATATTCCGTACACTGTACCCCTTTCACATGTACCCGTAAAACTTAGTAACAACCAGGGTTTCTCCTATTAGATGAACAATGAAGCCACCACACGATCTATACGCGAACCATTTCCCACACGCAGCCAAACCTCATATAATTCCAGAAAGACACAATTAATGCTATTGATATAAAATGTACTTTGGAATGTCACTAGTATATTTGAACTAATACATTAAGAAGGCGTACATTTACACAAAAATCTCAATTCAAACTGTCAATTTTTGAAGGAAACAATGATTATCCCTCATAATATGCTATAGTACTATAACAACACTTTACACTCACAATATGAGAGATATGTCCGAATTATGAAAAAAATGTTTAAAAAAGCAATTTCTTCATGTAGGTCGATAGACAGATTGACAGGGTATATTGAACAAGTACACTGCGTTATCTAACTTATGAACCCAACTAGGGTATGCGCTCAGCCTACCATCTGACATGATGACTGTCTACGATAAAATAAATAATACATTTTTCATTGCAAGCTATAGCTTTGTGGCAGCCATTTGCAGTGCTATTTTTGTTTAGGAAAAATCACCAAAACACTGCATAATGCCCGAAAAGATGAATCAGTAATGAGTAGTTACGTCTGCCAAATTATTGACAACGTGGTTGAATAATATATATGTTGATTTATGTTGTTTTTGGTCCTTTACCCGATAAAAATAGTCCTTCAAACGGCTGCCAAAACCAAACATTTGCAATGAGAAATGTTTTATATATTTTCTCACTGACAGTCATGATCTCAGATGGTAGTCTGAGTGCATACCCTAGTTGGGGTTATAGTCTAGACAAAGCAGACTGTTTTTTTGTTGTTAAAGCTAATATTTTTCCCAAAAAAAAATAATTCGAAATATCTCTATTGTGAGGGTAAACACGTCTTGCTATAATATTATTGTATACATTGGTTATAACGGATAATGATTTTTTCCCCTTCAAATTGGTTGTTCGAAATTGCGCTTTTTTGGACAATTCACGAATGGGGCGCGTCATTAACTCCATTACACATCGACCCATTAAATATTTCCTGACGGTATATGATGCCCCAGTCCCGCATATTAAAAGCACTCGAGAGAACAGTAGTTATATGCCATTAGTCGAGTGCCCGTATGTATACACATGAAGTAATAGGCCGGAATTCCTGCCATGCGTTTGTAATATCAGAATATCACACTATACAGTTTATGTGTATCAGAAGGTAACCAATCAAACGGATTTTGTCGTGCTATTCTCTCAAGATATATATCATTGAATTGATTGAAGAGCGATTGGTGTAAACTCATATGCCAATGTAAAAAACAAAACTGAATACAATTAGTTTCGTGCTGCTCTCCAATCATGTCTAACATATAATTGTTGTGAAGAGCTGGTGTAAACTCGTGTGCCAATGTAAAAAAACAAACAATCAAATGTATATTAAGCGGTCATCGTCGCTAATATAATGCCTGTCAATATTATAACAATCAATGGTTAGAATATTGACAGACATATCTAGCGACGATACACCATTAAGATACATATGATTGTTTGTTTTACATTGGTACATGAGTTTATATGCCCTAACCGACAGTTGTGATATCGTCTTCTCCGCTGTAACCTTATATCCATAGATCCAATAAAACAGCGATGATTTTCTAAATGAATCTTCTATCGGCCACTTCAAGGTTATTCAATGTGATACACTGATATATATGGCGGCCCTGCATTTTAAAAGCACTTGGACAAACACTTATCGTTATCCGACTGCTCGATACAACTCACGGAACATTCTAGGACGATACGTCAGGAACCAATATAACAGTATTTAGTTGGTCGATATGAGGAGTTTATACACGAGAGCCAAATAACTATTTAATTTGTGCTTATAAACAAATATAACGACATATTGGGGGAAAACTTTCATGGGAGGGGTTATGGTATGGAGTATTCTATGGTCGTGATATAATCACCGAATGAGTGGGAGTCGTGACCGCGTACATGCTTATTTGCAGCAAGCAAATCGATATAACTGGAACAACAAGCATTTATTGACCCACATTTAATTTCGCAGCCGTGTGCATGAATCAAACGACAATAATTATTTCTATTTTATTTTGTTAGCCTATACAGTACTATTTACACCCATCAGATCACATATATTACCATCTGAATGATGCCAGTGACAGCCAATGTAGGTTATTCTTATATATAAACAGAACAAGGAACAAAATACCATTGACTTTTTATACTGATTGTTGAATATTAGGAAATTTCTAAACTTTCTATGAATATCAGACCTTCTCACCAAGGAACCTTATAAACGTCAGACATAATTTATGAACAAGGAATTGCACACTTCAACGTCTGAAGTCAGACATCTTTTATTCGGCATATACATACAACATACTTTCTAAACAACGAACTTTTCTAATAGCGTTGTCCGTTCATCGACCCAATACTGTCGCCCAAAACATCTTCTATAATTAATTTAGACACTGTATACTACTCTGACAGGAGATACACCCATTGATGCTGGTTCATGTGAATAATAGCTGGTTGAAGATACGGAATAGAGAGGTCGAATTTCTTAGCAGAATCCACGGAAAGGATCCGAACAAAAAAACAATAAGTTGTCGATTCTAAAAGGTCATTCATTACCACTGCAGTATAGAACAGTAGAGATCAGAAAAGGGTCCTATATTTATAATTGAATAATGTCGCCGACCACCAATATTCATACGTTATATTATCCATTTGTTCGCACGGGATACGGCGAATATGAACGCATTATAAGAAATAAATGTAAATATGTGCTAGCTGATATTTTGGGGGAAACCCACTTTTCCGTAAACAAAATCAGTGAAAACTGGAATCGACATCTGAATAACATATCACCCTATTTGTGACCGAAAACTCATCCGAACGACAGAGTGTTATCATGTGCACAAGTTGTATGAGCTTGTGGGACAATTCAATGCTATGTGGTTGATTTTGGGGTAAATATCACATTATTTTGTTGAAAATGAGAAAAGTTTGGAGTGTATCACAACATAATATACAATGTTAATGCAGTATATTCATAATCCAAGTTTCCTCGAACGTAAACCAGATAGTTATATTGGTAGGCAAGATGCTGTTTTCCACCCGAGACCCGTCCTAACAAAGTCTTATCGCGTAGCTTAATCGCTGTTGACCCGCACACCTAAACCACCAATACATGTAATAACATATCAAAATTGTGACAATAAAATGATTTATTCCATAAAAAACATTATATTTGTTCTAAACTCCACAAATGTGGAAAATACATTCAATTGCAACGTTTACATAAATTAAAAAATTTACGATCTCATTTGACCTCGCAAATTGAAATCGGATTGTTATGTCGTAGTAGTCGTATCGTAAACGTGAACACGACCACGTATAATTGAATTCATTATCTCATACATGTACACACTGTAATTTGTAAATTGGAAATTACATAATTATACATCGCGAGACGTTTAGTGTAATACATGTTACTAATGAGTACCATAGGACCTCTTGCAATTACGATAAATACATACTGGTGATTGGAGGTTGGAATAAAATAACATTGTACGTGGTCTCAAATCTGTGTTGTATATGGGTGTACTCAAGTATCTATGGATGTACTCGATTGTCATAATAGAAGCCTTCTCTAAACGCAAACAACTGTGCGATTGCTTCTAATTACGTGCCATATTATGTGCCTAATCAGGTTTTAATTGAAGGGTTAAATGGGTGACAAATCCCAGCACTGGGTCTGGGCGTATAAGCCTTTTGGTAGGACCTTTCTCTGACGTAAAACAGTATATCGCCTACCAATATGGGTAGCTGGTTTACGTTCGAGAAAACTTTGACTATTCTTGGCTTAGTTCAGCTTTTGGTGCAACCAATCAACAAAATCTAATGGGATCGTGATGGGTTATGATCTTTTCAAGTGAAATTAAAAAATTTGATGGAAAATCATGACTTTAGCTGGATGTACCTGCAGATAAAGCATCTCACAAAGTTTTTATCTGGAAATAACTAACCCCACCCATACAGGATCTCACGAGAAAACGACTGTATGTGTAATATGACCATACATCACAATTTAAATACACTGCATAATTATGATGACGAGTCCAGCAACGCGGTGACGTAGGTATATTTTAGTTTATGTGTTTGTTCATAATCTCAAGCATACGGACCATACACAATATACTCTTCGCAAGCATTACAACAAATGGCGAATTTAAATACCACAAAGATATGTATAATTATTTACATGTATAGAGTTTGGTTCCCGATAATAATATTCTCAAACTTTCAGGAAATGGTTACGTATGTTGGCTTACCTGCAAGATCCAGTCATGATCTATTTGCGATCTGATAATGAGCAGATGTCCTCCTTCGCACCTGCATGTGGTTTGTGCCTCCATCCAAGTCGTCTGGGCCTTGCATTCGATCCGATACCATCCGCCAATTGTCGCATCGTAAGTGTATCTACTTGACACAGTCCTTCCAATCAGTCGGTAATGTCGGTCCCCATTCGAGCTCACCCCGCAATCATATGTGGTTGGTATGTAGTTCCGCAGCGTACAGTGTTTATTTTGCTTCACGTACGAAAAAGATACACATCTGGCATTTGCTAAACAGGACATGGAACACGCCAGCTTCGACCGGACAAAATACTGTCCAACGGAACAGTCGCCACATGCTTCCCCAGCCAAATCTGGAATTTCTTCCAACTTATTCTCCTGAATACATGCATTGAAAGCGAGATATGAAATCACAACGAAGAGAGATATAACGAGTTTCGTCATCACTGCAGTATTCAGCCAATACTCGTAGAACGGATACAACAACAGGTATGTGGTTACAACATCGACCACTTCGCTGGAACTGATAAAGATTATGTTCGGTTCGCGGAGGTTTATTTGTTTACTGTTGTTGGTTCAGTCGCCAAGGGAGCGAACGGGCTTCGGCTTGAGCAATGTTACTAAACACTATACGGTTAAAAAGTATTTACCAAATCATCTGCATGGGAATGATGCACATAGTTATAAAGCATCAAATGCCACAACAGTTATCATCAAATGGACAGCAATAGTTCGATGGGACATATACGCATGTTAAGGGCATGGTGCCCGTTTTGCATAAACTCAGGCAAAACTTGAAATCCGAAGACAAAAAATATGGCATTTAATACAGGATGAATATATTATTGTCATTTTTGTCCCCTCTGTTGCTGCAATAAACAATAATTTCACACAACAATACAGTCATCAAATAGGTTATTGTTTTGACTCTATGAGAGGAAGCTCAATTCGTGTAATAATGTTGAGTTAAAATTTAATAGCATGACATGATACAATACCCTCTTACATTTCAATGAATACCGTAGCCGAACATATTTCAGCTCAGTGAAAACAAACGTTGGTATGCAGTCTAGTCCGCTATATAGCAGAGAGCAAGCAACTGCCACAGTAGATATAGCTATCCTTTATGCACCAATAACTGCTAATAACAACAATTCAATCACCAAATAGCCTACTGTATGTATTATATGAGAGGAAGCTTCATTTGTGTCATAGTTTTTCAGCCCAATGGAAACAACTGTTGATATGCAGGACGATCCAATCAAAACACACAGTGAGCTATCAACAGGATGTACATCACAGTGTTAGAGGTAGCTGGTCAGTTGGTGATTCGGATATGGACATATGACTTAAATCTCATCTCAACCCAACGGTGTATTGGTCAGCTGGTGATTCGGATATTGACATATGACATAAAACTCATATCAGGCAAACGGTGTATTGGTCAGCAGGTGATTCGGATATGGACATATGATCTAAAACTCAAATCAGCCCAACGGTGTATTGATCAGCCGGTGATTCGAATATGGACATATGATCTAAAACTGATATCAGACCAACGGTGTATTGGTCAGCTTGTGATTCGGATATGGACATACGACCTAAAACTCATATCAGCCCAAACGGTGTATTGGTCAGCTGGTGATTCGGATATGGACATAAGATATAAAATTCATATCAGCCCAACGGTGTATTGGTCAGCTTGTGATTCGGATATGGACATACGACCTAAAACTCATATCAGCCCAACGGTGTACTGGTCAGCAGGTGATTCGGATATGGACATATTATCTAAAACTCATATCAGCCCAACGGTGTAATGGTCAGCAAGTGATTCGACATATGATATAAAACTCATATCAGCCCAACGGTGTATTGGTCAGAAGGTGATTCGGATACGGATACACGAACTAAATCTCATATCAGCCCAGAGTTTATTGTCAGCAGACATGACATGAACATTGTCAAATATAGAAGATTATTCATGTGTGTTTGACAAATCTTTAATGAAACTAATTATGAAATGTCTTGAATCAAGAAACATTAAGTCCCCTCCCATACGTGATACCATGGATATACAAACCGCACATTTGAAACATAGCTGCCATATGTTCGTTATACCGGAAAACGGCGACTACTGTACATGGTTTTCATTCCATAAAAGTACAGTAAATGGTGTTATAATGGTTCTTAAACTCTGTGTTAGTTAACCGGGTTACCAAACTTCAAAATGAACTTCCAGACAGATTTTGTGAAAATGCATTTAAGATATCGGGAAATGCTAGCAAATTATGAAGCTGGCCCTTATATATTCGATATTTTAATATATAAGTGAGCCCCATTATTTCTACGCCTTCAAAATGAAATACATGTACAGTACGTACATAGTGTGTGATAAGCCAAACACTCAACGCCGATGTCTCAACTGAGCTCACTGTGGATAACCAGAGTGATGATCACGGTGATCAACTGTGAACTTTCTAATTATAGCTATCAAAATATTGCAGGCTTATAATTATGTTGGAGGGATTACTGAACATATTGCCTTGACTCGAGGCATGTATTGATAAGAATTATAACACAAAGTATCATTGGATAATTCACAAAGCATAGATCGAATGCGCAGGATATGTTTGAAAAACATGCAGGGCCTCCACACGAGGACCAGCGCAGACATAACACTCTCCGTGGTGGGTACTCCACTCATCTATTATTACATCAGAAAGAAGAAATCACCAGTGTTATGCAGGGTTCGCGCTGGACCGAAATTTACTTTTGCCAAATAATTTGCCAAATGAAAATATTGTTTTCAAAATTATATTAGCATTTGCCAAATGCTATCCCTATGATAGTATCATTTTCTGCAACGTTAATTATTGTGTTTCGACACTCTCGGTTTGAACGACTTTTGATATCGATAGAAAGCAGTTAGTTAATAATTATTTATACTCGCATATCTATTGTGGTTTATCATACAACAATAAGCCAATCACCGAACAGTACGATGGTAGAAGGGTTTCTAAGTGGTGTTAACTTTTTCTAAATCTTATATAACACCACTAAAATAATTATGTTGGAAGAGTTTCCTGAAATAATGGGAATGATTGACCAATATTTTTCAAATTGCTTGAGGAATTAAAAAGTGACTTGCCAATACATTTGCCAAATGAAAATATTTTTTGCCAAATGTGAATTATTTTTGCCATTGGCAAATTTGGCAAGTGGCAGCGCGAACCCTGGTGTTATGTTGTTGTGGTAATCTTGAAAAAACTGGGAAATATTTTCCAGTGATTTATGTTAAATTTTGAGAGATCAACACATGTTGATTACCTTGAATCGTAATCAAAAGTTTACATTTTCCTAGTCAATTAGTTTGGAAAACACTACGTCAAGTTCTCAATATATTCAATATACTTATGCATGTACAAATCCGGTATCACTTAACGCTGATTATTCAAGATTCGTGTCTATGCATAACAAGTTCACTATGTCCGTATTATGGCAAACTCAAACTCTCCATATATAATTGACCAGGTTTAGGATTGGTAGCTACATGTTCGAGAAGAACAATGACCATGCTATCTTCGTTATTAGTGAATTGGCTACAGTTTATATTCAAGCAATATCGGTGCGTAAATAGCACACCATTACATCCGCATATTGTCGCTGGTCGATTGCAAGTGTCAACGCAGTTTGTCGATTGTCAGATATTCTTACCCTTTAACGACGGGAGCTGCGCTGTCACAACATTAAAGTCTTAAAGACCCTGTGCAAATGCATTCTCTTATATATAGGCGAGTCGAAAATATGTCGCCTCGCATAAGAGAATGCATTTTTTTTATTTTTGTTTTTCATATTCTTTTACAATTTTATCATTTATCATTTTTTCTTACATTCTTTAAAAAAAAAATCATTTTTTATCATTTTTTCTTACATTCTTACTTTATTCATCTTTTTCTAACATTATTTGACAATTTGAATTATTATTTATCAGTATTTCTTAATAATTATTTATCATTTTTTCAACTTATTCTTACATTTTTTAACAATTATAAAAAATAATATAAAATGTGTTAGGCCAATGCTTTCTCTTATGCATATGCGAGGCGACCTATGGTACATTCAGGAAGCTCCATTCATGAAAGGGTTAAGTCAGAATTGCCTGCGGTAATCTTCCGTTTACAAGGCAAACGAAACTGAGTAAATAATTGCTACTGTCTTCATTCGTATTTCAAAAGAATCTTATCTGTAAGTGAGAAGTTACTCAACACGTTTTGGCGACAAAAACATGAACGCTTTTTATAAGGGTCGATCAATGGAACTTTTGCGAGGACTCAATCTAATTTCCGACAGCAGAACACATACCGTAGATGTTTTATGTTGCCGAATAAGACTGCGGAGATATGCAATCTTGATAAATAATAAGCTACAGTTTATATTCAAGCAACTACGGTGTATAAATGGCAAACTTCTAAACTGAGTTTGACTGACATTCGCGTTTATTGTGACAATGCGAGAGGAAAATCAACCCATTTGGAAATATTGGATTTTGTTCTATTAGAAAAAAAATATTAAAAGACCAAAATCACGAAAACTATGAAACGAGTTTTCAAAGTTAATTGATTATTATTTTTAGCGAATGACCGGTGCTGCAAGTAAGCCATCTGAACCTCATATAATATCAGCATATCGAATCGCAAGAGACCAATGTTTTATTTCCATAGGATTTAAAGCCTGAATGTAGCATTACGCCGCATCTCCATGGCAAAATGGACCTCAGAAGGCACCTCTGGATAAATGCATCTGGTGACCGCAGTTACGACCACCACTGATGCCACTGGCATTACGAAACATGACATAAATGTTCAATAACAAACTGGAAGTACATTCATGATGTATACTCCGAATTGTATCTTCTAGTTTAAATTATATGTTTTAATCAATAGCACACTCTGAATTCTGCAAAAGAGTATCTGAGGTTTGTTTCTCTAAAAATCGGTTAGCATAAACACGGCATATACAAATAAGCCATTATCGCTGAAGCGGCAATAGCTCGTAAGTGAGAATGTCTATAATCGTCCACCGCTTTTTGGCGACAACAATATGGACGCTCTTTATAATTGTCAATCATTGGAACATTAGCTGGGGTCCAATCCAAATATTTTCGGATAATGAACACGAACCGATGGTGGTTCAGTGGTCCCGAATATGAAAGGGAAAATGTAAATTGGACACATAAGTTGCAGTTTGTATTCCATATTATCACAATCAATAAGTGTTAAAAATACATTAGCTCTTTAAATAACAAATTTGAAATAGTTGCATGGGTATAAAATAATAAAGATGACCCCTGTCCGAAAAGGCTTCTGTCATTTAATATGGATTTGATATCGAATATTTTATTATGAAATGAGATGATTAATTGGGACACTTTATTGTTCGGGGCAGACCATTCATGGGATACCATATGACGATAAATAGCATTAGGCTGTCCTATAGCTACGTACCGAACGTCAAATGTCCCAGGTTTGTCGATTGCATTGTTTTATTCCATATAGCTATAAGCGATAATGAGTGTAATTATCATTAATTTGTGATAAAATTACACAGTAAAATTCCTGGTCTCTGTTAACAGTAACCACTTTTGTTCGTAACCACTTTTGTTCGAAATAAAATCAATATAGTCGATGGAAGCATTTTCGAACAGGAGTCTTCGATTCATATCCAATATTTTATACCCCGGTAACTATATATCACATGTTTACAAAGAGATAATCCACCTTTAAGACAAATATGTTACGGAATACATTGTTGCTCCTTATGATATACCACCAAAGGTACCATCATGTCCTGAATATTGTCAGATTGACACGTACGTTTATGCAATAGTGAAATAATGGAGGATGAAATCGATATCAATCGAACTACCCGATTGGTATAATTAGCGACAATATTTTAGATTTGTGTGCAAACTTATAGATGTAAACTAAATCGCATATGTATACAATTCAATGTTAGTTATCACAATATCTTGTCGAAATATTTAGCTTATATAAATATAACACTTTCGGACATGTAGGAAATTTGTTCGCGACGATGAGCGCTTAATATCGCACTATTCCGCGCTCATTATTGCAATATTAAACGCAACAGATTTTCTATATTGTGTTATAATCGCGCCCTTTTCTAAATTGAGCTCGCTGAACATCGCAACAAAGGCGCGACTCCATATATACCACTTGTTCTTACTGTACCTTCGCATGGGGTCGGGGTTAATCGGTCTCTAGATGTACTGCTGCGCCCGAATATATATGTTGCGAAATATATGCTAATCTTTATTTTAAAACAAAGCATTTCATCGCTGTAACAACACAATTATACAGCTGTTTCGCCATGATTTCGACAATGTTAGGGTAGGTCAGTCGTCGACCGAATAATGAAGCATCTTATGTCAAGCGAGGTTAATATATTTTGGTTGGGGCGAATATCGGCCTTGTGTCAGACATAAAAAAAACGAACCCCCTATGTGCTATATTCCTCGAGATATCGGTCTGTCGTCCCACGCAATTTTAAATTCTGCTCCGTAGATTAGAATGCTGTTCCGCATTCCATCCCATCCTGCAGTTTGTCATTTCACGTTTATCTGTTTATGTTCATAATAGAACTACACGTTTACTTTAGAACCACGCGCGCAAGCACGCAAGTTCTCGCTTACACAATGTGGTCCTTATCATGTCAACTCTTTTCGCAGCGTGAGTTATGCGAACTTTGATAAACAGGGTGTATTCAGTCCATGTCAGGCATGCCGCATCGCTATCACCAATATCCTGACAGAACGTGCAACCTCGTGTCGTTCGCAGTTTGTTTTTCGCGAACCGCTTAATGCACTCGAGTGTTGATTTCAAACGATAGCTGATAGTGTCCCCTTCTGGTGATCGTTTCGGAGGATCAATGTCAGATCGTGTATATCTACTGATCGTGGATGGACGCCATTAAGTTAGATTTCTAGATATCATACTGCCGCTTCCTGTTGATCGTGGATGGCCGCCTTTAAGTTTGATTTCTAGATATGAATATGATACTCCCGCTTAGACGTGTATTGATCGTAGTGCTTCGAATTATCCACCATTCCATTACCGCAGCTGCAACATACTTATTTAGTTACTAGCTGGGGTACCCCGCGATGCTCGGGTAAAGAAGATTGGAACAACTTGAAGTGTTTTGACATGCATTTACTCAATTTAAAAAAAACGTCTTTGTACACCACATTGGTAGGCTTCCAATCTGCTTCATGTGCGCATAAGTTTTGTGATGATCCAACCCTCGAGCACCCAACGTAGAGATGGTTATGGGAGAAATGCGGCGAAATTAAATTAAGTCCAGCGATATTTAGGGATTGCCCCTGAGCCTTATTGATAATCTTTATTGTTGATCTATTTCGGATTGTATCAATAACGAAATTTGACTGCTGATCTGGTCCTGATATGATATGGTATAGATAAAGAGCGTTATGATCGCTTATACTATTCGAGTTGATCACGTATACACTGCCAAAAATAATTTCTTAATAAGAAATAATTACTTGAAACAAGAAAAACAATTACCTGAAACAAGAACTATTAAGAAAATAAATCTTTATTTTGAGAAATATAGCCCTCAAGTCTGCTGCATCAAGAAAATTTCAAAAAAATCCCACCAGACAAGAGATAGTTGTCTCAAATAAGATAGCTTTTAGTCTTGAAACAAGAAACAATTAAGAAATAATTATTTCGTTTGAGAAACAATATCCTTACTAAGAAAATGGCTTCAAACATTAAATATATATCTCTTGTTTCAAGATTGTTTTTTCCAAATAGATCCAAAAAATAATGTAATCTACCTTGCCCTGTACATTAAAATTCATGCAATGGTCATGAGAAATGTTTAATTTATTGGCAGAGATATCAATCTGATAAAGAAGTACTAACATTTGAGGTTTAAGAGACCGTGTGTTGGGGTACTGTGATCTTATAAACTTCGAACTAAGGGAATTTCTTCAGATTTAACTGTCTAAATGATGGAAAGTAGCCCAATGAAGCCACTATTAGCATGTTTATAACATGTATAAGGCTATATATTAGCAGAATGAATGTCTTTGATCAAATAAACAATACAATATCCATAGTTGTATTTCATTTTGCTATACATGGATGCATACAATATGGCTTTTAGGTAGTTTCCACAGACTATTTTAAGTAAGATATCCATCAAATGATGTAATCTACCTTGCCCTGTGTATTAAAATGCATACAATTGCAATGAGAACTGTTAATTTATTGGCAGAGATGTCCATCTTACAAGAAGTACTATTTCTTGACCTAGACAAAATGTTGTGCTTATTTTTCTAGCTATCCTCCCTAGAAAATTTCTTAGTTCAAGTTTTTTTTTTCCTGAATTGGGAAAATATTTTTGGCAGTGTATATACTGTTCGAGTCGACGTGTGACGTTGCGAGTGGTTTCTGTGTAGCTAGACTAACGATAAAGAGTGGTCACTGTTGGTATATTCCCGATAGGTTATGCATAAAGGGCGTTATGCTAGTTTGTGTGCAGTTACTTGTTAACAACATTCCGCGCTCAGTCTCAGTCTCAGTTGGTCTTTTTAAGACTTCTGATGTAAATTGGATCTATCTAATAAGATTATCCGGTAAATATTACCTCTACATGATTCATGCCACAAATATGTACACTTGCTGAGCCCCCATAGACCATGTCACACCAGTCACTGCCTGCATGGTAATTGTCATTCTCGTTAACGAGCCGACGAGCGTCATAACATATATATTGAGATACCCAAAGAGACTGTGTCACTGTTTGAAGGTGTGACCTGAAATGTTATAGGATTGAAAACATAGCGCTGATGGTGCCGTACGTGTATCTGATAGCAGGATGATTTATAACGACCCCGCTCGGCGTGCCTGCGCGCCCGAGCTCGGGTCGTGTATAGGTAACAGGCGGGCGCGCGTACTTGTGACATCACACATAAATTACAGTATACCGTGAAGGAGAAATTTTGAGCCACACCACTTTTTCGCGAAAAAATTACGTGACTTCCGGCACTGGTTTCACAAAATCGCGGAATCAGATATGAAACGAACTCCTGATATGTGGCAATGGACAACTGAAGTATTTATTTATTTATAAACAGTAAGTTGTTATAAATATGTCCTACATAGGTTTATGTTAGATCAGTTTCATTTGTAAACAAAATGAAAGCAGTTACGGTGATATGACGTCAAAGCGTCAATTGTCTCTGAGGGTCAGAATCCAGACATGACTGAACGTATCATCTCGTCTTCACGGACAATTGATTTCACCTCACTTAGGGCCTGGAACCTACGTCACCGGAAGGGTAACCATACATCGAAATAAATGCAAATAAAGTTCGACTCGCCACTTTGACATCGTTTTTTAAATAAATACAATCGATTTCGATGTAGTATTATAAGCAAATGCGATATGCCACCTGTAAGTCTAGACAAATACAGAAACCGAAAATCTGAAAGAATTGCTAATAATTAGAATTTCGCGTCAGCAATTCAAAATCGCCTCCAATTTCCTATTTTCGTGCAGTTGTTAACGCCAACATTTCATGGTGTCCGCGCCCTAAACTCATTATAAAACCGCATGCATTGAGTTTCGCTAAGTTAGAAATGCTAAAATTTAAATCAATGAAATAAAATTCAATTTATCGTTGTTTGTTTGTAAATTTATTAAGACACAAACAAATTTTATGAATTTTTCTATTAATGGTGACGCCCACATCGAGTTAACGCTCACATAAATTGTATTCGCCTGTCAAGATCCAGTCTGTTTGACTGCCAGTGCACCCACAATTGAGTCACATCCATATAATCATGTAGTTAATGGACTAATAACGATCGTGTTCACATATACACATCAGTTAGATACGTTACTATACACAAATGGCTGTTATATAGCTGTCAATATACTATTTGACATTATTATATATGTTCACAGGAAGTCTATACAAACACTCAATGCTGTGATATGATTACATATATTTAGAAGTATGGCAAAATACGAGCATGAATTCGTGGTATAATCCTTGTGTTCACGTTCTTGTTGTATATTCGTTAGTGTAATTAAGTGCATGTCCTGTCGGTTGTTCTCTTTTTCCATATTCTTTGCACTATTACTTAGTTATTCAATTATATTTCCGTTGGTTAAATTCATGTTAATTTGTTCATATTTTCACTTTCGTCAGATTATTTTCATTAAAACGTAATAAAGATTGCTTTTTATTATATATACCAACATTCGTTGTTTACCCATGTTCGCTGATAATGAATTGAATGTGTTATTCGGCCCAGCTGGGAATCTACGTTGTCAGAAAAAAGCTGATCACACACAATTATATTCAGAATTCAAAATCAGATATGCAACGGATAGATACATTTTCAACACACCCTGTCCACCACCGTTCAATAATTATAAACTACCGTTAGTTACCCAAGTTCCAAAACTATCTGGTAACATACAATTATATATTAACTATAGCAGGTTAGACAGTGAATTGAGAACATATATGGGTCTTCTGCCTGGATATTCATTTAGTATGTTGTGTTTAACGTTATTACATTATTTTATAGAAACTGGATATAGTCCGTCTATTGAATAATTTTGCAGACAAATATGATATATACAGGGAGAAAAAAGCAACTCAAAGATGAACCATCGACGTAATATAGATCGATGGTTGAACAGAACATAGAATTACAAGCAAAAGAGGCATGTTCTGTCTTCGAATATAAGAGAACAACTATTTTCGCTAGCTACCAGTATGCATAACACACACACACAAAAAAAACAATTTAAACATATGTATATACCATCTTGTTGTTATAATAACGTGTGTAATTATATGGGGAGAGGGGCTATCTAAGTTGTATAACTTGTGCCCCAATCCCATTTGTACATAAATGATACAATAAAATATGTTTAAACTAATATACGTCCAACTGTGAGACCAATATGTTCGAACTATATTATACAACTCCCGAAAAACTCAGAACTCATCGAACCCCAAGAAAGAGGGCTAAATTTTCCCCAACAGCGGCGAAAAAGAAGAATCGCGTCCGGTTGTTTCAGTTGAGAGCGGCGCTAGTACATTGCAAGTGATCCAGAGAACGAAATGATTCGACTAATTCCAACAGTGTTGAAAGAACTAACATACTAAATCGGTGTGAAGATGTGCCTCTGGACTGTTTTAAGCTTGTGGCAAGTGGAAAATGTCAACTGGGCGGTATAGTGTTCCATCTATGCATGGATATATGTAGTGCGATGGTACCAGAATTATAATACATCGGCTGTGCGATACCCAGACACAAACGAAAAAAGTCATTACAATACACATATTTCAGCAATCAGTTGTCTGAAATATAAAAATATAAAAATATATATATATTATAACTATATATATAATAGCAATAACGCCCATTACAAAATGTTCAAGTTATGATACTCGCATATTATATAGCAAATATGGACATGGGTAAGAGTTGGGTGTTATTGAATAAAAGTGAAATTTTGTATTGCATAGTCTTAAACGTTAAGATGCATTTATTAATTTATTATGTCTAATTATTTATAAATTGTTCTAATTACCTATCAAATAACAAAGATCGGGGTATGGTTGCCGGCAAAACAGTTTGCAATAATAATTAAACACATGTCATGTGAATGCTTCCACATGTTCTATAAATTTGAAGGCATACAATATAGTCTTAAAACTAAATGCGATATTCGGCAGGTAAAAGCAAGTATTATGCGAAATTTCCGATTTTGGAATCACATGTTGATTGTATGTAGGCGTTACCAGTTCGTTAAAATTCCAGTTTAAAAAGCCCATGTAGGCGTTACAATTTCAAAACTATGAAACATGCCTCGATAATTGGTTACGGAAACCACCGTAACGCAATAATCTTGACCATAGTTACATATAATTTATATCGGTGGAGTTGACTGTTCGCTACCAAACAATGTTTTACGGCTCATAAGCAATGATTTTGTATTGGTTTATGCACATAGTTTGCAAAAACGAGAAATACTCACTTCGAGTGGTTTCGAACATCCGCCATTTGTTTTACCAAAAAACTTTGTTTTATTATGTTGGTTCCAGGCCGTCACTATAGACTAGCCATCTATTGATTGATGTATTGATTGAGCGTTTTATCCGTGCTCATACACATGTAATCTGAGTTAATTATAATATCACATCAAGTTTTACATGCAAATGCAGCGAAGTGTTGATTTTTCTTAAGTCAGCAGCCAATACGATGTTTATGTTTACTACTTCCCCACTTCATATCAATGGTGTTCATTTATAAACATTTAACTATATCATAATGATTATTTAAGCACACGTATTCAATATAATATAATTCTTACTATTTTGACGGGGTCGTTCTATATGCATTGCATATTATCATATTAATTAGCTAGTTGGTTGGCAGAATAGTTTTCAGACACGTTGGATATATTAATCTGGCCAGCTCCACACAATATGGATAACTCTATCTATTTTTAACATATACTTTCGTAACTCTGATGTTACCTTAAAGGTATACGACGGATGGTATAATTATTAGTCAATATTTGTTCCTTAATATTGTTTTCATCAGCTAACGATTGCAGCTCCAACGTGCATGATTTAGTTGATTTTGTGAACCGAGTTATGTGATACACATCATAAGGGAACAGACAGTAACTAAGAATATTAGCTGCAATATTATTCTCAATTTTAAGAGTTCTCTATCAGAAAAAAAATCCCAGATATTGAGCAGTTGGAACATATTATTCTATACGAATAAAACCTGAGTAGGGATGCGTAGCATGGTCTAACAATGTAATGAATGAAGTAATGCATGCTTATGATTGCTATCACGGTGTTAGTGATAGTAACAGCGTTTCAATGATTTACTACACAGAGTAACGACATATACTTTACACCCGTGGATTGATTCGATTATTCGACCTTCCTTGGTTTTATTTTGCATGTGTTTGCATTGCACACTTGTCAGTTTCGTGGCCTGTATATGCACCTCGCAGTGCCCATCCAAATTGGAGTGTGGCACATTCACTCTGAATTATGGCACAATCTATACAAGCAATCCATAGTATTTACAAGATTGGAACATTGTAGATATATTAATTTCACTATCGGCACCGCATCCATACATGACATCAGCAGGGTTCGCGCTGCCTATTGCCAATTTAGCAAATTGCTATAAAAAAAATGAAATGGCTACAAAAAATCCCGATTGGCTACAAAAAGTAGCACCTAGCTTTTTGGCATTTGGCCATTGGTACCCATCGGGCATATACTAAAGCTTGCAGTCAATCGGTTGGAAACAAAACACACATCGATATCCGGTCGCGACATAGCTAATTGGGTCCTAATTGAAATGGTATACTAGATTCGTCGCTTATGTCAGATTGACTTATATATACAATAACACTAAGTACGGCTATTGACTCCAATTTGACAAACATTAGTCAAACAAAGGGTTTCCTGAAGTCTACACCGTTAGAAAGTTGTGTGTTGATAGTAGGTGTTAGATAAATTATCATAAATATCTCCTTCGTATCTCAGCTTTCACAAACTGTGACATACAGCAAATATGAATCGTAAGTGCAAGTTAGATTTAAGACACGCAACACCCTTCTAAACGGATACCTTTCTTAATTTTCAAACTATTCCATTCTTCACGTCAGCAGTCACCTACCTCAGAGGAGAGTTTCTTCATTATTTTATAAATATATTATATATATATATATGTAAAATATATATAGCTATATATATATAGTATTTTGTAGAATCATACTACCAGAGGCCACTAAATATTATTGGTGATGAAAAATAATAAGATCTAAAAATTCGGTATCTGATCACTCTGAGCTTTGATGGGTGGGTTCCTCGACTCGAATCAAATATTTGTTTTACCCACGAAGCCATGGAAATATAATTTGCGAGCGTTAATTCGGATTATGCATCTTTAATGTAATATTTTTGCTTGTCACATTTCTCTTACATTGCATTTACACCTTCCTTTACATTTTGGTTTTCATCTAATACTGTTTTGTTTTCAGAATTCATTGTCTGTGTTGTTATTATTAAATTCGTGTACGATTTCTTGTTTGACTGTGTCTAATTTAGTTATAGTATGGTCACTTTTGACATTACCGTCCAGTTTCATGTCTGCCACTATTTTACCCATGTCTTCATGTATTATAGATTTGAATGAATTCATTGTTCGTTGTGTGTAAACGATGGCACACACCAGGTTTCTGGTCTATCTAGGATCCAAAGTCATTGAAGCTGCACTTGATATTAAATCATAGAATAAGATAAGACATACCCACATACAGTCGCAGATACTGATTGTGACCTAGAATTGAGCAGCACTTAGGGTTCAGATACCTCAAGATTCATTTGAATGATACTGAGACTAAACTTCTGCATTTAACATGTCGGAAAAACTACATGTATCTAATGTTGATCAAAGTAACATTGTCATTAATGGATATCATCGATAGCAACAATATTGCTGGTTGTTCCAGATGGTTGAAGATTGGTGACGTGGTCCCGCTATGACACTGTTCTTGTTTGTGTTTTGTCCATTGAACCCAATTTGCGCTCAACTATATACGATATACGACACAGAACAAACCGCTGTACCAATCCGGGAGAAACTTACAGGGTGAACTACACCATTTTAAGATGGGGGCTGGGGACACGGGGAGTACAGGGGTAAAATTGTCTTCGATAACATGAACACAAACGTGTAATAAATCTAGGTACACATTTAGAAGCGCCACCTGGAAAACTTAGAAATCAACTAAACTAATAATAGAAGTATATATGCTTGTGTTTTTAAATTTTGGAAATAGGAGCATACTATATGACAAGGGTATGCGTACCAGTATCGTAGAATCATGCACCGTCATAGTTAAATATATGTGCAAAATAAAAGATTTAATAAGCATCAGTATCATGATTGTCATATATTGTTTGTTTAAGATAAAATGGGACAGTACATAGATGGGTTTTAACAATTTATAAATTCAGAACGCATGCATAGTCCGCGAGGTATCAAAAGGGTTAATTTTGAAATTAGAGTTACGAACAAGAGTAAGCAGGTGTAGATTTGTAAGTAATATTGTATAGGTCAGTAGTAATTTTCGGCACTTTAAACAAATAACATTTACAGATTGAACTACACTCAGGGAGAATACTTCATATCTTCGAATGACATATTGATTAGAATTAACCCGTATGGTGCCCCTCACAGACGCGAACAGACGAATCTCAGTAATATATTCGTCAATTTGTGTGAGGCTCCCTACAGGGATGATAATATAATGAAGTATGATATAAATACTTCATATCTTCGAATTACATATTTTTGGATTAGCGTTTGATACATGTCCCCTCTAGGCCCAAAACAAAAGTTCCGATAGTTTTTTTTATGTTGCAGAGTAATGCCATGACCGTACACGTTTTACTCCCATTCGAGCGTACATAACTGAGTGATCGACATGATCTGGTTACTTTCACACCACATTATACACATCGTGTACAAATTATAGAGCCTTGCACGAAATTGTTTTCAGAGAAAAACCCGTATATTTAGATAATTTAAATAATTTCGGCCAAATTTGTGGACTGAAATGGTCACCAGACGAACCGCTCTGCAGGCTAGACAATTTTAAGGTTAACTAAAATATATTTCTATTTATACACGCATTATCCGCCATCTATGACTGATAATTATGTTTCAAACGAACTACCTAACGTCAAAAAGTGTCTACTATTTATGATCAAATCGGAAATGAGTCGGAATTTCTATTAAATATATCGGGGTGAGAGCAAGCTATGGTCGCTATCCCATTGAGGGAACATTATGTTTTGAATAGTGGATATCACCATTTAACTGGGAGATATATAGATTCATCTCAGGGAAGATATGTTCATTTAACAAAACCGCATGGTCTTGTCTGGTGATATACTATACCCTCGGGTTTGGCGATACCACGTACATGGGGTGAGATAGCTACTGTGGCTATTGAACGGTTTATTAAACTTTTGATTGTTTTGAGTAAATAAATTATTAGCCTGTTAAAAATGTATAATCCGAATTTACGCTCCCAAGTTACTATTTCTTTGCCTTCGGGGATAAAAATATTTGATTCGAGTCGAGGAATCCACACATCAAAGCTCAGAGTGGTCAGATATCGATTTTTTAAAAATTTGTTATTCCTTGAAATGTATAATTATTTGTGGCCGAGTAAAGAGTCGTCAAATCGAAGGTCTCGGATAAAATTTCGGATGAAGATCGATAACTCTAAAATCAAATGGCAATACGGCCAAATTTCAGTGATAATACGGCCATATTTCGTTGAACAACGTGTTTTAAAATAACACGTTTGTGAAATTTTATAACATAGTTGACAGCGGTTAGCATTATTTTATTTTATTACACACTTAGTCGTGATTTATAAGGATTTGTTAGTGAATTAAAAGTGATAATGTCACACCTGTGAATTACATCACCGGTGAGAGCACGCGATTTTTGACAGTCCCGCCCTATGCCGGAACTATTTTCACGTTCTACGGCTCAAACATGGTTGAAGTTGAACAGAAACGAACTGCCAACGATGATGCAGAAGCAGTTAATAAACCGGTAAAATGAAGAGGAATCTTACCTACATGTATTATCGACTCCGATGATCCGGACGACGTCATATTCCAGACAAATGAACTATAAACAATTCCATGTGAATAATAAATTTATCCAGTTCCGAGCTGAATTTCCACGTGTTACTCTTCGAGTGTTTGTTTACGTCGACGATTCAAATATCATCACTTCGAAACTTAGTTTTCTACTTTTAGCACGATTTCCTAACATTTCCTGTATGAACCAACATTATTTACACACACCATCAGAATCTTCACAATATCCCGCTCCAAGTGCCATGATTGTTCGGTCAGAATAAACACAATTTTGACGGAAAATATCCTGAAATTTCCGAAACTTTATAAATGAATCGCACCAAAGTGAATCAAAATAATGAGGTCAATCGGTATCGTTACGTCACAATTATTTAAATTATGTGTCCATCCGCAACTATTATGTGTACAAATTATGTGTACGCGCAACTGTACGTTTTGGGTTCAAAATGGGAGAATCGGCTAATCTGGGCTTATTTTGTCACATCTTCTCTTTAGAATTAGCAACTTTTAGTGGTTGATAGTGTGTAATAAACAGAATAATCAATTGGTTTCGATGATTACGTGACATAATTCACTCGGGTAGCCGGTCCTACCAGGCCCTGGTCCCCTCGTGAATTATGTCACGTAATCATCGAAACCAATTGATAACAAATGTGTGTTTGGAACAAATGTTGTTGTTGTAACTTGATTATATGGGGACCATCTGATCGGATTGAGTACCTTTAAGAATTCACTGAGCGCTAGCTGTTTAGTTGACCGTTTGACCGTTTTTTAATTATAATAAAATGCATGTGGGTGAATTTAAGAGAATCGTAGCAGCCATTATTTTTGAGTCGGATCAATCTTGGTTATTACGCTCTCTGGAGACAATATTCGGTGGTAAAAATGATCAAATGCCATGGAAATAAATGGTAACGAGTGGTGCTTGTGGTATTGATTGAAAGAGAAATCCTTCGTCGAAACACCCGTGGCGACATCGACACCATTGCTCGGAAATATGTACTAAATTTGTCCGATTTCCGAGCAATGGTAAAACGATGGAATTGTATAGTTTTCCTTGTCCATATATAGAACCATTAACGTGACGCAGGCGAGAATGGATAGCGTCGGCGTATAGGGGCAGTGCAAAAGGGAGACGGGCAGCGGAGCGCGTTACAGGCGCCTGTGTATACCCCTAAATCACCCTCTTGTCCTTTTATATGTGTGGCTAAAATCGGACCATTTTACAAACGGGAAGATATATTTAACAGTAAATCTGTCCAGATTTGGTGTATATGTTCACTGCATAATCTTCCAACAAGAAAAATATAAATATTCTCAAGAATCTCCAAAGTGAGGGTTAAACAGTTACACCTGGAAGTCATTTAAAAATACTTTGTTTTCTGAGTTACTCTGGAGCTATCAGAACAATATCAACAATTCGATCAGAGATATTCACCTGATGTGTTAGGCATGTTGACACTCAAGCCGCCTCGTCGCTACGTCCCTGTGGTAGCATCGAGCGGCCCGTCACTGCGTCCCCGGGGCAGCACCTTTGATTACTTTGAGACGGGACAGTGATCGTATCAGGATTTTACATCCCACAACGCACCAAGCTAATCAAACTTTCATAAGCCAATTCTCTGCAAATGTAACCTGACGCCTAAAACTGACACTTACTCCCAATTAGCACCACTAGTCTATATTAGCACGAATGCGTCATCAATATGACATCAATCTAGGCCAGAGGGTAACAACATATCATTGTTAGGAGACACACGCTGATATCCGGAACCAAGGAGCTAACAACAGTAGAAAGCATGACTGTGTTTACCCCCCGAACCCGTATGTTACGTGATATGGACATAGTACACGCCCTAGCTACTAAACAAATCGTCCAACTCGTGCATCAGAAGACAGCTCATTAATAACATACCATCCTTGGTTAGAAACTATTTGTTTCTGCATTGAGGTAAACATCCCACTAATAATAGCCCATAAGATACACGTAATAATCGGTTCCAGAAATTCGGTAGTTTATCACACGAGATTGCATGTAACGCGCAAATGCCTGAACGCTATTAGTCCGTAAGCCAACACTGAAAATTTCAAGTTTCTTTGCACTGCCCCTCGCATTTTTCATTTATATATATCAAAATGACCGGCGTCATCTTTCGGTCACGACATTACTAATCTGCCGTTTTTAAAAGGTGTCCAAAAATTTAAAACAAATCAAGGGAGAACACTCGAAGCTTCTATATCATGTTCTCACGACTGGTTAGATGTAGGGACGTGGCGACACGAGATTGACGTATACGCACTTATATTGCATCGGACCATGTTTCACATGTCACAATATGTCCCGCGTAGAGACGTCGCGACATGGGGTTAGGGTGTGCGTACCTATATTAAATGGGACACTGTCTGGTCTATTTGATTATTCCATGTGTATGTCAACAATGCTGATCACATCGTCACAGCGGGGTGGCACAGGGGGTTGGGGTGTAAGTATACTTACATAGCATGCAACACTGTCCGGTCGGTTTGAACATTTCATGTGTATCTTCTCATGGCTGGTCACAGCGGCGTGGTACAAGGGGTTGGGTAAACAAACTTTTATTGCATTTGATTATATAGGCAATATCTGTTATTTCAGGTGCATGTTTTCTCGTCTGGTCATTACATGTAGGGACGCGACGACAGGTGGTTGGGGTGCAGTATGTACTTTTTGATAATATCGATTGTGACACTGTCGGGTCTGTTTGACATTTTGATGTGCACGTTCTCGCGACTGGTTGCATGTAGGGACGCGATGGGATTGGCGTGTACGCACTTATATTACATGGGACCATGTCTGTTCGAACATTTCATGTGCATGTTTTCACATGTCACAATATGTCCCATGTAGAGACGTGGCGGCATGGAGTTAGGGTGTGCGTACTTAGGGTGCATGGGACACTGTCTGGTCTATTTGATTATTTCATGTGTATGTCATCAAGGCTGATCACATCGTCACATAGGGGTGACACAGGGGGCTGGTGTGTGCGTATACTTATATTGCATGCAACACTGTCCCGTTGGTTTGAACATTTCATGTGTATCTTCTCATGGCTGGTCACAGCGGCGTGGTACAAGGGGTTGGGTATACATACTTGTATTGCATTTTATTATATAGGCAATATCTTGTATTACATGTGCATGTTTTCACGTCTTGTCATCACATGTAGGGACGCGGCGACAGGTGGTTGGGTGCATTATGTTCTTTTTTTCTAATATTGATTGTGACACTGCCGGGTGTGTTTGACAATTTCATTTGCATGTTCTCACGACTGGTTAGATGTAGGGACGCGGCGACATGGTATTGACGTGTACGCACTTATATTGCATGGAACCATGTCTGTTTGAACATTTCATGTGCATGTATTCACACGTCACAATATGTCACGTGTAGAGACGTGGCGACATGGGGTTAGGGTGTGCTTACTTATATTACATGGGACATTATCTGGTCTAGTTGATTATTTCATAAGTATATTGTCATAAAATACTGATCACATCGTCACAGAGAAGTGGCACATGGGGGGTGGGTGTACGTATACTTATATCAATGCAACACTGTCCGGTCGGTTTGAACAGTTCATGTGTATGCTCTCATGGCTGGCCACAGAGACGTGGTATAAGGGGTTGGTTATACATACTTTTGTTGCATTTGATTATATAGGCAATATCTTTTATTCATGTGCATGTTTTCCCGTCTGGTCATCACCTGTATGGATGCGGCGACAGGTGGTTGGGTGCAGTATGTACTGTTTTCTAATATTGATTGTGACATGCACTGTCGGGTCTGTTTGCCATTTTCATGTGCACGTTCTCACGACTGGTTACATGTAGGGAGTCAGGGACGCGGCGACATGGGATTGGCGTGTGCGCACTTCTATTGTATGGGACCATGTCTGCTTGAACATTTCATGTGCATGTTTGTACATGACACAATATTTCGCATGTATAGAGACGTGGCGACATGTGGTTAGGGTGTGCGTACTTATATTGCATGGAACACTGTCTGGTATATTTTATTATTTCGTGTGTATGTCATCAAGGCTGATCACATCGCACTGATGGGTGGCACAGGGGGTTGGGGTGTACATATACGTATAATGCATGCAACAATGTCTGGTCGGTTTGAAATTGCATATGTATATAGGGATTTTACTCTTTGCGTCATTGAAGTCTCTGAATACGTTACAGCCCGAAACTGTCCGTCTGCTTATTGAATGTCACGATTTGAATCTATCGGCAAACCATATAGCGCACATTTATGAGCATGTAATTATAAAATGGTACATGCACGATCAAGCTTCGTATCTGGGGGTAATTTGGCATGTGAGCATCGTGTGCTTGGTCGTGAGTACACCAGATATCTCGCTCTGATAGATACGTATATTTGAATTTCTAGTATTAAGTTTATAACATTTCCCCAATGTATGTGACTATTTTTTTGTAAAATAATTCATGGGCGTTCTGATGCATACATCTTCTTTTCTTGTTAGATATGTCAAACAGACACTAATGACGAAAACATACAGCCACGGGCCTCTATTACCTGACCACAACAAAATGAAGCACATTATACGTCGAGACTCGAAGTAGTCTCTCCTAATTTGTTCAACCTGCATATTTCCACAGTAATAACAGGCAATATATATATATATATACTACTCTGTAGGTTTGTTATATACTGCCCGTAAAGTTCTTGACTCCTGAACCGTCGTTATGGGTGGGTATGAAAATAGGGGCGGGGTAAATATGAAGTTATACATGTATATAGGGGTATATATCCTATACATAGCTTTTTGCAAATTTGTGTTGACTTCAGATAACGGGAAATATGACTGCCCGTAATTAATGTTTATATATTAATACACATGATGTGTCCCTTTACTAAAGTATACTAGAGCCCCGGAAGACATACACCAATTATTGGGTCATCGATGCTGATATGGAAATATTATTTGTCTTCAATTATCGAGTCTATTTAGGCTCCAAATATGAGGTAAGCCAGCCCCCAGTAACCCCTAATTCATGCTCATGGCCATAGCAATGGCATAAATCTGTGCAAGAGGTGTCCCTTTGCTCAAATATAATACAGCACCGGGGACAGACAACAGTTTTCGTGAAAGGGGTGATGATGGTATGAAAATAGGGGTTTTGTCTCAATTTCAAAATATTAAGTACACCATATGAGGGAAGCAAGCCCCTGGTGACCCCAAAATTCGCTTTTTATTGCCATGCATATGGGAACAAATCTGCCAAAGAGATGCCACTTTAATAAAACAAACTACTAGAGCTCCGAGAAGGAGATACCAAATAACAAACAAGGATAAGTGCAGTTCAAACATTTATTGGTTTAACATTTTAATTCTTCATTAATATAACGATGTTATTGCTTTTCAATAATAAGTTAATCAAACGTCCACTTGTAAATGGTAAAGATACACAATACGATTTAACGCCCCAAAATTAATATTTATGCGTCTTCGGTGTAAACAATATTAGATTTTAGTCGAGGAACTCACACATCAAAGCACACAATTATCATATTTCGACATTTGAAATCTGTTATTTTTCCCAAACTCGAATATTTGGCGGCCTGGCAAATATTCGACGAATGCCGACCGACATACATGCTCTGGATACCAAATTGGGTTGAACAACATGTTGATATATAACATTATTTGGGCAATTTTGTACTACATTGTATAGTGGACAGTGGTTAGTATTATTTGTTGGCAATTAATATATTATGATAACTGAAGCGGAATTTCAAGAGATGTTGTTGTTGGAATCTGATGATATGGGGACCATCGAATCGAATTGTGTAGCTTTAATAAACAAACAGTGATAACCGTTTCAATAGCATGAAACACCCTTTGAATTGTTGGCCTAACGATAACGCCAGTCGATGTTAGGGTCTATTCTCATTGCACACGCGCGTGCGATTAATCGCAGCGTTTTTAAGGTGCATGCGTGTTAACATGTAACACAGAGCGATTCGTGATCAATTACCTTCCTCAAACAACCACGTCCTATTCGTGACCAATCATCTCATGCAATCAACCTCGTCATCGAGATAGCAGTTACAGAGAATGGCATGGTTCACTCGGTCACATATACTATCCGGGTACAGTCATTCTCATAACTGATGGGCGATAAAATAATAAATGAAGTACGGAAAGGAAATGGCTTGGAAAGAAGTTTCCAACGTATAGCTAGCATCAGTGGTGATTTTTGTAGAATTCAGTCGAATTATATTACCTGTCAGTCTCGCGCAACGCTGTACCCAATATTGTGAATATATAGATTGATAGTAATGTGCCGTTTAGCATGTGCGATCACTGATGATAAGCCGCCAATGGCGATCAAATTGAAATCAATCGCTCATGCATGCGAACAGCGTCCTCGCGACAGAATTCGACCTGAAACGATGCGTGTGTTACTCCTAAGGTCGAATTCTGAGTCCCATCACTTATTCTATTTGAATGGTGGTTCGTCAATTATAGTACCGCGTTGTCGCTGTTGCCAGCGGCTATACAAATGAGCAATCGATGATGGGGGAGGGGGGGTCTGAAAAAAAAACGTTCATACACAGGGTTGAACATAAAAATCCCTCCCAACCATGGGTCTACCATCCTCCCTACATGCAAATTTATTTGTTTTTCTCCCAAAAAATTGGGGTCTCATCCCCTCTTTCCCCATAATTTTTACTGGATATCATATGTTTGAGTACAAATGTTTCAAATGAGCTTTATTCAGAAAGACGATTTTTGTCAGACCTAGCTAACTATAAGGTAAAATGTTGAAATATCTAATTCATCCACTTGAATCGAACACTTTTGATAATCTTGAGTGATAATAACAATTATATACATAAAACTCCTGTAATCTGGGTTGTGATCGTACTATATAGTGTTATATACGTTTCAAGCTGGAATAAAATATGCATATTTATGCCCAACTACATGGAATTGAACCCTCTATTTCTAATTATAATTAGCTAGATATAATTGTCCTCAAAACTTATGTCATTTTTATGGCATGGCTCGTTATACTCAACTTATACCTGAGTAAATCTAACTGAGGAAAATTAAAGTTAATGTGTCAGCATATATAGGCCTGTATGTGGTCACCCCCAACCGAAAGTACTTTATCATCCCCCAACCTACCCTAGACCTGTGTATGAAAGTGTTCGTCAGACCCCCACCCCTATTGGGGGAACTCTTAGCAGTGGGAGGAAGGAATGCCATCGAACACACATATAGAGCCGCTCGACCTTAAAAAACGCTGCGATTAATCGCACGCGCGCGTGCAATGAGAATAGACCCTTATCACGGTATTCGCACGCAATAACCTATATGTTACCGGATGTTTACATCACATTAATGGGAGAAGCGAGCTCTGCTCCGGCATGCATGCAGACTTCCCTCTATCACAATTTCCATCGCGCAGGCCCTCCGTATCTTTAACACAGAACGGCTCCACCGTTGTATTGAAACAGCACAAGGCACTTCCTGTCTGCCTTCATGTATCTGCATTTGGTCATACAATTACTGGTACTAATGTACGGGCATATATCAGAGTTATGAAGGCACGGAGATTAGTGTGTCATTGCTTCAATGTGGTTCCACACAATGGCATGAACATATTATGTTATTAAAATGGTCATGCATCGATCGGAATGGCACATTGAGATGTCGTTCAACTCATATCAAGCTTGGAGATCGGTTACGATTTTCGACAATTTTGGGGATTGAACCCGCGCCAACCTCGTCTATAGCGGAGACTGCGAATGGTGGTGTCCACGATATCGGCTACGGGTCATTCGTTATAAAGGAAGCCCTTTCACCAACTTTTGAATTGTTGAAAGATATTTTCTGACCAACAATATATTGACTGTTTTTGAGATGATAAAAATCGAGTTGCTTGTTTCTTGTTAAATATATTCTCTCGTAGGTAGCATGTTAATTGTTTTGTGGTGCTACTATAAGAAATAAAAATTGATTTTCTATACATGGGATATCATTTCTGAACAAGAGTTCGAAGGTTGACACAGTACGATCTACCATTATCTTGAATGCTTTATTCCCTGGTCAAAATAACAATGATATCGAGAAATGGAAAGTATGTACACAGATGATGGAGAGAAGGAATATCATGCATTATGTACATAATATACAATGATCTCCCGGTTTCCATGGCGCATGTTCATCATCGTTTTTATCATCACCATTGTGATCAATATAATTTTGACATGAGAGTCATCTTCATAATCATAATAATCATCATCATCTTCGTCGTCATAATCTTTATATCTAACAGCAACACAATCTTAATACAAGACTAAGACCTGAAACTGTCAATCAGATGCATGACTTTTACGAAAATATTTATGCCAGTTTTGAATTCGCGGAGATAGGAGCGCGAATTTAAAGTGCGAGAATTCAAAACGAGTTAAATACGAGTAAGGGTACATTTAGATTGGAGAGTTACTGACGCTGAATGGGATCAATGCTATTGGGAGCAAGAGGATTTTTTTTTCAGACAGGAGGGGACAACTAAACAATATGCACATGATTCTCCGTGTTGCCTTAGTATGGATAAGTACCATGTGGCATGTGATAGAGTGAACATGCTTGTAATTTATAATTAATTTAATGATGAACATATAAATATTTATAATTTATGTCTCTTTCCGTCAGTCAATAAGACACCATCTAGTTATTTTATCCAGGATGTTCGCACAAGTATAGTTCAATTCCTTTATTATTTTGAGCACATCCTTTCATTCTGCATCTCATTATGTCTCATCTGGATTATTTTCGGCTCATGCATTTTGCACACATAACTTTCTGATTCACCAATATCATGAAGATGTTGCCATTGGCATATATATCCACTTCCTGAAATGATACAGCATTCAAATCATTTAATTTAAATTTCTAAATAATTTACAGGTTACTTGTATGAAATGGGATATTTCCCATGCAGTATCACACCATTCACCAATACCTACATTTGCAAACCATGTAATATTCAGTTGTTCACACCTCTATATAATAACAGTGTAAATTATTATACAAAACTAATAACTATGGATAGCATGATCAATACAATTTTATTCTAGGTGCGATCGTACCAAATTTAATACTGGACCAGGTGTACTACCCTGTACCAATGCATTCTCTTATATATGCGAGTCGACCATAGGTCGCCTCGCATATATAAGAGAATGCATTGGCCTAACAATTGTTTACAATTTTAATAATGTTTTCTTGTATTCTTTAACAATTTTATAATTTCACCCATACAGAGCCCCAGACAAACATGAGCAGACGACACTCTTCTATATGCTTCTATATATGTGTGGGGCTCCCTGCAGGGTATTTTTATTTTTTTTATTTTATGTCCTAAAAATTGTAAGAAACATTTATTTAATAAAAATGATAAAAAATTGTTAGGCCAATGTATTCTCTTCTATATGCGAGGCGACCTATGGTCGACTCGCATATATAAGAGAATGCATTGGCACAGGGTAAACAAATATATTACACAATATTCAACCAATAACTATGAATAGCATGATCAATACAATTTTATTCTAGGTGCGATCGTACCAAAATTTAATACTGGACCAGGTGTACTAGAATTATTGACGACGCATCATGCTAGTCATACTAAAGTCGAACCTTTCCCACTCAATGCACACTTGAACATATTGTGCAGTACGTAAACAGTTTGTTTTGCTCTTCAAATGTCGATTGTGTTCAGAATTTATTTAAAGTAAGGATATGGTTGTTATGAGCCAGTATCGCGATTTATCAGTCGTGCATTTCAGAACGAAGAATCTTGATCTGGACTCGTGACAGGTGAGTTATACTAGACACGATATTGCTTCTCCCACATAATTCAGAGGTGCGAGAGGTACTGGTGGCCAATCTCTGAAATGGTGTGTCGTTTTCAGCGGGCTAGCGTCACTAATTCCCCCTCTGATGACATCATTCGGCTTAGATCTCATATTTTGGGAGGTACATATAGCCTCAAATTAAATTGTTTTCAGTTACTGTTTACTATCTAAGTCGCATTTGAAGTATCACCGGATACGACCATCTAGTACATTATCAGCCACATCTTAACCCTTTATGGAGCCCCATACAGAGTGAATACAGCACTGACGACTGTCGTCTGCTTGGTTCGTGTGAGGTTCCACACGGGTGTGTTATATGACACTTTATGGAGCCCCATACAGAGTGAATACAGCACTGACGACTGTCGTCTGCATGGTTCATGTGAGGCTCCACGCGGGTGTGTTATATGACACTTTATGGAGCCCCAAACAGAGTGAATAAAGCACTGTCGATTGTCGTCTGCTTGGATCCGTGCGATGATCCATACGGGGTTGTTATATAATTAACCTTTTCATAACTGATCGACATTGACGGTAGCTCCGCTGCTGCAGCATTAACGAGTATGTGCCAGTGCATTATCTTATATATGCGAGCCTCGTATATATAAGATAATGCACTGGCATACAGTGTCAAGGTATATATCGTCGGGCCAATTACTGTGGTCTCCCACAAGATTATTTCCAAATGATGTATCATTCATTGAACTAATCGATAGCCATCTTCAGACCGATATGTTATCAGAGATCATCAGATATTGTAGGTCAACACTCTGCACGTGTTAATTTATACTGATATTCTTTCAAAATTGGGTGTTTTGGAAACGGCAAAATGCATTCTGCGAATTTGTATTTTGTTTCGTCGAAAATCGTCTGGCGATTTTGACACCGCAATTAATTATGTACGTTGTCATGGGAGATTGCGAATGAAAAATGTGTCATTTATGTCACACAGATGCATTTAAAATCTCCAATATCCGTTTAATTTGGATTTAACAAACGTAATTGTGTTGTACATGTATACACAATGACGTGTTTCCGTCTCTGTTTCCAACTGTTGTTCGACGAACATAGAATGGTACAAACACATGCTATCGCAGACATTTCCATGAATACCACGATGGGATGAGTAAGATTAGGCACACCTAGTGCCAATCACGATTCATATATGGTAGGTAGTTCTAATGCCACCAAAATTTCTCCAGTTGATTTCAAAATATTCTTGAACACAAATGTGGTAAATTCGAATCTATCAAAGAGAGATAACTCTATCGGTCACCAAAATCTCGATTCTGCCTATGGAGTTACACCACCTGTTACATTTACTTAAAATGTATATACTAAATTGAAGTTTGTGGTCTGTCCTGAAGGGCGGGTGGAGGCCATTCAAATGACGCCCACATGCCGGACTATTTGTAATGTTGTATCATGTGTTCATAGATATGTTATTACCAACCCCCTTCCATAGTGTATCTGCTGAAACTGGTGGCATTAGTATTGTGTATACACATCAGTCTATGTCTGAAATACATAGATATTTGTTAATAATTTGTTGCATGGAGATTTGCCGACTCGTCTGCATACTTGTACTTGCCTATGTCTAATACCGAAATAATTTCTCTAAACTGCCGATGGCTTAACCAAAACGAAAAACGCCGAGATCTGTTCCATCACCTACGAGATAAAGAAAACTGCAATATACTGTCTACATATCACTCATTTCACCAAAGCCATGGCACAAATACATTGAAGCAGAATGGGGATTCAAAACAGGGAACTACATTATATTAGATATATCGATCGAAAAAATTATATTCAGTCTCGTGACAATATATGGCCTGAATGACGATAATCCAACCTTTGACACAAAATATTAACAAACTGCTTTTAGACATCGGTAATACTCAAATAATTATCTTTGGTGACTCGAACATCACGCATGATCAATAACTTGATGCCTTCAATTACTACACCACATCTTCCATATTTGATATAAACATATTGTATGTCCTTGTCACCTTAGATGATGACACCAGGTGCGAATGAGGAGTGTGATACTGTGCGCTTGTGATTGTGAGATAGTTTTCCCCTTCCACCCTTGAAATATCTTATGCTAATGTATGTGTGGTATTCCATGTATATTTTGCTATTCAAGAAACAAAAAGATTAAACAACATTAATTATGCAGTTGTACATTGGTCAAAAAGAGGATACACATCACTAAAAGCTCACTAAAATATGACAATTATTCAGGTTGGCAATTCTAGGTATTGGATCATTGCGGATTGCTGCTCGATTCATTAACTCTTCAAATAATCACATATATGCTATTAATCTGATTCAAACATGCAGTAAAGCCAATCAGCCATTTGACATATCGGTATGTAACAGTATACAGTAGGCCTACAATGTATGATGCTGAATGGTGGGGAACACATAATAGCAGAGTAAAATCATATGTTATTTTGATGCATTATTGAATTATCAATTGACCGCATACCTACAAACTGCATAAATAATCTGAATACAATTATTTCAAGTGAGCTTTTCAATTAGGAGTAATGCCAATTTCGACCAATCTAAATCACACGAATCGGGCCTTTCGTTTTAAGACACAGAGGAACAAATCTATCACTTACATTTATGTAAAAGTAAACTACTTGAATTTGCATACTTGTCTTGCTATGAAATTTTCCAGTCAAGAGCGTGACATTGTCAAGTAACTTACATGTGCACTTAATGTCTTATCGCATATCTATACAAGTATCCCAACAATATTGATCAGTAACAGCAACTGTTCGTTACAATGGCTAAATAGATCAATTGGCAAATATCTCTACAATATGTGTCTACATCATCCAAAATATACATCATGGATCACTATCAGGCGTCGCAGACAGTTCCAGTCATATAATTGTGACTGACTCATCAATCAACGAATCACGACATGGGTTGTTGTTGTTGTTGTTGATATTGTCTGTCCCGTAGACCGTAATCACTAGTGATTGGTCGCACTAAAGTTTGTTAATTATTCTGATGCATGTATTCTCTTGTGTTATATCTGTGTTGTCAACAGTATAACGAATCAAGTCTGGATATGCAGCCACAAAACCACGTTTCAGTGAAAATATGGAGTATTATATCCTCTGTCGGTGAATGCATCGTGTCCGCTTCACATATAATTCGAAGTTAGACAGCCTCGACATATTCCAACACCGTAGCAGTAGCTTAAACAATTTTAAAACCTTTGTCGCAATTTTGAGAAAAATAAATGTGAGATTAGCCAATCGGTAGGTACTAAAAGTCAGATGGCGGAAGAACAGCTAATTACTATATGACAAGCAATTTTAAGCCGGAACGCAGAATAAGCCTACCGGAATGCTTTTTTAACGATGCATGATTACACACATAACATGTCATAAATAATGAAATATGTAAATATCCGTGGAGTATATTCTTATCAATAGTATCAACTGTTTCATTGGGTTTGGCTGGATTTGATTGGTCAACGTTTCCGCATGGGATTATATATCAGATTTGATTGGACCGCAATGTAAAATTACGAAAATTTGATGTATAGATATATATTATTTAGCAGCCTTCATAAAATGATAGTACAGTATGCCATAGGAATATGGTATTTTTTCCACAGTGTGGATATATATGGTCTCCATTGGTGGTGTGGTCAGATTAATTATGATTGTATGGGGACCCAAAAAAAGAAAAGAATAAACTTTAGTGCAATGTTTCCGTGGACATTCCCCAACAACTGTAGTATCCTGCAATGTGTCTGCAAACCGGCATTTATGAAATATTGCAGCGAGCCGCACATATCTGCAATTATTTGCGGTTGGACAAAATGGTTGCAGACATTCATCATTCACATAAGAATACACATTAGCCTAACAATATTTACATGTGTCGTGTAAGCCAGTGCATTATCTCATGTGTGAGATGCTCCCTACGGGAGACTTGCATCATAGAGAATGCATTGGCACATGGTTTTCGCAAAATTCAGGAAGCTCCGGTCATAAAATATGTTAAGAGTCAGAAGCGCTTTTTGCCAAATTTCACAAATTTAAAAGTGGATTTTCTAAAATTATGGTCAGCATTTCTTCTTGAAAACCCCATATGTATACTTTGATGACATGATATTTGTGTAAACATTCACTGTATTCCGGTACCAAGAATTTCAGTATGATAGAACATGTTGTTTTCAAATGTATAGTTCACATATATGAATGTTAGCGTATCTGAAGATGTTGTGGTCTTATTTCATTGAATAAAACGAACCATGCAGTTAGTAGAATTTGGAGAATGTAGCAATGAACTATGATTGTCGTCAAATCTATGAGTGTACGATTTCAGAGAACATAACGCAAATTTTATTTGGGACGCATTATTGGTCACAAACATTACAGTGATGATTGCGCGATAATCGCCACTGCATATAATTAATGTTTTAACAATGACGCTGTTTTTTTACAATTTAAATGACGCCCACATGCCGGACTATTTGTAATGTTGTATCATGTGTTCATAGATATGTTATTACCAACCCCCTTCCATAGTGTATCTGCTGAAACTGGTGGCATTAGTATTGTGTATACACATCAGTCTATGTCTGAAATACATAGATATTTGTTAATAATTTGTTGCATGGAGATTTGCCGACTCGTCTGCATACTTGTACTTGCCTATGTCTAATACCGAAATAATTTCTCTAAACTGCCGATGGCTTAACCAAAACGAAAAACGCCGAGATCTGTTCCATCACCTACGAGATAAAAAAAAAGCTTCAATATACTGTCTACATGACACTCATTTCACCAAAGCCATGGCACAAATACATTGAAGCTGAATGGGGATTCAAAACAGTAATGGCCTCTTATTCGTCTCAATCCCGTGGGGTGGCATTCCTCTTTAATAATAACTTCGAATATGAAATACATGACACCACACGGGATTCAGAAGGGAACTACATTTTATTAGATATATCGATCGAAAAAATTATATTCAGTCTCGTGACAATATATGGCCCGAAAGACGATATTCCAACCTTTTACACAAAATATTAACAAACTGCTTTTAGAGATCGGTAATACTCAAATAATTATATTTGGTGACTGGAACATAGATATGTTATTACCAACCCCCTTCCATAGTGTATCTGCTGAAACTGGTGGCATTAGTATTGTGTATACACATCAGTCTATGTCTGAAATACATAGATATTTGTTAATAATTTGTTGCATGGAGATTTGCCGACTCGTCTGCATACTTGTACTTGCCTATGTCTAATACCGAAATAATTTCTCTAAACTGCCGATGGCTTAACCAAAACGAAACACGCCGAGATCTGTTCCATCACCTACGAGATAAAAAAAAAACTTCAATATACTGTCTACATGACACTCATTTCACCAAAGCCATGGCACAAATACATTGAAGCAGAATGGGGATTCAAAACAGTAATGGCCTCTTATTCGTCTCAATCCCGTGGGGTGGCATTCCTCTTTAATAATAACTTCGAATATGAAATACATGACACCACACGGGATTCAGAAGGGAACTACATTATATTAGATATATCGATCGAAAAAATTATATTCAGTCTCGTGACAATATATGGCCCGAAAGACGATATTCCAACCTTTTACACAAAATATTAACAAACTGCTTTTAGACATCGGTAATACTCAAATAATTATCTTTGGTGACTGGAACATCACGCATCATCAAGAACTTGATGCCATCAATTACAACCACATCTTCCATATTTGATATACACATATTTTATGTCCTTGTCACCTTAGATGATGACACCAGGTGCGAATGAGGAGTGTGACACTGTGCGCTTGTGATTGTGAGATAGTTTTCCCCTCCCACCCTTGAAATATATTATGCTAATGTATGTGTATGATATTCCATGTATATTTTGCTATTCATTAAACAAAAAGATTACACATGATTAATTATGCAGTTGTACATTGGTCAAAAAGAGGATACCCATCACTAAAATCTCACTAAAATATGACAATTATTCAGGTTTGCAATTCTAGGTATTGGATCATTGCGGATTGCTGCTCGATTCATCAACTCTTCAAATAATCACATATATGCTATTAATCTGATTCAAACATGCAGTAAAGCTAATCAGCCATTTGACATATCGGTATGTAACAGTATACAGTAGGCCTACACTGTATGACGCTGAATGGTGGGGAACACATACTAGCAGAGTAAAATCATATGTTATTTTGATGCATTATTGAATTATCAATTGACCACATACCTACAAACTGCATAAATAATCTGAATACAATTATTTCAAGTGAGCTTTTCAATTAGGAGTAATGCCAATTTCGACCAATCTAAATCACACGAATCGGGCCTTTCGTTTTAAGACACAGAGGAACAAATCTATCACTTACATTTATGTAAAAGTAAACTACTTGAATTTGCATACTTGTCTTGCTATGAAATTTTCCAGTCAAGAGCGTGACATTGTCAAGTAACTTACATGTGCACTTAATGTCTTATCGCATATCTATACAAGTATCCCAACAATATTGATCAGTAACAGCAACTGTTCGTTACAATGGCTAAATAGATCAATTGGCAAATATCTCTACAATATGTGTCTACATCATCCAAAATATACATCATGGATCGCTATCAGGCGTCGCAGACAGTTCCAGTCATATAATTGTGACTGACTCATCAATCAACGAATCACGACATGGGTTGTTGTTGTTGTTGTTGATGTTGTCTGTCCCGTAGACCGTAATCACTAGTGATTGGTCGCACTAAAGTTTGTTAATTATTCTGATGCATGTATCCTCTTGTGTTATATCTGTGTTGTCAACAGTATAACGAATCAAGTCTGGATATGCAGCCACACAACCACGTTTCAGTGAAAATATGGAGTATTATATCCTCTGTCGGTGAATGCATCGTGTCCGCTTCACATATAATTCGAAGTTAGACAGCCTCGACATATTCCAACACCGTAGCAGTAGCTTAAACAATTTTAAAACCTTTGTCGCAATTTTGAGAAAAATAAATGTGAGATTAGCCAATCGGTAGGTACTAAAAGTCAGATGGCGGAAGAACAGCTAATTACTATATGACAAGCAATTTTAAGCCGGAACGCAGAATAAGCCTACCGGAATGCTTTTTTAACGATGCATGATTACACACATAACATGTCATAAATAATGAAATATGTAAATATTCGTGGAGTATATTTTCATCAATAGTATCAACTGTTTCATTGGGTTTGGCTGGATTTGATTGGTCAACGTTTCCGCATGGGATTATATATCAGATTTGATTGGACCGCAATGTAAAATTACGAAAATTTGATGTATAGATATATATTATTTAGCGGCCTTCATAAAATGATAGTACAGTATGCCGTAGGAATATGGTATTTTTTCCACAGTGTGGATATATATGGTCTCCATTGGTGGTGTGGTCAGATTAATTATGATTGTATGGGGACCCAAAAAAAGAAAAGAATAAACTTTAGTGCAATGTTTCCGTGGACATTCCCCAACAACTTTAGTATCCTGCAATGTGTCTGCAAACCGGCATTTATGAAATATTGCAGCGAGCCGCACATATCTGCAATTATTTGCGGTTGGACAAAATGGTTGCAGACATTCATCATTCACATAAGAATACACATTAGCCTAACAATATTTACATGTGTCGTGTAAGCCAGTGCATTATCTCATGTGTGAGATGCTCCCTACGGGAGACTTGCATCATAGAGAATGCATTGGCACATGGTTTTCGCAAAATTCAGGAAGCTCCGGTCATAAAATATGTTAAGAGTCAGAAGCGCTTTTTGCCAAATTTCACAAATTTAAAAGTGGATTTTCTAAAATTATGGTCAGCATTTCTTCTTGAAAACCCCATATGTATACTTTGATGACATGATATTTGTGTAACCATTCACTGTATTCCGGTACCAAGAATTTCAGTATGATAGAACATGTTGTTTTCAAATGTATAGTTCACATATATGAATGTTAGCGTATCTGAAGATGTTGTGGTCTTATTTCATTGAATAAAACGAACCATGCAGTTAGTAGAATTTGGAGAATGTAGCAATGAACTATGATTGTCGTCAAATCTATGAGTGTACGATTTCAGAGAATATAACGCAAATTTTATTTGGGACGCATTATTGGTCACAAACATTACAGTGATGATTGCGCGATAATCGCCACTGCATATAATTAATGTTTTAACAATGACGCTGTTTTTTTACAATTCAAATGACGCCCACATGCCGGACTATTTGTAATGTTGTATCATGTGTTCATAGATATGTTATTACCAACCCCCTTCCATAGTGTATCTGCTGAAACTGGTGGCATTAGTATTGTGTATACACATCAGTCTATGTCTGAAATACATAGATATTTGTTAATAATTTGTTGCATGGAGATTTGCCGACTCGTCTGCATACTTGTACTTGCCTATGTCTAATACCGAAATAATTTCTCTAAACTGCCGATGGCTTAACCAAAACGAAAAACGCCGAGATCTGTTCCATCACCTACGAGATAAAAAAAAGCTTCAATATACTGTCTACATGACACTCATTTCACCAAAGCCATGGCACAAATACATTGAAGCAGAATGGGGATTCAAAACAGTAATGGCCTCTTATTCGTCTCAATCCCGTGGGGTGGCATTCCTCTTTAATAATAACTTCGAATATGAAATACATGACACCACACGGGATTCAGAAGGGAACTACATTATATTAGATATATCGATCGAAAAAATTATATTCAGTCTCGTGACAATAAATGGCCCGAAAGACGATATTCCAACCTTTTACACAAAATATTAACAAACTGCTTTTACACATCGGTAATACTCAAATAATTATCTTTGGTGACTGTGAGATAACTACCCATTATAATCTCACAACTTGATTCAAACTATACGAATGTCCCAATATATAAAACCCCAAACTCAGATATTCGTGTTCGGTTCTTAACGAAACCTCACACGTCTTACTCCCAGCGAAGACATACACACAATGAAGATGGCTCCCAAATATGGTCAAGGGAAATGCCCATAACGAAGGAACCAATCCCGATGTGTATTGCCAAACGCCTCATCTAATATGCGTCCCAAATAGTATATAAGAGACAACCACATCCCATCACCTCATGCTTTCACTAGACTCATCTCCTCCCTAGATCATATCCAGGCATCATTCACACCAGGCATCACCCATTCGGGGACATCATTTCGCGGCGACTATTGATCATTATATTTGTACACACTGCATATCTTATTCACAACATAATAAAGACTTGTACCTACTATATCTATGTGTTCATTACCTCACATAGTATTAATGGTACCGTGAACAGTTCTACGTCTCACCACACAACTTGAAGTCTCGGCCACTAGACGATCACTACAGAGCAGAAACAATCTCAAACCGCTACTCAACCACGGGGATACAGCCTTACACTCCAGCCACGGATAGACAGTCTCACACACTAGACCACTGCACCGGTCAACCATAACTCAACCATTCGGACACACAGGAACCCTTCGGACACACAGGACCGCATACCAACCCTTCGGACACACAGGACCGCATACCAACCCTTCGGACACACAGGACCGCACACCAACCCTTCGGACACACAGGACCGCACACCAACCCTTCGGACACACAGGACCGCACACCAACCCTTCGGACACACAGGACCGCATACATACTCATCTGATATAGACGAATCAACCTTTTATTCTCATACAACCAGCTCACATCGTGTATCCAGCTAAAAACATTACTCACGCCTCTTGCAGACCAGATTCAGATCCACATAAACATTAACATCCGATTTGGACACCCTTCGGCTTCCAATAAACACGACAAGAACATTCTGTACATCATTCATCATCACAGACTTGTGCACATTATTCTTCTCGGAAATTGGTGAGTGACCATCTTTTCTTTCCCATTTGCTGTCAAATTGCACGCCCCCTATTTTTAGCATTCTTTTACTCCTTTTTTGTTCACGTGGGTTATGGACACATCACCTGATTCTACTACACCTACACTACCTACCCATCCTACTACAATACATGCTTCAAACGATCAGCCCATACCACCCACCTCTTACAAACAACATTCAGTTCTTAATTTTAAAACTTACTGTAGATACGCTTTACCCCACCAAATAACTTTATCGCCACAACTCATTAAATATTGCAATCCCATTCGCATTGATATGACGCAAGATACAATCCGCTTATACGTGCGTTGTATGATTACAAATAACTACTCAGGACATACACTAGATTCTTGGAACGAGTGGCATACATTTCCGGCTCATTTTACGGATTATCCAAAACTTATTGTCAACTCTATAGTCGCGGCAATTCCCATAAAACATCCTAATAAATCACCTGAATCGTGTCAAATACACCTGAATCGCATAATACACCGCCACGGCACTTGGACAAAAATACAACATATTTCGCACCCATACCATAGATCCCAAAACAGACACCGTTAATCCTTAATAACATAATGGAGTCACCACCTCCGCAGAGCAGCGATTATTTTCATCCAAGCCAAAATTATCAGCATCACCTTGAAGTAAACAGGGAAATGGACCGATCAACCGCAAGATCCCCCCACACAGACATTACTAATGAAATGGGCAAAGATGCTCAAACTTGCTATTGTCACGGCTTACCCATGAAATTAGCCATTTCACTAGTTCTATCCGCAACCAGACTGAAAGTTTAAAAACACAAACAACAATAACAGCACTGTTGGGGATGAATTCCATTATTGAACCCTTCGATGGCAAGCCTGACGATTTTCCCCAATGGGTCCATGCGGTGGAAAAATACTCCCGCGCGATTTCGGCACAAGATGAGACTATCATAAAAATTGCCGCTCAGACATGTAAATCTCAAGTTTCTGAATTTATTCAACGCTTCATAAATGAAAATAACACAGACGGAAAATTCACGTTCACCTGGACCGATCTGAAATCACAGTTACGCTCATTATTCAGTTCCATAACTGATTCTCCTCAAGCCCTTTCCTCATTACGAGCCATTAGGCAGAGACATACGGAAACAATTGCCATGTTTGCAGAACGCATACGTACTCTTGCTAAACACGCGTTTACTGATGAAATTAACACAAGAGCAGTGCAAACACAATTAGTAGCATTTTTTTCCGACGGTATTCGCGACTCTAGTATCAAATTCAGGCTTCTCAAAGACGACCCCGTAACGCTTGATAGAGCTACTGATATTGCCCAACGCGAAATGAACCTTCGGCAACGCTATCGCTTACGTTACGGTGAACATCATAATGATTATAACCAATTCCCACAGTTACAATCCCCTCAACCAATGGATATCGACAATAACCACCGGCACATTCCAAGAGGGCCATCACAATCCACTTACACCCCCCGCCAATCCAAAGACAGACACCGAATCAATGATCACCCCCACAGGCGCCAACCTTCAAATTCTCACCACCCCTACTCTGAACCAAGGGTCTCCTATCCCAACCGCATCCAAACCATGGATGCAAGATATATTACAACAGCTCAACGAACCCTCTTCTGTACATACTGCAGATTAAACAATCATAACACAGACCAATGCAGACGTCGGGCTCAAAATAATAACCAATTTTTAAACAGATAAGGACTCATTGCTACACAAATTTGACCCCAAGTAGACGCAAGCCAATGAGTCCTATAACACATCAGATTAGCACCATAGGCGGCCACAATCATAGATATGCTAAAGCTCATCGAACATACGAATCTCAAAAGCATAGAGTCTGTGATTCACAGCTGCAGCACATTAATCATTACCCCACGCTACCATCAAAGTGCCAAAACCAACGATATATTAATTACCGCACGCGGCGCCCACTTAATCTCCCTCGCCACAGGCAGGTAACACATACCGCCTTCTGCCATAATTCTTCCAATAAGTCTATCTCACCGCTTCTTGACTTAAACTTTCCTTCCCATTTTAAAACCCTGAATCGCCTTGAAAAGCCCAAGCACCAACACATTACTAATTCTTACTCATCATCCAAAAGAAAGTCAACATGCACCAATTCTCGCGAATCACATTCCAATACTGCAATTAACCCTATAATACCACCAGTCAAACCCATACAACACACTATACCAGTACTTAAATATCCAAGTGATATGACAGATGGTGCTCTAAACCAAACACCATGCTCAACTATCATTAAAATACACAAACAACGGATTAGATCACTATTAGACTCCGGGGCAACCACCAGTTGCTTGAAATACGACATTTATAGATCCATGCCAAATCGACCACCTTTAATTAAAGAACATGTGTTACTCACATCAGCCGATGGTACACCAATGAAAGTTTTTGGATCCACACATCTCACATTTAGAATCGGAAAACTCATTCTTACTCACAAATTTGTCATATGTGCAACCTTGTCACGTCCTTGCATTTTAGGGCGCGATTTTATGAAACAACACAGTATTAGACTTTACTTTGATCTAGAAAAATTCAGAATACAGAATCAATTATACCCGATGTTAAGGGATGGTCACATTGCATCACTCATCCGATCAACAAATAACGTTTCATTATCAAGCCACTCATGCGCCATCATAACAGGCAGACTCATAGGGCCAAATGATATGTTTAACACACCTATAATCCGAATAGGCAAAGGTAACATGTCCATTTTCGAACACGAACCAAATGTACATGTAACCGACACGCTAGCAGATGCAAATAATCCCAATATTTGCGTCATGATAGAAAACCAATCGGCGTCACATATGTCCATTAGGAAAGGTCGTGTGATAGCACAAGCATTTGGCACTCAAGAGCAAATGATATGCACGGCATCCGATGAGCAAAACATTAACTCATCTCCGCCAAACAAACACAGTATAAACACCATAGGTGACCGGCAAGACATTAACCCTCCAGTCACCAAGACTCAACCTATATCTGTCGATGATATCGTGGCACCTCAACACCTTAAACAGCAAATATTGCAACTAGTATCACAATACCCTGATGTTTTTACAAATGACATAAACAAGATAGGATATTGTCCAAAAATTAAAATGAAAATCGACCTCAAACCAAATACTTTACCTATTTTTTGCAAAAAATATCCGACACCACTGAACAAACAATGAATTATGGCTGCTGAGATAAAAAAATTATTAGATGCAGACATTATTAGACCCACTGCCCATTCATCGTGGGGATTTCCCAGTCTCCTCATCCGCAAATCCACACCCAACCCCGATGGGACCCCAAATTACCGATTGGTAATCGATCTGAGAAAACTCAATGATGTTTCCATTCCATTAAAATGGTCTATGCCTAGTTTTACAGAAATATCGTCCAAGTTACTCGGCTCAACTATTTTCAGTATCTTTGATTTATCAAATGCTTATCATGTTATTGGAGTTGAACCCGAACATGTGCCCATATTAACTATGAATACGTCCGAAGGACAATACAGTTATCAAAGAGCCCCGATGGGATATGTCTCGAGCTCAGGGTATTTTTTAAAACTCATGAACATGGCCCTACACGATTTACCATTTGTAGAAGGATTTGTCGATGACCTGATCTGTCATAGCTCCGATCCTCAAACGCATATACAGCAGCTCACAAAATTATTTGACAGACTCAGGGAATACGGCTTAATAGTTAAACTATCAAAATCTAAATTTTGCCAACCACAAGTCAAATTTTTAGGGCATATTATTTTTGACAAGGGCACATCCCCTGACCCTGAAAAAATTTCAATTATCAAGTCTCTACCACCTCCGAAATCAGTTAAAGAAGTCCGCAGATTACTGGGAATTCTTAATTTTTACAGGTCATATTCTCCTACTTTCGCATCTACGGCATTGCCTTTAATCAAACTCACAGCCAAATATGCTAAATTTGTGTGGGATGCGCCGTGCCAAACAGCGTTCGACACGCTTAAAGAAAGCTTAGCAACCGCCCCCATCTTAGCTTACCCAAATCCCGACAAACTGTTCATTCTGACAGTAGATGCATCTATCCATAGTATCGGGGCGATACTATCACAATATGCTAATAGCCAAGATGATAAACACGTTGAACTACCAATCGCGTTCGCCAGTAAAAAACTTAACAAATCACAAAGGAATTATTCTGTCACGGAAAAAGAAGCATTCGCTATATATACGTTTGCAAGGCAATTTAAATTTTACTTACAGGGATCCCAAGTAGAGATTAAAACAGATCACTTACCCCTCATCCACATGTTTAAAAAACAGGATCTGATAAACACAAAAATTCAAAAATGGTTTTTGGAAATATCAGCATTGAACCCAAAAATTACTTATATTAAAGGCACGAACAATGTTACGGCCGATTTTTGCAGTCGGGTAAACCCCGACACACACCCGTGCATCATTTCTTGCACAGATAGCGACCCAAATCCACCCACCAATCCCCTTGTACAGGATGTTAATATACTTGACATGAAAGATATTCAGGAATTCTCAAAACGAAATAAACAACCAAAAAAGAAAACGGATTCTGAATCATCAGTTGATCTTGACGACAGCCCGGTCCTTCCTCCTATAACTAATATAAGAGATGAACAATCAGCAGACCACACAATCACCGAGATTATCAAACAAATGCAATCAACAAATATACCCGAAAAATTAGCAAAAACCTTTATTCTCAAAGATGGTATCCTACACTATATATCAATATATAATGACATACCTAAATTACGAATATATATAACGGACAAAATAGCGCAGGAAGTTATATCCCAATATCACAGTCTCGGCCATAGAGCGGTACAATCGCTATACGCGACCATACGAAACAGATATTACACACCTCAGTTGTTTGCAAAAATTGTCACATACATAAACAATCGTCACACATGCCGACAACGAAATGCTTATAATCCAAAAATCCCGCTTCAACCAGTCACTGCCCCATCAAGGCCAGGACAGCTCATAGCCATCGATCTTATGGGACCATTTTCCCCCAAAACACAGTCAGGAAATGGATTTATCTTAACTATTATTGATCAATTTTCATTACATACTTTAGCATACGCATTACCTAACAAAATGGTGGATACAATTTTAGAAAGATTGAATTCAGAGTATTTCACTTTATTTGGATCAGTTGAAGGTATTTTAACGGATAATGGGTCCGAGTTTGCAAACTCTACCTTTACTGAATTTTGTAAATATTACCATATCAATCACCGCCTCAGTTCGTTCTACTCACCCAAAGCAACGGGAAGTCAGAACGCTCGCATAGAAGTCTAGCATCAATCATTTCAACAATCACCCAGGCAAATGTAGAAAATTGGGACCTATATCTAAATTATGCATCACAAGCAATGAACTTCCATTGTTCCAGTGTACATACACATTCACCATTTTTTCTAACTTTTTTTAGAGAACCATAGATAAGCATAGACCGAATTTTAACACACAGAGAAAAGTATTTAGGAGAGGATTTTTTAGCCACCACGCTTCAAAATCATCACATTATTTTTAAAACTACAAAATCTCTTCTCGAAACAGCCTCTCGCAACCACAAACAGAACAAAGGTGGATCTATTCCAACCTTTAAAATAGGCCAATCCGTCTATTACAAAATCCACCAACCAAATCACAAATTTTCATTTAAATATGAGCCGTTTTGGCGTATCTTGAAACAGACAGGCCCCATATCTTACATATTAAGACATGACCTATCTGCTAAATTAACAAAATCACATGCTAAACACATCAAACCATCCCCCGTTGATTGGCCTACACCTCAAATTCCCGATCACTTAAAAAATAAACGACATAATCGATTTGCATTTCCACCGAGTGAAGCCAGTGTCGATAATAATAGCTCTCAATCCACATTGGAATCAGACGATGACCTCAAAACGACGGCAATTAAGCGCGCTCAACTTGAGCGCTCAAACACAGACGACAGCTCTTCAATACCATTGGCTGAATTAGCCAACAGACTCATGGCTTCGAAACATTTTAATAAAACAGACAGCCAATCACCCGCGGATTTTTCACCCAGCGACCAATCTAGGCCCCAAACACAGGAACCAAATGTCATAAAACACAAATTAATTACACAAAATTCTTATAGTACGACGCCAGACACAAAATCGGATCGCGCAGATAACAATCGCGGCCGGCATCGTAAATTATATACACCATACGCCAAACACACGCCTAAAGATTCATCGTTTTCTAATTCCTTCCAATATACATCACCCGACAGCCGTTCGACGAATTGGTCAAACGAAAGTACGGAAACATATGATTTATATCAGATGACAACTGATATCGAACATTCATAATTAGGTATCAAAATACTTCACAATCACTAATGATAGATAGTTTACATAACTTTTATTAGTATTATGTAAAACAGTTTTTACAAAGGCATTACATAGATAGACACCCCAACGATAAACTTTACTCATACCAGTTGCATGATCATATGGTATATATATCAAACAGGGCATCGTCCCGTTTCCCAAATCTCTAATTCAATTATCGCTAACAGGTGTACATTGAGTAATGATGCCGAATTAAATTTAACCGACATGTAATATATATCTTTCGCTAATGACTGACACTCGGCGTCTTGACTAATTGTTTATTCACGAAACATGCCAATCTGTCGATCATTGTCTCTCGCACCAATCTCCGAAATATGGCAAACTCCCGTTCATGACTCAGTTACATCTTCATTCCCTCCAATATGCTTAACCCAATCATATATTCATTGACATAGCACACAACCGCCACAAGACACTATAATTATATTATATAGTAGGTGATACAATAATCACGGCATATTTCCCTCAATACCACCCCCCCCCCCTCCTGCCAAACAACGCTCTTTATCATAAGAACGATTGGTACAGAAACCACGGCATATTATCCCTCAATGTAGACACCCCCACCCACCACCGCCACAAGACACTATAATTATATTATATAGTAAGTGATACAATAATCACGGCATATTTCCCTCAATACCACCCCCCCCCCCTCCTGCCAAACAACGCTCTTTATCATAAGAACGATTGGTACAGAAACCACGGCATATTATCCCTCAATGTAGACACCCCCACCCACCACCGCCACAAGACACTATAATTATATTATATAGTAGGTGATACAATAATCACGGCATATTTCCCTCAATACCACCCACCCCCTCCTTCCAAACAACGCTCTTTATCATAGAACGATTGGTACAGAAACCACGGCATATTATCCCTCAAGTAGACACCCCCACCCACCAACGCCACTATAATTATATTATATAGACGGTGATACAATCATCACGGCATATTTCCCTCAATATCACCCCCCCCCCAATACTGCCAAATAACGTTCTTTATCACAGAACGATTGGTATAGAAACCACGACATTTCCACCACCATCACTGATTTCCCACCTCGCATCTCACATACATTTACCGACATTATTTGAACCCACGAAACCCAGAAGCAAACGTATAACACTCTTTACTATAGAGCGTATATTATATCAACCCTGGCATTTCTCCCATATTCCATACGTTCCCATAAACTCTCCGAAATAACTAAAACCAAATTTATTCGAACGAACAAACAAACGCTCTTCATTCTAAAACTTAGATAACCCAATCAATAACAGTATTGAACTCTGTAATAATTCTTGGCAGCGGTCTAATAATATATTTATCTCTTTACATTTCAACCAATCTTAGACTATAATTAAATAATCTTTGGCGATTTAGCACGTTTACAAAAGTTACTCTTTGTAGCTCAACCAATATTAACACCTTTGGGGCATTACCACGATTACAACAACAACAACAACAACAAAAAAATACATTTCTTTTCACTAAATGTATCTGCAAGATGGTATTTCTACAGGCTAACACGGTGAATAACCACAAAAACAATTCAATTCATGTTATTGTTGGCTAAACACCGTGCCAGCTTGCAGAATGCAAGCCAGCTCTTGATCCAGGGACGCTCCAAATTCATCAGGGGCAGCATTCACAGCGACATCTTCTTACAACACTCTCCGATGTTGACTCCAGATGTCCACGATTCGCTGCCTTTCATCTATGATCTCCAGCCGGAGATTTATCACCGTCTGGCATCTTTCTAACTCAGACACGGTACTAAAGTACCGTGCCCAATCTATACTGGTCCCTCCAGCAAGGCACACAGCAACTATAACATCATGAAATGCCAGTATGTGGTCCACATACTGCATTGTCACCTCATATTGACTGGTTTCTAACACGGCAACCTCAGCCTCCAAGAATCGCAAGTGATCAGACATAATGAAAATTAAGTCAGAAATAACACTTGTCGATATTCCCACACCTTATATACTCATCTCATATTGGCAGATAGCGTCCGTATCGAATCGAGACGCTGTGCCAAACCAAGTAAGCACTCTCGAAGATTCCCGAGGGACATGCTAGGCACGATCTATCTCAAATACCCACACGGTAATATATATTACAAACCCCTGTTCCAGCTAACATCAAACCAGCTATCAAGCGATATCTCTTCGATACATCTAAACATAATATCCAATGATAAATAAACACACTAAACATCATCTAATAATCAGATATAACTCAATGCTGGCAAGTCCACACAGGGCTACAACTTGCTTCCCTCAAACAACAAAAACAAAATAAATACAATAAAAATATGTTACACAAGTATCATATCAATAAATAGGAATATTTCAACATAAACCATAACATAAACAAACATTACCCAGCCAATTTATCTGCCTCATAAACATAAAACTATCCATAATTATTCATTAAACTCAAATAACCCAAATCAAGCGACCCACACAAACCAATAAGTATGACAAGAACACCGATAGGTTAACCTCCCACTTCCACAACACATACACCAGACCCCCCCCCACACACCACGTATCTAGTGAGATGTAAGTCACAATATATCTCTCAACACGACCATATCGTATATGTACCACCACCCCCCCCCCCCAACTGCCCACAATACCCTAAATCACATATACATGTGCAGAGCTAAAATGAGCCTGAATAACATGTATGCGAAAATCACAATATATCTCCCAACATGACCATATCGTATATGTACCACCCCCCAACTGCCCACAATACCCTAATTCACATATACATGTGCAGAGCTAAAATGAGCCTGAATAACATGTGTGTGCAAATCACAATATATCTCCCAACACGACGATATCGTATACATACCCCCCCCCCCCCCCCACCGCCAAGATAACCAGAGCCGCGTGACAATTCGCGATCAAATATTATCATTACAATATAGATAGAACTACTATTCCATGCGTCAATTGCACTCCCCTAATACTATACAATCAACAAATATTTCCGCCAATAATCATGTCAAATATAGCAATAAGAACCTATATATAGCAGTACACAATACGCATTTATTCATATGCCTTTTGATATCCATATTGACATGACTGTTGGTATACCTACACCCTATGACACATACATTTTATAAATAATACAGCAATACCACTTGTCGTTCACATTCAGATGTCCATGTGATGTTTTCAATGAAACCAATCTTCATTAGCACGATGTAGCCCACGTTAAATTATATAGGCACAAACAGCTATCAAAGATTGGGCCCATCTTTCTCCTTCACTCCTCCTGCCAAACCTCCTCAAATCTCGCTCATCAGCCGACCCAACTCAACTCCGTCTTACCAGTCAGTCTGTTCTTCCGACCACAGATCCATCAACCTTCTCCTCTCTTCCCTAAGCTGCTTCCTCAAATTTAAAATGAGGTAACACCTCTCATTTTCTTCTAGCCACAACGTACACAGATAGCGATCGCTCTTGGATGATACCCCCGTACGGGCGTGCTCATTCCCCCGCTCAAATTGATCGACTATCTGATCATTCACGTAGGTCAGATAGATCGAATCAACGATCACCCCAAAATACCCTAAACCATTTGCCTTCGCATTTCTCAACTTACACTCTAACTCACTCAAAAGTTGACTCATAACTGCAAATATCGAAAGACAGGCCCGCAATAATTCACAGCCACAATGGCCAACGCATTTATAACGCTATACCACTAATTACCTTCGTCGACACGCCTAGCGCACGCAGCGCGGCTAATTGGTACACACACTGGCATCGCGTGACGTCATATTTCGTCGATTTCTGGGGGTACCAATTTTACACAGTAATGTGAGAACGACATTACAACTTACACCGGCCGAAAAATCTCATCGATTAATCAAACCAGTTAACCCATAAAAGCCATGCCCACGCGAATCTATCTTTATAATCAGATACCGGCTAACCCGCTAATACACACCTATATTTTTACTTATAGGGGTGCAAGCGATATGAAGCCTACAGAAAACTTCGTTAAAGCGACCATCTTCATACTTATCATCGGCTTTCAAACTAGTGACGCTATGTTAACTCGACAGAACATGTTATTTTTGCATCACCGGCAAATTGCTGTCTCAAATGAAAATTGGGATCTCAGTTTTCTCATCGAACTCACACCATATTATACCTACATAGCAAAACTCGCTACCGACATAAGGATGGCCCAAAATAAACTCAATAGCATTTGTGCCACGTTTCATCAAAGCACATATCACCATAACAAACCTCCATTCAGGAACGAGACAAATAACATTAACTTTAATCTCATCAACATTTTGACAGATTTACAAACTGAATTAGCAGCGGCTCTCACGGAAACAAAACAAATCCAATATGAATATCATAATTATTATCAACTCCATAATACCAAAAGACTCAAACGAGCAATATTACCCGTAATAAGCGATATTGCCAAGTTTCTATTTGGCACCCCTTCGATGTCAGATATTACACATGTAGAAGATAACATACGAACCCTCTACCAAAACCAAAAAAAAATCCAACACGATACTCAAACCGCTTATTCTATCATGAATATAACACGCGTCATTTCAAACGAAAATCGCCAACGAGTCAACACATTATCAACAACAATATCCAATATTCAAGCCACACTTCGAAAAGAAACACATCGAACCCAAAAACATGTGCATACAATTGAAATATTCACAATCATCAACGCTAAGTTTCTAGTAATATTACATGAAATACAACAAGATGTTATCCAAGCAAAATTATATTTGCGACATCTTAAAGTTCAAATTGCCTCTCTAATTAACCACCGATTTACACCGGAGATCATAAGCCCAATACATTTAAAAAAGGCACTTGACAGTATAACGAAATTACTTCCAGCCCATTTGAAGTTACCATTCCCCATAGAATCGGGAATTGCAAAATATTACCAACATTTGAAGACACAAACCATACTCACAGACAGCAGACTAATCATTACCATAACAATTTATTTACGCGATATCAGAATGCAGTTTGACATATTCCGCGCTATACCATTTTTTTATCCATTAGACCCTCGAGACCCAAGACTCAGACACAACAATAAATATACAGTTGCCCGAATCGATATTACTCATAATTACCTGCTATTATCTCCCGACCGATCCAAATATACCACCATTGGTGACAATCACCCGTGTATTTTAAACAAATTACCATATTGTAAAATTCAAAAAATTTCAATCGCCGCATCACATAATCATAACTGCCTACTCAACATATTCACCAATGATACAAAAAATACCGCCACAAATTGCCCTATAGCCATTTACCCTCAGTATAATTTACCATCCGCTATTAAGCTGGCGGCATGTACATGGCTTATAACAACCACGAAAGCTCATACATTTACAGTAAACTGTCATCACAATCTCTTAAGAAAACGACCGTATAGAATCACAATTTTACCCCCCATCGCAACGATAACTTTACCACCAAGGTGCATAGCTACATCAGCCAGTATCAAACTAATTGCATTCACAACTTTGAACTCATCAAACATCACCATCAAGACACAAATAACCCAATTACAATCAACTATTGAATTACATAAATTGCCACAATGGAAGCCATTATTTTCCCAAATTCATAACTTGCCCCCTCAAGTATCGATTCCAAGCAAGTTACCCCCCATAAAGCAACTATCATTATATGATTTTCTGCAAACAGTCACTTCCCTGCAACCCATCAAACAAAAGAAAAAACAGAATTATTACCAAATCATCATTCCCGCGGTCATTACGTTCATATTAATTTTACTGATTGCCATCTCAAGTCGCAAATACATTATTCAGTGTATTACGAAAATTTCCCAATATCAGACTCAACGCAATCACAACACGCGACGAATTAAAATCGCAAAGCGACGAAATAAACTTAACCAAATGATAAATGGAACTGATATGCAACTTCGTCACAGACTAACCCCACCAATACCCAAGGAAGCTACGAAAGATATTCATTTGTCTCCAGCTAAGCAACCTCAAATACAAAGTACACAAGAAGATTTGACATTTCCCAAAAAACACCCGCGAGATGTTGATGATGAATCATCCACATTACGACCTATGAAAATAATAAAAACTCACGCGTCCATCCATAACCCACCACTGAATCTATATTGATAATTTTCCCAATAATACCATTTTTTTTTCCTATAAGGGGCACAAACCCACAGACTAATTCTAATATCGTTACTGCATGCATACCACGTCAGCTGCATATGCTAACGCCATTATGACACGTGCCAATCCCAAGAGTTAGACAACTGACCGCCGATTATCTTCAATAACATTGGTCATGGATCTCGCCAACTATCAACAAACGCATTAATCAAAGTCTCATATACCACACTCCAAACAATATTTCACCTCTGACACATGCTCTCAACAATTCCCTGTGCAATTGACGGCAGATGAGAAACATTTGGTCTCTCATTACCACAATACCGAATGTATACATATCGTCATGATTCTATTAACAATACAACATGCATTTATATAATACATCACCAATGTTCATCATTTACAAAACATACCATGCACTATTACCGTATTGTTATATTCATTACTTCTCATACTTGTATCTCTATATTCTATTATCATACCTTATCCTACATATCAATATAGCACGCATTATGACTGCTTGCACGATCATTTTAAATACCAACCCATATATGCTTTTCCCACCATTTATTTCATAATCTCATATTGCGTATCATCATTTTAAGACAACTTAATATTGCATATCATCATTTTAAGACAACTTAATATTGCATATCATCATTTTAAGACAACTTTGTTCCACATGTATTAATCAGAACTTCACCACAATCAATGTTATTATACTTCATTTCAGCCTCATCCACATTACATGATCACAATTACCCCAGTTAGGTCCATAATTTTGATGTTACATAAGATTTTCCGCTGCGCTAAAAATCTTACACGGGTGGGGGACATATGTGAGATAACTACCCATTATAATCTCACAACTTGATTCAAACTATACGAATGTCCCAATATATAAAACCCCAAACTCAGATATTCGTGTTCGGTTCTTAACGAAACCTCACACGTCTTACTCCCAGCGAAGACATACACACAATGAAGATGGCTCCCAAATATGGTCAAGGGAAATGCCCATAACGAAGGAACCAATCCCGATGTGTATTGCCAAACGCCTCATCTAATATGCGTCCCAAATAGTATATAAGAGACAACCACATCCCATCACCTCATGCTTTCACTAGACTCATCTCCTCCCTAGATCATATCCAGGCATCATTCACACCAGGCATCACCCATTCGGGGACATCATTTCGCGGCGACTATTGATCATTATATTTGTACACACTGCATATCTTATTCACAACATAATAAAGACTTGTACCTACTATATCTATGTGTTCATTACCTCACATGACTGGAACATCACGCATCATCAAGAACTTGATGCCATCAATTACAACCACATCTTCCATATTTGATATACACATATTTTATGTCCTTGTCACCTTAGATGATGACACCAGGTGCGAATGAGGAGTGTGACACTGTGCGCTTGTGATTGTGAGATAGTTTTCCCCTCCCACCCTTGAAATATATTATGCTAATGTATGTGTATGATATTCCATGTATATTTTGCTATTCATTAAACAAAAAGATTACACATGATTAATTATGCAGTTGTACATTGGTCAAAAAGAGGATACCCATCACTAAAATCTCACTAAAATATGACAATTATTCAGGTTGGCAATTCTAGGTATTGGATCATTGCGGATTGCTGCTTGATTCATCAACTCTTCAAATAATCACATATATGCTATTAATCTGATTCAAACATGCAGTAAAGCCAATCAGCCATTTGACATATCGGTATGTAACAGTATACAGTAGGCCTACAATGTATGACGCTGAATGATGGGGAACACATAATAGCAGAGTAAAATCATATGTTATTTTGATGCATTATTGAATGACCAATTGACCACAGACCTACAAACTGCATATCTAATCTGAATACAATTATTTCAAGTGAGCTTTCCAATTACGAGTAATGCCAATTTCGACCAATCTAAATCACACAAAGGAACAAAGCTATCATTTACATTTATGTAAAAGTAAACTACTTGAATTTGCATACTTGTCTTGGTATGAAATTTTCCAGTCAAGAGCGTGACATTGACCAGTAACTTACATGTGCACTTAATGTCTTATCGCATATCTATACATGTATCCCAACAATATTGATCAGTAACAGCAACTGTTCGTTACAATGGCTACATAGATCAATTGCAAATATCTCTACAATATGTGTCTACATCATCCAAAATATACACCATGAATCGCTACCAGGCGTCGCAGACAGTTCCAGTCATATAATTGTGACCGACTCATCAATCAATGAATCACGACATGGGTTGTTGTTGTTGTTGATATTGTCTGTCCCGTAGACCGTAATCACTAGTGATTGGTCGCACTAAAGTTTGTAAATTATTCTGATGCATGTATCCTCTTGTGTTATATCTGTGTTGTCAATAGTATAACGAATCAAGTCTGGATATGCAGCCACAAAACCACGTTTCAGTGAAAATATGGAGTATTATATCCTCTGTCGGTGAATGCATCGTGTCCGCTTCACATATAATTCGAAGTTAGACAGCCTCGACATATTCCAACACCGTAGCAGTAGCTTAAATTTTTTTTAAACCTTTGTCGCAATTTTGAGAAAAATAAATGTGAGATTAGCCAATCGGTAGGTACTAAAAGTCAGATGGCGGAAGAACAGCTAATTACTATATGACAAGCAATTTTAAGCCGGAACGCAGAATAAGCCTACCGGAATGTTTTTTTAACGATGCATGATTACACACATCACATGTCATAAATAATGAAATATGTAAATATCCGTGGAGTATATTCTTATCAATAGTATCAACTGTTTCATTGGGTTTGGCTGGATTTGATTGGTCAACGTTTCCGCATGGGATTATATATCAGATTTGATTGCTCCGCGATGTAAAATTACGAAAATTTGATGTATAGATATATATTATTTAGCGGCCTTCATTAAATGATAGTACAGTGTGCCATAGGAATATGGTATTTTTTCCACAGTGTGGATATATATGGTCTCCATTGGTGGTGTGGTCAGATTAATTATGATTGTATGGGGACCCAAAAAAAGAAAAGAATAAACTTTAGTGCAATGTTTCCGTGGACATTCCCCAACAACTTTAGTATCCTGCAGTGTGTCTGCAAACCGGCATTTATGAAATATTGCAGCGAGCCGCACATATCTGCAATTATTTGCGGTTGGAAAAAATGGTTGCAGACATTCATCATTCACATAAGAATATACATTAGCCTAACAATATTTACATTTGTCGTGTAAGCCAGTGCATTATCTCATGTGTGAGATTCTCCCTACGGGAGACTTGCATCATAGAGAATGCATTGGCACAGGGTTTTCGCAAAATTCAGGAAGCTCCGGTCATAAAATATGTTAAGAGTCAGGAGCGCTTTTTGCCAAATTTCACAAATTTAAAAGTGGATTTTCTAAAATTATGGTCAGCATTCTTCTTGAAAACCCCATATGTATACTTTGATGACATGATATTTGTGTAAACATTCACTGTATTCCCGTACCAAGAATTTCAGTATGATAGAACATGTTGTTTTCAAATGTACAGTTCACATATATGAATGTTAGCGTATCTGAAGATGTTGTGGTCTCATTTCATTGAATAAAACGAACCATGCAGTTAGTACCCATACAGTATCTCCATTTGGAGAATGTAGCAATGAACTATGATTGTCGTCAAATCTATGAGTGTACGATTTCAGAGAACATAACGTAAATTTTATTTGGGACGCATTATTGGTCACAAACATTACAGTGATGATTGCGCGATAATCGCCACTGCATATAATTAATGTTTTAACAATGACGCTGTTTTTTTACAATTTTTAGGACATAAATACAAAAAACATCCATTACCCTGCAGGGAGCCCCACACATATATAGAAGCACATAGAAGAGTGTCGTCTGCTCATGTTTGTCTGGGGCTCTGTATGGGTGAAATTAAAAAATTGTTAAAGAATACAAGAACAAATTATTAAAATTGTAACAAATTGTTAGGCCAATGCATTCTCTTATATATGCGAGGCGACCTCCGGTCGACTCGCATATATAAGAGAATGCATTGGCACAGGGTAAAACAAATCCCGACTTTCGACTGGCGGATCACATATAATCTTATGAAAACCATTTAAAATGGATAATTATTTGTTATTCCGTTCGGAACACCTCAGCGGAATGTTTCACATCACTGTCATGTTTCTTGATGAAAGAAATTTATTTAATTTTATAGCGTGGACCTTGTAAAGATCATATTCTTTCAAAATAATTTTTTAAACAGCGGTTCTGTGTGACTCCTGTTATAGGAGTCCTATACTTGTTATTTCACACGGTTCGTTTTGTAGCATGAATACTTTTTTGACTTCGGGATGAAAATAAATTACATATAAAGGTCAGGTCTCATACCTGCACATGTTAGAGTATTTATATAATAAACAATGTGCATATCATTGAAATATGTAATTAAGAGATAGAAAGTAAAAGGGGAAACGTATTAAATATAAATACAATCCCCACCAATAACAACCCTCAAACATATTCGCTAAAATGAGAACAACAAAATATCATAACAAAAATAAATGGACGTAATACCATGGTGATTTTCGATTGTTTGTGTATAAGATGATGTGAACATGTGTTATACCTTAGAGGTTGGGGATTCAGGGAAAGTGGAATTATATACCAATGATACTGCACTGGATGAATTATGTATCAGACGTATGTGATTAGAGTATACACTATCTTAGTGAAATAGTTGACTGAAGCTATACATGTACCACACACATATACACATATGTGGCTGTGTGCTTTTAACTTAATGCAATGGACGACCAAACGCGTGAGGGACCGGGTAGAATAGTCCTACTGCCCCACTGCGAGGGGCAACAATCCCCTAATGTGGCACCCTGTTTGCCGCGGGGTGCATCCCGTGAGGTTTGGGGTAGGAGTCCTGGAGGTACTGCTTCGACCTGCAGATACGGCTTAGCGCGTGGCCCCACACCTCGGCAAGACGGATGATTGAGTTGACCACTCATTCAATCGGCTAGCCACGCCTCTCTAAAGTGTTCAGATTAAATTGGTGTTATATATTGTATTGCTTGTCTGATGTTTACGTGTTGTTTTCTGTTTTTCACGTATGATGGTTCTGTTCTCTCTTGTCTCGTTTGTGCTCGTTGAGTGTTGAATCATCTATTGTTCACGCCTGTCTCAATGTGGAGAGGTACCGGGATGCTGCTATGTGCTGTGGCTAACGGGTCACCGCTTCAGCCATGTACCAGTCTTTGGCCCGGCCAGAATTCCAAGGGTAGTCCACGACGGCTACTGGGCTAGTTGTCGAATTTTTGCTTTTAATATGGAAACTCAAAACAAAAAACAACATATTGCTCGTAAGAATGATTACTCACCATGTTCCGATTATGCTGTGTTATACACTCAGTACTTGGTTCTTGACCCAAATGTGAAATGACCTTCTATGTTTGTCATTGATATTACGCTACATATCCTAGTGCATGTATGCACAATTCCAATGACTGCTTTGCTTGCGAACAAGATGAATGTTGCGGTGGAGTCAACGACATGGTCCAGAAAATTAGTTCCTGAGTGAGTTGAACGTTGATTCGTTTCCAGAGGCAAGGAACAATGAACGTATGTCGTTATTGAGGAGAGAAGCCATCCATATATACAGCGGAATTTCGAATCGAGTTATGATAAACTCCCAATGTTCCAATATGGGTTATGGGCGTTCATCAAAATGCCAAATTGGCAGGAAACATGAAAAGTATGATTTCGTTCTCAGATCGAGTAGATCATAGGCAGAAAGTGTTCTTAGTCACCCTAAGTTGAGGAATTCTTCCGAATGATTTTTTTGCGCATGAACTCGGTTCTCCAAATTGACGAAAACGTTTATCTTCGCTAGGATGTGGAAGTTCGCGTCAGATGTTACTGCACTAAACCATTCGCGGGAATAGTAAACATGTACAACATTTTTAGCAAGCTTCTTCAATGTGTCTTTTCCTGAGTATATACCGTCGTTCAGAAACTGTTTGAGGTAGAGGTAGGTTGTATTTCTCAAGAATTCAAAAAGGCCATGCACGCAACCAGACGTTGACCTTTTTAAAGGGGTACTGTACAATAAATTCGACCATATATGGGACCATCTCATTTTTATAGTCCACATAATATGTGGAAGAAATGAATGAATTTGAGCCACGGATTAGTGCAAAATTAACTGTTTTCTATCAACGATGCAAACTACATGGTAATTATAATGAAAATGAATTTATGACTCCAGTCATTAAATCATTTTCATTATAACTACCATGTTGTTTGCCTCATTCATTGAGCACACAAGTGTATTTAGCACTAATCCATGGCACCAATTCATTCATTTGTTGCATATATTCGTTTGATTATAAAAGGGGATGGTCCCAGAACTGGCCGGATTTAGTGTACAGTGCCCCTTTAATAATTGTGTCGGTGAGCTTTATGTACAAAAATTTGTGTGGAATTTGATGGTGCAGACGTAAATGAATGATAACTGCATTGGGAACACGCACGTTTGAGGAATGATGTAGGAATTACTGTGCATGTGATAAATTGTCTTAGTGATAATGGTGTATGGGGTGAAACAAGTTGCCTCCGAGCGACAGAAAATACTGTTTTCCGCATTTTCTGCGACAGTAAATTTTCCTGTGATTTCACTGTGGCGAAATGTACTTGCACCATTCCTAAATGTGCTCTCTGTTCGGGTGTCTGTATGTGTCATAGATCGTCCTTTTGTAGATCACAGAATAACGTGCCGACAAGATGCTGAAACGCTTCTTTGCTGTGTTGGCCACTGTCGTACTTGGCCAGCTTGTGCTAGCTGAAGGAAATATCGAGGTAAGGTTGGAAATGGGAGTACATATAGTGATGCGTTGAGCTCGTAGTGTGGTCGTTGAAGTCTCAACCTAGAACAATTTGTAATAAGGATATTTTGGAGTCACAAATATCCACGGAAAAACATATCCAAAATCCGCTAAAATCCACTTCGGTGAAACTATGTTATCCAGGTATGTTTTAAATATCTTTAAAGGTATACACATCATACAACAGATCAATATGAATTATTTATCGGTCACTGCAACCTCAAGCCCAATGATTTACGCAGGGCAGTTTTGTTCAGACATGATTACTTATTTAATGTAACCCTGAAATTGAAGCGCATATATACCTTGCGGTATAAATACTAGTGACATTTCCAGATTTATCAACACTCTCCGTGATAATAAACAATACATGTATGTCGCAGTGCTTATTGCACTAACATAAATCACTCATCTCTTCAATAGCTTTCCACCCCGTCTCACCAGATCAACGAGACGGCACATCGTGTATTTTATGTAGGACTCAATATCGTACTGATACCCCATCATATTCTTAGTATACATTTGTTAAAATTAATTCATTCGGTGCTTTACAACTGGATTATGCTACCAAGTAATTCACAATATTCGTTTTCAGTATATGTCGGTCGTTGAAAATGTCCTACCAATACAACCCACCTATTTCTGCTAAATGTCAGCTAATTAACGTTTATATCTGTTATATCAGCGTTGTCAGCACAAGGACGTACGCTGAGAGTAACGAGGCATGAGCACAGAAGCCCCTCCTTTTAATGACCCTATACATTATTATAGTGATCACATCACGTACACTTTATATTGTTTTATTTTAATTGCTTTAATCTAGGTCTCCTTGTTATAGCGTTTATAACCATGACCGGTTTGGTTCCAACCAAGGAACTACTTGTAGAACCATATATTTGGAAACTAATCAAGAACCAAAAGTGCAGGTTATCTATGGTACGAGGTACGAGGAACGCAGTTTGGAACCAACTGGGTTTGGTCGATAATATAACCCAGTTTGGGAACCAAATAGTTGGAATCTAGCCAAGAAACAAAAGTTTAGCTTCTCTTTGTAACCAAAAGAGGAACCCAGTCTGGAACAAAACGGTTTTGGTTCCATAATAGAAACCAGTTTTAGAACCAAATTGGAGAACCAAATTTTTGGAACCTATTCAAGACCAAAGTTAAGGTTTTCTTTTGAATTTGCAATAATTTCATAGTTTTCACAAATTTTTTAAAGTAGTAACCATAACGTCAATATATCATGCAGCACCAGGCTGCATTACATCACAGTTCTAATGTCATCTTGGTAAGATAATAATCAAGATTAGTGTAATGGTATGCTATTAAAGCTGGGTACCAGCGGTTGTGTTGAATTATGAATACCGGTTAAAATTAGCATATGAATACAGAGTAACAGTCAACAGAGAGGTATGAACAATGCGTACCATATGACCATAGCCTGGACTCCGCGTACCAAAAAGAAAGTGGTGACATACCACCATATGCACTATCTAACATATAACAGCGCCAATATCAGCATTGCAAATATCAAATATGTTATGTTTGGCTCACCTGATCTCGATCGTGACAAAAATGAGTTACTATTTAAAACTACTTCTCTATATATATATTTTAATTCAACAGGTCAATTTGCCGATGTCATCCTTCAGGATGAGCTTCGAAGGGGTGAGTTTTTTCTGTTTTCCATATATATGCTTTGTTAGCTCTTCTAAACTACCCAACTGTTAATAAAGTCTCAGAATGGTGTCTATTCGACGAAGTTCGTCTTTAAAAGACGCAACATCGTCAGAGCTAGCATTTGAACGTTACCAGCGCCGTTGTTTTCTATCATGGAAACAGTCCTATCCAAAAAACGTCATCCAATGGGAATACTAACTCGGGGACTTAAGCTGGAAATGACCAGTGTATACATACCATTCTCCTGGTGTTCTGCTATTTTGTTGTGATGTTTGTATATCTTGCTGAATTGATATGACGCTGGTAAGCCGAACTGATGCTGTCAACAAAGTATACCGGTATTCTGTTCTAAAGTTGTCATATTGCGGTATTTTGGCTAATAAGTTCAATTTGAGAAATAAAATAGTTTCTGCGTGAGATATTCGTGAATAATTCTATTTTAAAATATTGTAATCATGGTTTTTCAACTATAGCCGTTTTAATTATTGTTGATTTGCCACAGCCGAAAGTGCCATCATCTAAATAGTTTACAATAATATATTCTTTGATGTCTTCTACACATAATGACATTTCTTCCATTCGTTTAGATTAATCAAATGATGTGAAAATGACATAGGTGGAAAATTACGGTACATTTCTTAACAACATCAGTTTGTCCTACCAGTATCATAACAATACGTCAGGTCACACCAACAACGTAGCAAATTAGCTGGGCCACTTACCTGGGTGCTTAAGTGAACATTGGTGTCAAAATACCAGTTTTACGAACTTCAAGTTGGTTAACTTATTACACAGAACATGGAATTACGATCAATTCAGAAAAAAACATTAACATTCACACTAAAGGCAAAAACTCCAAACGGTGTAAATAGACAGGTTTCACAAACTCACAGTTAGTATAGTTAAAATTACAATTAGCTATTCGCCTTCGGGAAATATATGTCGAGGCAGAAAACCGTTTCTCGTGACGGCGAGAATCGGCAGCGCATGGCTAATATTGCGCAGTGATATTTTCGCTTTGCATGACCATTCTGATTAAACACATCGTTAATAATATTTTGTATTGAGTCGTCCAATTGCGGATACTTGTCGTTACAGTTAGACTGTGTAAATACCGTTGTGAAAGAGTGACCTAAATATAATCGTAACTGCGAAGTTGCAAAGCCTCTCTGTTTCAAACGTTTCGTTATGTTTACCTAACAACGGTATACGTTACCAGGGGATACATGCTAAATGTTAGACCGTGCCCGCACTAACAAGGGGTGTCGCTTGATACCCACTATTCTTGCTTTTCACAGGGCTCATAAAACAATGGTTTTCCATAAAAGTGAAGTTTCTCAAAGACACTTCCACCCATCTCACACGTACCCGCGCCCACCAGACTACATGTAGGTTTAACTTTAAATTGTTCCATAAATGTGTTTCCTCGCGGTGTCCATCTGTAGATATGGTCGTTACTTCGTAAATGTTGCTTGCAAGTAAATAACTGTCTCGGTTATTTAGATGTATTTTATTTTGTTTAACAATGTTAGTGCTGTTGTACCAAGTGCAACGGATATCAAGCTAAACAGATACGACATGGAACTGAATAACTATTTCATCATATTTCATCTGGTGGCATATAACATTATAACAATCGACATTCGTTCATTGTAGGAAATTACAGCTGGCGGTCAGAAGTGTGTATGTGTAGGTGAGTAATACTGCTGTATTCCCAATTCTCTCATATTTCAAACAAACACTCATTTGCAACTGAGCCGCGCTAGCTGTGGTCACAGACGGCGTTTATTGCGTAACATGCTTTACAGGTTATATGTGGGCACATGCTATACTATTTTACATACACAATGTAAATACATCCTAGAACGTCTGCACAGCCGGTCAGGAAAAACCATGCACCCCTTTTATATAGGGACTGGAAACCTGAAATCCGAAGCCCACTCGTATGTGCAGCTCGGGTGTTCGGACCGCACCCTTATTGAAATCTACTCATAATTATAGATGTATCAATATTCTGAACATTGTGAATAATTTGTCATCTTTCAGCTGAGTTATATTACAGAATGAAGAACGCTATATAGCTGGACACAGCATTGATAATTTCTTTCATTTGATTGAAAAACAATTATTAAAATATTTTGAAAATTAATGTGACCCTCTCAGTGAAGTTACACGGCTAGAATGACGAATTCTCCGCTCTAGCGATCCGAACAATTACCACAAATCTCATTCTCATTGGCTACAATTCGAAATAGGCTCCGCCTATAATAAACAACTCTATATGCCCGAACTGTGAATACATAATTTTCCCGCTAATGCCAGGAAACGCGGGAAAATTTGAAATATAAAAACTAATGTGATACCAGTCACTTATTGGTATCTCAGGTATCTAGACTAACACTTCAGGACTCGTATTCACCAACCTGGTTTATATAGAACTATACCTGGTTTATATAGAACTATACCTGGTTTATATAGAACTATACCTGGTTTATATAGGATCATACTGGGTTTTATATATGCTTACCCCGGCTTTATATATGATTAAACCGGGCTTTTAAATATGATTATACCGGGCTTTTAAATATGATTATACCTGGTTTATATAGAACTATACTGGTTTATATAGAACTATACCTGGTGTATATAGAACTATACCTGGTTTATATAGGATCATACTGGGTTTTATATATGATTATACCGACTTTATATACGACTAGCAGGGTTACCCGGCGTTTCCCAGGTTAAAGTGATGTGAAACTCTCTGCATATTGTATTTATATGGTGGGGATAGAGGATACTCTTGTTCAAAGCGTTACAGATATTGTCATAAATTATATATCCAAATAACATCACAAAACATGAGTCCTACACACGGAATATAAGTAGTAGCTAACCTTGTCGGCTCACTGTGATCACTATTGTTGAACAGGCCTTCTATATATACATCTCCATATCTCTTGTAACTTTTGTGTGGAAACTATATTGAATGGGGCAGACTCAATTGTGTTATAACATTAACATGAGCTATTCTAATATTTTAACGTGCACCACCATTATCTTCCTCGTAAAAACAAACCACTTTTAGAATGCCTTGGTGCCAGCTCGATTGTACCCCGTGAAGTTATATATAGAACACATACAGACAGACATATATTCGCAAATATACCTAGGCACCAAATGTGACGAATTTAACACGCACGATTTGATTCCTCGTATAATTTGAGAAGAATGTGTATGAATTTGATGTTAGCTGGCACTAAACATATTTCTATCAGTTTTTGGTGACCCGCCCGTCCCTATCTCGGACTAAAGAAGCACCACATTTGACATCATTAAACCCCAAACTTAGACTCATTATGGAGATGAATATATATAAATTGTAGAATATTGGCGAATTCGTATCAAATTTAGGAACCCCATATCTCACCCAAACGGCACCAATTTGGCGTATTTGAACCACATTATTAGATTTCTCGAATCACGGAGAACAATATGTATCAGTCTGGTGGAAATCGGCGCTAAACATATTGCTTATCAATTGTTGTGTGTTTCTCACCCTCTGTGGACCCCTGTCACGAATGGCACCACGTTTGGGAGACCTTTAAACCACACAATTAGACTCCTGATATCATGGAGATGATTATTTATAAATTTAGTGCTGATCGGCGACTAAACCATTTTTTGTTTATCAAACTTAGTGATCACACCACACTTCACACCATCTCTCACACAAACAGCACATATATAGCATTTTTAAATCACATGACTTGATGCATCGTATCATGGATAAGAATGTGTATCAATTTGGTTGAAATTTGCGCTAAAATGATTGTGTGTCAACTCTGGTGCCCCTCGTCTTTTTAGTTCACCCCTGACTCGAATGACGCCACGTCTAACAGTTTTAAGCCACACCATTCGACTCATCATACCATGTGGAGGATTTTGTATAAGTTTGGTAGCAATCGCGCGGGATCGGTGACTAAACCAATGCTGATTTTAGTTCATACCCCCCCCCCCAATCTCACATCAAAACGACACCAATTTGGCGTCTTTAAATCACACAGTTAGATTCCCTGTATCATGGAGAAGAATGAAGAATGTGTATCAATTTGGTGGAAATTGGCGCTAAAATTATTTGTATCAATGTTGGTGACCCACTCCCTTTAGGTGCACCCCTGACTCGAATGACGCCACTGCTAATAGCTTTAAGCCACCCATTAGACTCCTCAACCCGTGTGGATGATTTGGTATAAGTTTTTGTATAAAATTGGCGAGTATACAAATTCGTATATAATTTAGGGCCCCCATATCTCTCAACCAAAACGGCACCAATTTGGCGTATCTGAACCAAACGAATAGATTATCAATCTGGTGGAAATCGGCGCTAAACATATTGTTCATATCTTTTGTGTTCCTCTCACACTATATGCATCCTGACTCGAATGACCCCACTTGAATGTTTATTTGCACTATTATGCAATGCAGTAGTATATAATTATATGTATACATATGTACATGTGCAGGGGTTGGCATGGCCAGTACAGGCCGTCTTCCTGCCACCCCTGTAATATAACATTACATGTATGATTAAGATGGCGTTCACAGCTGAATAATGAGTATTTACAACAAGGATGGGCGTTGAAGGGTTTATCAATGGTAAATCGTCTTATAAAATAGGACAGTGGGGACATTATAATATGTGTTTAATGTTAGGGCTAAGTTAATTATGTACGAGTGCATGAACATATACGCATTATTAAATCGCCCATAAAGGTGAGCGTACCTGGGTGACTCATACTTGTGACAGATTGTGGCATCTTTAAACCACACACTTTCGACTCCTGATATCATGGAGATGATTATTGATGAGTTTGGTATTAACCGGCGACTAAACCAATGTTGATCAAATTTAGTGCTCACTAACCCCCATCTCTCAACCAAACAGCACCAACATGGCGTCTTTAAATCGCACGACCAGACTCCTCGTATTATGGATAAGAATGCCTATCACTTTGGCGTAAATTCGCGCTAAACTTATTGCGTATCAATGTTGTGCCCCTCTGCCTTTCCCTGACTGGAATGACGCCACTTTTTACAGATGTATGCCACACCTTTAGACTCCTCATACCATGGGGATCATAGGTATAAATGTGGTGGCAATCGAAGACTAAACCCGTTCAAATAGAGTGTCCCTTCCACAATATGTCATCCAAACGACAGCAATTTGGAGTCTTTAAATCGCACAATTAGATTCCGTTTATCATGGAGAAGAATATATATCAATTTGGTGGACATCGGCGCTAATATAAGTGTTATCAACTATGGTGCCCCTCTCCCCTTCCGTGCATCCCTGACGCTACGATTGACATATTTAACAACACCATTAGATTCCTCATATCATGGCAATGATTATATAACAGTTTCGTGGCAATCGGCGGCAAATATTGTTCTGCCCCTACCCTTTTATGCCCCTGACAACGGCGTAGCTTTAGAAAATGCTAACCCGCACCATTAGCTTTCTCGCTAAAAGTTACCCCTAGTAGACCTGTTTGGTGCCATCTAGATGCTCCCTCGGCGCTAAGCTTGGTTTATCAATTGTGGTGCCCCTCTCCCCTTACACCTATCCCTGACTCGAACGGCGCCACTTTTGACATATTTAAACCATACCATCAGATTCCTTATATCAATGGTATGATTAGATATGTTTCGTGGCAATCGGCGACAATTTTTGTTCTGCCCTTCCCCCTTTTCCGCCCCTGACAACAACAGCGTCACTTTAGAAAATCCTAACATTTTTCCGAAGACCCATAACTCCGAAGGTCCGATTCTCCGAAGGTCAGATTCTCCGACGCCCCGATTCTCCGAAAGCCCATAACTCCGAAGTCCCGATTCTCCGAAATCCCATAACTCCGAAGACCCATAACTCCGAAAGCCCATAACTCCGAAGGCCTATAACTCCGAACGCCCATAACTCCGAAGGTCTATAACTCCGAAGGGCCGATTCTCCGAAGGTCCGATTCTCCGAAGGTCCGATTCTCCGAAGGTCCGATTCTCCGAAGATCATGTTTTATCGCTTATTAAATAGTGTACAGTCCAGTGGCGGGGTCAATGGGGCCCTAGGGAAGACCGCCCCAAAAAAACATGTCAAATGTCATGTAAACGTCAGGAAATCCCTCCTAGGCATTCAAATATTCACAGTGTTCCTGCCCAGGGGAGCCCCCGGACCAACGATTGGGGGCGACCCCTCCCATGTATGCGCTCCCCAAATCAGGCCTTCGTGATATGCGTTCGGCATATCATATGCATGATATATCCCCCATATATCCCCCACATATGCTAATTAATGTGCACCCCTAAATGGGAACCCTGGCTCCGCCACTGGTGTGCACCGGGTATATTATAACGAAACGCTGCAAGAATGTCAGAGTAGCCTAACATGCACAGGGGCGACAAGTTCTTCCCCGTTCACCCCTGTACATTTTACTCTGGCATCTCATGGGCCAACGTAACGTTATAGTATCTGGTGTATAGTCAGCGGCGGGCCAGGATTCCCATTTAGGGCAGTAGGAAAAGTTTGAATATTTTGATGCCCCATGAACGATTTCCGGGCGTTTACATCACATTGGACATGTTTTGGTAGGGGCCCATATTGTCTGAAATAGCAATTAGAGGTTTAATGGGGGCAGTGGGAATTTTGGGACCCCTTGGCTTCGCCACTGGACTGTACACTATTTAGTAAACGATAATACCCCGATAAAACAAAATCTTCGGAGAATCGGACCTTCGCAGAATCGGACCTTCGGAGTTATGGGCCGTCGGAGAATCGGGCCTTCGGAGTTATAGGTCTTCGGAGAATCGGCCCTTCGGAGTTATAGGTCTTCGGAGTTATAGGTCTTCGGAGAATCGGCCCTTCGGAGTTATGGGCTTTCGGAGAATCGGATCTTCGGAGTTATGGGCCGTCGGAGAATCGGGTCTTCGGAGTTGCGGGCCGTCGGAGAATCGGGTCTTCGGAGTTGTGGGCCTTCGTAGTAATAGGTCTTCGGAAATCCGGTCTGACACCCCCACACCATTATCTTTCTCGTAAAAAGTTACCTCTAGTAGACCACTTTGGTGCCATTTAGATGGCCCCCTGTGAATTTCTATATAACACAGACAGACAGACATTCGCAAATATAGATATAGATTATACCGGGCTTTTAAATATGATTATATCGGGTTTATATAGCTAATACCTGATGAGATTGGATATCCTTGGTGGATATATGATTATACCAGGTTTATATATGATCATTCCGGCTCTAGTTATGATTATAATGGGTTTATGTATGATTATTCCGGTTTTATATGTGCTTATACCGGCTCTATATAGGACTTTAGCAGAGTTACACGTCGTTGTCCAGGTTAAAGTTATGTGAAACCCTGTACTGTGGCCATTTGTTGGTGATAAATAGTACTCTTGTTCAAAGTGTTAAACGTATTCTCATAAATTTTATATCCAAATGACATCACGACAGTTATTCTTTTAGATGGATTATAAGAAGTGGCTCACTTTGTCGGAGTTATTATCATTTTGTTTATTGCGATTAATCCGTCCCACCAATACAGTATTTATTTATTTACAACTATACGCGGACTTCAGACGTTAGAATTATTTTTAAAGTCGACGTGGTTTGGTATTAACGTTTTTTTGTGTTTTGCCAATATTTTTTATTTGGATCACCCAAATTACCTGACTATAAATGACTAAAATATTCGGTGTCCAAGTCAAATGGTACCCGGTAGTCATGTCGAGATGTTTAGTTTACGTTACCACATTCATTCCGCGATGTATTGGGCATATTGCTCACATGGTGTAATCGATCCAAGGATTCGTCGTCAGCACGGTGATTCCATGTGATTCAAACGAGGGTTCGAGCATTTTGGTGCGTCTTATTTTTTATTAATGTGTGTTAACTCATACAAAGAGGTTCACTCCATGATAATAACATGCACATGCTAAAATCTGGTCGTTTGCAGTGAGGATCCCATGCACACACACACACACACACACCCATACATACACACACACACACACCCCCCCCCCACACACACACACACATTTAGACCAGCAAGATGTTGTAGTATGTGCTGGATAGTTAGATATCCTATTCGCCAGAATAATGGAAATTCTCAGTGGATTTTGGATATGGGACGAAATATAGCATTTGTAGACTCGGCTATAAACTATTATATATAACTGACATTAGCATCGTGATGTAATGTATATCTTCCGCCACATAATAAGCAATGATGGTCAACAGCTAAACACTCGCTGGAAGCTCCAACGCCCTTCACATGACACCAACGGGCCACGATGTCATGTGTCCATTGTATGCGTTGTAATGTCTTCATAGCGAATCTGTATAGACAAGCACACAACACTTCCGCGTTGACATCAATTTTGTGTCTACACCACGCCTCATTTCTCATACACTCTATCGGATACTCCAACATGGAATGAGCTGAATATCACAATGGAAGTGTTATCCCCATATACGTAGTTGCCTTGGACAACACACAACTGTGATAATATAATTTGATTTACCGACGTTTTTTATCAAATACACTGATTTTGTTGTGGTCAGTGACTGCTAATGTACAGGGCATTTGCATACCCAGTGTCATCTACACCTATAGTCCAGACAAAATTTGTTTCACTATATAGGGACAAACATTGGGGAATTATTTCTCAGGGATTAATAAGAACATTTTTATGAAAAACATAAGAGCTGATTGTGATATCTTGATTTATCGGAATGGTTCAAATGCTGAATCATTTCCTTCAGCCATATACGAATGCAGTCATGCGTAAATCAATTAATGTCAATTCATATAATAAGATTTAATACTTCCGCCAGTCCGCCGTGGCCCGGGGATACACTATATTCAAGACTTATTGGTTAAAATTGGCATACTCACTTGGATATGTTTAGGTTACCTATATATTTTAAGGCAGAGGATATAGTACCGTATACGGCACGTTAGCCGTGCTGTTATAATGTACCAAAAGTACCGTATACGGCACTTTAGTCGAACTCTAATTACACTGCTGAAGTACTGTATTCGAGACTTTCGCATTTTGACTAGAGTACCATAGGCCTATGAATTTGATTCACATGCCGCGTCAATATAGGCCTACAGACACAATTGTTTTTGATTAATATGAACTGTGTGATCACATCTATCCACAAATCGTTTAGTATTTCGACATGGGACTAGCCTATTTTGAGTCCAACTGTAGTGGCCAGGACCATGCTTTTGATTCTGGAAATAGATCATCCTACGTGGATTCAAATACCCAATTGCCTTGTTATGTATGGAAGTGCTATAATGCCATTGAGCTTGCATGCGCCCGTTGATTTGGCGTTGAATAATTGTTGTGACGAAAGCGCATTTTTCAGAAAAATTTTGTAGACTGTTTTTACGACAATTTAGGTATTAAGCTTACTGAAAACAAATTAGTTTCATATTGATTACAACATACCCTGCTTGTCACTTGGTATATGTGGCTTTAAGCAACATTTTCCGTCAATGTCTAGCCGACTGGTGAAGGTAGCCAATTGATTGACAAAAAACTGAGAACATCATGTTTAGCAACGATACACCAACATAAATGCATAAATGTATATGCAAATAAAAATTGGTATATATCAAATGTAAAGTTAAAACCCTGTTACGATATTACATAGTCGAATATTGAATATGTTATAATACGATATGATATTACAGCTGGAGATGCGTGTATTAATAATCCCTGTCAAAACAGAGAGACATGCGGCCTTAACCCAACCGATATCAACTTGCCCATCTGCCGATGCCTCGTTGGATTCACGGGCAATTACTGCGAAACAGGCGAGTTGAAAACCACAGGCACATGTGGGGCTAGGGCACCTATAGTAATTGATGTGTGGATAAATCATTGCATGTCCCCATTTTGGAGCTCACATTCACACATACTGGTTTTCCTCAGTCCACAAGGCCAACTATTGGGTTGGTCATTTAGATCTCAAAATATATAAAAAATATATACATGAATATGTGGTTCTAACTGATACTGAACTACGACGTCACTTCAGAACAAAGGCCGTACACGTAACAAACATTATATTTAAAGGACAGTTTTGTTAGGATTTGAAACTTACAATTTGACAATACTAATAAACATGTAAAATTTCTCAAAAAGGCCTAAATAACAGTTTTACATTATCTTCATCAAATTCAGTTATTTTCTGTTCAACAATTTGCCAGAATCACATAATTAGATTTTCGTTAACTTTCATAGCACATTTTTGAATTCACATTTTAAAGATAGTTGGCAGGAATCAGATCCAAAATATGAAATATTATGTTGGCGAAATGGTTGAATACTAGAACTCACTCAAACTTACGTCGCTATTAACTACAAATTTCAAACACCAGTTAATAATTCAAGAGGAAAGTGTGAAAAATCATAAATTTTCTGAATTATTGTCGCCGTGTTGGCAGCCATCTCGGTTTATGGTGGCCACTTTTTCTGCCAAGTGGAAGTATGGTGAATTAGTTTCACATCAGTGGTGAGATATTCAATTTGCTATCATTAATTCACTTGTAGCTATTAGTCAAGCTGACTCAGTGCATACTCTGATTGCTTGGGTGGCCGCCATCTTGATGACATCAATCCACCCAGTCGCAACCACCAGGTGTCTAACTTTTATTTTATGGTGCTTGAGCTATCAAGCAACTTCATTATCATTGTCGCTATTTTTGTTCACAAAATGCACATGGTTCAACATAAGAGCTTACACTAATGTGCCCGTTGGTTTGGCGTTGAATACTTGTTGTGACGAACGTGCGAATTATGATGTTGACGTCATGCAAACAACTCATAAGTTTTTGGCACTCTGATAACACGATTGAGTCTTGCGGAATTTGACATTATTTTATCTCTCAAAAACCGACATGCCAGCTAAATCAATTTTGTGAATAACCAAAAGGTTATACATTAGACAGTTGTGTAAATAATCGAACAAAGAATTTATCACTATACTGTGACTTGACTGAATTTTCAGAAAATAAATTGTAGATTATTTGTTACAATAAGCCAGTCGACTGATGGAGACAAACAAGAGAGAACATTATGTTTAACAACGATACACTCACATACATGCATCAATGTAAATGAATAAATTGGTATATATCAAATGTAAATCCAACCCCTATTACGATATTACGTAGTCGTAAATAATACGATATGATATTACAGTTGAAGATCCTTGTATTAATAATTAATAACAGTATATTGAAACCTCGATGAAATGTGTTAGAATACGATATGATATTACAGTTGAAGATCCTTGAATTAATAATTAATAACAGTATAGTGAAATATCGATGAAATATATTATATAGAGGATACGAAATGAGTGTTTCTCTCATATGATATTTATGAAACGAGTCTAAGAATTTTCAGTTTTCTCGAGCCTCCGGCGAGAGAAAATTGAAAATTCGTGACGAGTTTCATAAATATCATATGAGAGAAACACGAATCACATATTCTATTTATCATATGACACCTATAAATTGATTATGATTTCCAAAACGCACACAAATCACTAAATAGATATATGACATCGGCAGCAAAATGTTAATTTGACGTCACGTTATTGCACCGGAAGCCCAATTACACCTGGTGAACTAGCAGAAATAATATGCACGCGAAGAAATAGTGCTCTATTCTGTTCTCAGTTTGTGACATTATATCGTATGTTTATTAGATAAATAGGAATTAAATATTCTATTTATCGTATAACAATGTCCAAAACTATATATTTCAAGATTATAATTTGACCTGCATTTAGACAGAGATGCGGCTCGCCCCCGGCTGCCATTCAGCCAATCAGAACACACTTTTTGTCAACAAACCAATCAAATTATCGGAAGGTGATATGAATTAGTAATTGATATGAAATTGATTTATGACATAGTTTCCAACGTAAATAATGATTAAGTCATATGATAAAATACGACACGATATTACAGTTGAAGATCCTTGTATTAATAATTAATAACAGTATAATGTAACCTCGATGAAATGTGTTATAATACGATATGATATTACAGTTGAAGATCCTTGTATTAATAATTAATAGCAGTATATTGAAACCTCGATGAAATGTATTATACTACGATATGATATTACAGCTGAACATCCTTGTATTAATAATCCCTGTGAAAACGGAGCGACATGCGGCCTTAACCCAACCGATATCAACTTGCCCATCTGCCGATGTCCGGTGGGATTCACGGGCGATTACTGCGAAACAGGTTAGTTGAAAAACTACAGGCGCATGTGGGGCTAGTGAAACCATAGTATTTTATATGTGGATCAATCATTACATGCCCCGATTTTGGGGCCAACAATCACACATAATGGTTTTCCTCAGTCCACAGGGTCAACTATTGCGTTTGTCTAGAGTAAATTTAGATCTCAAACTATTATTATAAATGAATATGTGGTTCTAACTGATACTGAACTACAAAGTCCGAATAAGTATTTTAATTGAGATGGGATGGTAACATTTCCAAATGACGCCAGAATGCACACACATTTTGTTTAGTGAACACAATTGGCAACGACAGCGATTTCGCTTTGCCAACATACCTTCCACCAGTTGGTGACATCAGCCGATACTATTTGCGCAACTCGAGCAATGTCCAATATTACGGCCATCTCGAGACATTCAAAATTTAAGTCATGTCAAACCTTCTTCCAAAATGCAAGATATTTGCATACATTATGATAGCTGAATGGCCACGATTCAAAATATTACAAAGTGAGAAATCGCATTGCTGACTTTGTGCACGTGGAAACGCATTAAACTTCTTGAAACCCTACCCATTGTACTCAAGCCAACGAAATGAAAACATTCACACAATGAGATTGATTAAACAAATTCTTACAAAACCCTTTTCCTTTGTGACATAACGCTAACTTACAATGCTAATTATGTTCTTACAGCAGTAGCCTAGACAGTTGTGTAATTATCCAGATGATTCCCGCAGTGCAATCCATAAACGTTATATTATCTTAGAAGACATACATTAGTATTCCCGACGTTCAAGCATATATCTCTTAACCAGAAGTTACTGTTCGTGTGAGTTTCGATAGAACATGTCTTCCAGTGCGACACTTTTTTAGATATGATTAGAATACGGCACTATCAAATTCACTCGTCGTGACAAGTAGTTTGCACGAACCATTCGCCGACATTAGAAAACTTATCCATCTGTGATACAAGTGGTTTGAATACAAATATAGTAATATCATTACAGAACATAACTGTTTACTCATTATCGAAGAGTTATATAAATGAATATCGACATCCAAGAGTCATTCTCACAGTCAAATAATTCAAATTTGAAACGGATATATATGTATATGAAAAGTTTCATGATGTGTATCAAGATTGCAGAGATACATATCAGATTAGAGTTATCCCCCTTTGTAGTAACAGAAAAGCAGATACATTCTGATCAATAAATGTGGACAACGCGTACCTAATGTCCAAATAAATGGTACGTTTTGTCCAATGGTAATGGTACGTTTTGTGAAATTTGGGTCGTTTTCTAAGTACATTCTGGTTCAATTACGTATAATCCGTAGAAGTCATGCGTGATTATTCGTTGGGCCTACATTTGAAATTGGCAGTGTACTAGATATATCCGGGATATGTTTCGGTTAAAATTACGAGTTGACAACTTCAGAGCATAATCGCGCCAAGAGCTCCGTTGAAGTTGGATATATAATGGGGATATTGATCATCATTCTATTGTTATTTAAGCATGTAAATATAAGTAATTAATTTTGTCCGCTTTCAAAAATCAACAATTTGTATTGGCGGAGCTTAACGAACTTTATCGTGGTAAAATTCCTCATGATCACACTAAATCTGTCATTAGTTTATGACATAAAACATGTATCTTGCAGATATAGACGACTGTGATCCCAATCCTTGTTTGAATGGGGGATCATGTACGGACATGACAAACAACTTCATGTGTAATTGTAACGACTCAGGTTTCAATGGACCAATCTGTGAAAACAGTGAGTATAAGTTTATGACATACCCTCGTTCAAATAGGTTCATATTAGATATAAATATTCTCATACAAATAGGTTCATATTGGACTTGTTTGTTTATAAAAAAACCCATAGTCGAAAATTCCGACAATTGACTAATAATGATATTCTTGTCGCACCGGCGGCCATCATGGACGCCATTACAAATATTCAGTTACAGGTTCCGTTAGGTGGCGCATAATTAGTTTATATTATAAAATAACGGTGAAAAACCTTCAATGATTCAAAGCCACTGGTCGCTTTGTCGTCGTCAGTTTAAAGGCCTGTGTTTAACCGGGCTTAAACCTACATAGAAGTTCAGCCCAATCGGGTATCAGGGGTCGTTTGTGGGCGTTCAGTTGCTAGATGATTTATAACTCTACTCGGAGAGATGAGCATACCCTCTAAACACCACATGAGGCTAGTAGTGTGTTTATTGGCATATGTGGTAAGGTGAGACCAATAGCTTCATTGGCACCTTACTTCAATCGATAGTATTTACAGCTCCGCCCATTGCACTCATTATATCAATTATAAACCACGATCAAGAACGGACGGACTCGTCATCTAATGTCTAGCCTCCCAAGCTAAACCTCGTTTTTCTGGACCGTCGGGTGGCCAATTTATCAAAAATACTTAAACAACAAGGTCTTTGCACCCACTCCTAGAAAAGTTATATCGGTGTTAAATTAAAGAAGTTTCTCTCCCAAAATAGGAACATGTATGTCGTGTTCAGTTTTATTGTAATCCAAGTTGGCCGCATTTTCCCGATTATACCCTATGTCGCCTTCTAGACTTTCTGGGTAATTTATTCGACCAACTTTCACGAAAAAAATTCGTTTACATTGTTATGATGCTTTCGTCGCTTGCAATGACAATATAGGGTAGACCTGAACCCAATATTACCACAAAATATGCAACAATATTCTATTTGGGGGGGGGGGTGTAAATATGTTTTTATTATTTTAAGAAATCGACGTATTACTAAGATTCTGCTTGAAGGTATTTTGTTTGTATATCATGCTATTTATAAATACTGATCGATATAATGTATGGTGTGCAAGGGGAGTGAATTGTGAATGTGTAAGAACTCACACCCGCCCCACCTGTGGTGTCACTATAAATATTAAAATGATTTGTTTGATTACACATATGTTTGTATGACATCACTGTATATAGTGCAGATAACTTGTTGTCAAATATAATTATATAACACTATAGAACCACTCCATTTTATGTCAGAACAAAACATCTGGATCAACTAATTCATTCCAAGGGCCACAATCCAATGAATATCAAAAGTTATTTAGTGGATTTTGAACAGGTGGATGTATCAAAATAAAACTTTCATAGTTGTTAAATTAAACTAGTGAGTGTTTAAGTTAGTCATTTTCGCACGATGAATCTACCAATGGTACCTCACTATCACCATCATCGGAAGGACATTTATCACCGTTACATTGACATGCAATCGTACACCTTAATGAGGATCTTGCGCAGTTGCATGATTGCTACACCTCGAAGCCGAATTTGTTTAGTTATGATGTAAAATTCAATGTCAAAAGTTGTTACTGGTATATATTGACCCAGCAACTTTGTTTTAGCTTCAATCATCTTAAGTCCGGAATAAATTGCATATGGGTTTATTGGCATACTTTGCTAGCCGGGTTGTAACCAACCTTTGGTCGAGATTGGGTTTCCGAATGACTCAGGAATAACAGTGTGTGCCTTACAGTCCAATTTGGAATATTTTGTGCTAGCGCAGGAAATTGGCTCACATCACACTGTGATATGTTATCTGGACATATTCGAGCTACAATGATGGCTTTGTCCAAGTTAGCGGGAACATATTTAGAGTCAGATTTGAACCTATTATTTGGGTCACCGTGTTCTTTCATATGTGGAGCACATGTAACTCGTTTGGTGGCATGTTGGCATTGCAGCAACTCCATCCGAGGAAGATTGCGCACTGATTTCAACTGCCTGGGGCAAACGTTTGCGTATTGAAGTTTTGATGAAATTACTCACTGTAACGATTTCAGAACCTGTTGACTGTGTTCTCGGTACAATATTCTCCCATGAACGTGATTAGTTTCCATACCACTTATAAGTTGATATCAATATTGTCCATTCTGCATGCATAATATATCCCTAGATGATGTTAAACGGCACATGAGACACTCCTTCGTCTGAAAATCGAGATACCACGGCAGATGCTATGGATGCTTAAAATTGGCATACACCATAATAACTGATATAATGTCCATTCCGATTGAGCATATCGATTACTTGCATACGTTCGGTGATATGCTTAACAGACACAGCCAACGAAACATGTTTTGGTGTTTTGTATCTTGATTTAGAGGAAGCAAATATAATTTCCTGCGATAACGACAATATTCTTCAGTGGATTTTTTGGGTCGTTTGAAACAAAATTTCTCTCCATACCGCATAAAAACAGATCAGAAACCAAATGACTCATCTGTAATAAATTCCACAATTTTGGCCTCACATCTATGACTTGCTTGCATTGTTGGCTACACTAGTATCTCAGATCCAACATTCTGATTGTATGCCTAAATCTGAACGCCTGCTGTATTAAGCTAAGGGTTTCTGAGTTCGCTGTCAACTTATCAGACTGTAAAATTATCCTGTAACTCTTGGCCACTGATAATCTTTTTCTCTTCCGGCGGGTAATCACAAATTGGCAGGAAGGTACGCCGGAGTGGGTGGGTGGCCCGAGGGGCAAAAAAACGCGTTTTTTACAACCTCATGCAATTTTTATTTACTAAAGACCTTTGTGGCCTTATTTGACATTTGTAACAGTTTAAAACATATTATAATAATTTATAACAGCAAAGAGACCATATTTATGTTACTGGGACCTCATATGGGCTTTCGTGGAGATGATATTAAGCTATGGCATGTTGCAAATGGGATGGTGGGGTGAACAACTTCCTTCCGGACATCTTTCGAAAGAAGCTTCGAGAAATGTAAAATTGAAATATATAAACTTGCCTTGATGTAACTAAAGCCTAGATCATTGTGTGCATGGAAAAAGAGCGAGCATATATACCTCAAATACCTCAAAAATGGCTAGATTATAACTCTCACCACACTGTTCATCAGTGCGTCAAGCCAATTGGTGAATTATTTGCATGTCTATCAACTCATATGATATGTTACTCTCACAACACCTAAAATATCCAAGTCTGGCATAGAGACTGTTTGTCATTTATTATAATAGACTTTGCTCCAGTAGACTAACAAACGTGTAAATGCATAATGCTAGATAATGGGCTGGTTGACAGACTAATCGGAGAAATGGTTAGAAATTATGGAATTGTGTGTATCCTGTTCAATGACCTAAGTTTGCATATATAAATAAATGGGTCCTGATGTAACTAATGCCTAGATCAGTGTGTGCATGGAAAAAGAGCGAGCAACTGTCTCTAACATTAATGTGACTATCAATGGGTAAACACTATCTGTCATCAGTGCATCAAGACAAACATTGAATTATTTGCATGTCTGACAACTCAGATGATCTCTCACAAGACATAAAGTATCCAAGTCTGGTATAGTGCTGTGACTGCTTGTCATATATATATATATATACACATAGCTATATATATATATATATATATATATATATATATATATATATATATATATATTATATGAGTAGGATCTGTCTGGATTTTTCTCTCAGACCCCTGGACCGAGTTCAACCAAATTTGGTGTGGTGACTCGGGGGTAACCTGGCAGATGTCATACTGCTGTTAGTTTTTCAAAATTTTGAATTAAAAAAAATAAAATAAAATTGGTTTTGTTAAATTTAGAAAGGAATTAAATCTAAAAAATAAATTAAAACATTATATATAAATCAAAATGTTTCCATGATCAAAATGTGCTCGAAGCGCACAAAGGGGCCGCCGCTAATAAAGCCTCTATCTAAGATAAAATGTGCGCGAAGTCCCACAAAGAGAGCCTGTTTCAACTAGTTTAGTATAATATAAGTAAGTTGCTCGAATAGACTAACATAAGTGGTATGGAATATGTTAGATAATGGGCTGGATGACAGACTAATCAGGAAATAGTTAGACATTATGGAATTGTGTGTATCCTGCACAATGACCTAGGTTTACATGCAGATGATAAGAATTTTATAAAACACTTTTTTTTCCAATTAAAACAGCTTCTGAAACAGGTAAAACTGTTATCTGAACTAAATGAGATAATTCCCAGTCATATGAGTGATATCAGTAGAGTTTTATGCGGTTTTAGACTAAGTTTAGTGAAATTTGGGGGGTGGGTGTCAACTCATTGGGACTAAATTATTTTGTTTTTGCAGGTTTGGGGGTGGTGTGTCCCCGAAAATGCCAGATGCAAAACAAAAACGGCATACCTTCCTGCAAATGTTTTACTACCCCACAGTTGCCGGCAACTTATTGCTGATGGATTTCACGTCGACATTCTTGCTGTATATAAGCTCTGGCTCATTCACACAATATGCTTTCTGAAACAACAATGTCACCAAAATGATTTTGTAACCGCTTTTATAAGCTTCTCAGATCGATAAGCTGTGTCTGATCTCAATCCACACTCACTTAGATAACTGAATACATTCGATAACCGGAAGCGGAATCGGAAAAGTGGAATATACGCCTCAGAATCAACACCAGTGTACCTGTTTTGGTTTCCAATTACTATCCCATGTCTCAACTATTATCTGCGAAAATACACAATGAAGTGTAAGACGGCATTATTTACATTTGAGTTTTATACTTTCGTTATATTTTTCTCGATAGCAGCAAATGAGCCGAAACGGCTCGTCTGATGCATGTAATTGGATACATGTCGTCTAAGGTAAATACCATTACATACCACGCCCATGATACTAAGACTAACTAGAAGCCAAAATACTTACCCTGGTGCTGATTCCGAGTAGTATATTCCACTCCGATTCCACGTCCGGTTGTCGATTATACACAGTGTAGATACGGCCTGTATTTACACAGTAGTGACCCCATATCAAACGCTGCTCCCCGATTGATGTAATCTTGTATGTCTTTCAGTAGCATCGATAATGCGTCGTTATATACTGATGAATTTGAACTCCCTTCTTTGCATCATATGCAAGTGACTTGGATCTTGTTAGAAGGTTAGAGTCACCACTTATGTTAATGACAGCTTGTTGAGCATCTATACTAATTGATATATTCCGATTGTTTGTGTTGGTATATGACCGGTAACATTGTAAGCGGTAGCCAAATTTACTAAGAATATGTGCATCGACCTGTCCCTCTGGTATAACTTATTGAACATTCCATCGTCTGAACTGATGACTTGAGAACGAGTATAGTTTGTCTTTTGCTTTATATGTCGGATCTACGAACTTGTTCTCTCTGGTTTTACCCATTCAGTATATCATGCATGTCTGCAGGTTTTCTCTATCAGTTCTGTTTGCGGTTCTTTGGTGATGGTCCAAGATAGAAATTGGCTCCATTGTCATTACTGCCTGGTTGTTGTGTGACATCCCCATATGTAATATATTAATAATCAGAGTGTCATATAACTGAGGATTAAAAAAATTGTTGCATATATTATGTTGACTATAATAGGAGATGGTCCCATAAGTGGCAGAATTTAGTGTACATTACCCCTTTACATTATATGTGATATGTTGTTGTGACTGAATGTATGGAATCCTGAATGAAAACTCGAGATGGGTACACTTTGTAAAGTGAAGAACTACTTTAATTTATACTGTTCAGAATATGTTAATACAATGTTGGTACCCTCATCCTCCCTCTCCACCATCACTGTCACCATCGAATACTTGACAGTAGAGAGGTACTTTTGATTTGAAAGCATTGTTAAACAATATGTAGAGAACAAGTATATATACACAATTTGGCTATTATTTGGGCTGAAGGGGTCACTATCATCACGCAACGTGCGGTTGAGTACCCAGCTTAATATTTCATGTGGTCGAGTGCCTCGCTTAATGAATAAGTGCGGTTGAGCACCTTGCTTTACGAAACGATGTACTACTACTAGAATATTTTGATATATTTCTACATGTACCATTGAAGGATTTAATAATTGTAAGGACATGGTGCGTCTTTAAACTTTATGTCACACCAGCTTGCACTTTCAATTTTTCATTTTGTTTCGCAGATTTCAATGGAATGGTCTAAAAATAAAGCAGACGATATATGGTATCTCGTTTAGCTGTGAGATTTCGTAAAGAGAGATACTCATCCGCACTAATTCGCTGAGCGATGAACTCGAACGCCACGAAATATTAAGCTGGAGACTCAACCCCATGTCACGTGATTATAGTGACCCCTTGGGCTTTAATTTACCACTAGACTATATGTTAGAATGTTAAGAATTTTCATCAAGCAAGGAAATACAAATTGTGCTCTAAATATTCTACAATGACAACAGACAAAATGGAATTTATGCATACGACCTGTACTCTCGTATTTCCGTCGTTATTCTCGCTATTCTTGTTTTAACATGCGAAGTTTACCGACATTTCACTTCGGAAATATCCCGTTTCCGAATCGGGGTTTTAAACAATTACAGGAATCGTGTTAATATACACAAAGTCGTTGTATTTAATACATGTAAGAATTATGCATTATATTACCTATATGCACTGAACGAAGGTCATTTATACTATTGAATATATTCCCAAATGTCCCAACTACCTTAAACAAGCATATTGGATTCATAGATATCATCCCATCAAAAAATGGTTCATATTCTGCTGCGTGTTATAATAAAGTTTCCTTATAATGGCACAGTGCGAGTACTAAACAAATAAGGAAAACATCTGAAATCAATTTCATTTTTTCCGCACAGATATCAATGACTGTTCGCCGAATCCGTGTGCGAATGGAGGCGTTTGCCACGACCGTGTCCTTACTTTTGCTTGCTGTTGTCCGAGTGGTTTCTTTGGAAGCGACTGTAGCCTGAGTGAGTACATACTAACTCATACATGGGCATAAATACACAATGTAAAGCAGTATACATACTTCATATTATAACAATACGAATCACTTAGTTTCACATAGCACATGTATCATTATAGCTTCAAATGTATTAAAGAATAGCCCGTGCAAAAACATCATCATGTTGTAATCAATGTCTTCTTTAAATGATATGAACAACAACGCCAAGTCATATATATGTGTGACGTCATGTTTATTATATACTTGGTAGACATGACAGGCGTGACACGTATACGACGTATAGAACACAATCATATATTTTCAACAAATACCTTATAGGAATTATAGGTTTCAATTATATCTGAATATTTCACATTTAGTGTGTATTGTAACAATAAATCACCACCTGTATTAATTGCATTTTTCGTTAATCTTTTATCAGGGTAACGTTATAGCCAACTACCGATAGTGTGGTACATCGGACGTTTTGGACAAATATCCAATTTGTTCAGCTTCCCAGTAAAGACATTCTACATAGGGACACCAGCATATATTGTAATCCGTTTAACAAAACATCTAGCTACGCCAAAACTAGGTAAATTGCCTTGTTGGTTGGACTTGCGGAATAGATGGATATTTTGAAAGACTTTAAAAATTGTCTATCTCTTCACAGTTACAACAGCAACAAAATTATGTTTCATAAATCGCGATTTTAAGACTGGAAAAATATATAATGTCGTACTAGCTTTCGGCAGAATTCGGCTATACAGCCTTCGTCGGGTACATGAATGAACAATCATTTGAAAATAAACATTGATATACAGACATCTTCATGTGTGATTGTAACGACACGGGTTTCAATGGAACAATCTGTGAAAACAGTGAGTATAATTTCCAATTGTACCCCCACGTCGGCGTCAATATTGTTTGGCAATTGTGGTGCCTCTTCCTGAACTCAATTCCTGACTTGGATGACATCATTTTTGGGTTTGATTCATTATTTCATGGAGACGCCTACATATTCATTTTTGGAAAATCAAAATAAATTGATTCATCAATTTTTGCTTCACGCATTCGATCCCAAACGGCGTCAACTCGGAAATTATAGTCACTGTTTTCACAGATTGGTCCATTGAAACCCGTGTCGTTACAATAACACATGAAGTAATATAAGTTGATTATGTTGCATTCCATATGTGCATGCTTATATGTGGATGGTGGTAGAAAATACAGTTTTTCAGTGCTCCCGAACTATAGGCTCATAGCGTACTGTAAAGGGGCCGCAGACCCCTCCGCCGCTGAATAAACGCTCCCAAATGGAGTCTGTTTCAGTTAGTAAATACAATAATAAAGTAATATGTTGATTGTGTTGCGTTCCAAATGTGCATGCATATATGTTGGGTAGGTGGGGGTACAGAATACAGTTTTAGTTCAATAAAGTGTTCACACGCGCCTCCGATGACAGTGCTCCCGAACTATAGGCTCATAGCGTACTCTAAATGGGCTGCAGACCCCTCCGCCGCCGAATAAAATGGAGTATGTTTCAGTTAGTAAATACGGTAATAAAGTAATATGTTGATTGTGTTGCGTTCCAAATGTGCATGCATATTATGTGGGGTAGGTGGGATACATAATACAGTTTCAGTTCAATAAAGTGTTCCCACGCGCCTCCGATGAATGAGAAGCCTGACCAATCCATTGCACATATAGAAATTATAATGTGCCCATGACCGCGGATACCAGAAAGTAATGAAGCACATTTATCATTTTGACGGGCAATCCCCTAGTTTCTAATATAAAACATGTATCTCTTGCAGATATAGATGACTGTGATCCCAATCCCTGTTTGAATGCGGGTACGTGTACGGACATGACAAACAACTTCATTTGTGATTGTAACGATACGGGTTTCAATGGACCAATCTGTGAAAACAGTGAGTATAATTTCCAGTTGTACCCCCACGTCGGCGTCACTATTGTTTGGCATTTGTGGCGCTTCTTCCTGAACTCAATTCCTGACTTGGGTGACATCACTCCCGAACTATTGGCTCATAGCGTACTGTAAAGGGGCCGCAGACCCCTCCGCCGCTGAATAAACGCTCCCAAATGGAGTCTGTTTCGGTTAGTAAATACAATAATAAAGTAATATGTTGATTGTGTTGCGTTCCAAATGTGCATGCATATATGTGGGGTAGGTGGGGGTACAGCATACAGTTTTAGTTCAATAAAGTCTTCCCACGCGCCTCCGATGACAGAGAAGCCTGACCAATCCGTTGCTGATATAGAAAAGATAATGTGCCCATGACCGCGGATACCAGAAAGTAACGAAACACATTTATATACCCGTCATTATGGCGGGCAATCCCCTAGTTTCTAATATAAAACATGTATCTCATGCAGATATAGATGACTGTGATCCCAATCCCTGTTTGAATGCAGGTTCATGTACGGACATGACAAACAACTTCATGTGTGATTGTAACGACACGGGTTTCAATGGACCAATCTGTGAAAACAGTGAGTATAATTTCCAATTGTACCCACCACGTCGGTGCACTATTGTTTGGCAATTATGGCGCCTCTTCCTGAACTCAATTCCTGACTTGGGTGACATCACTTTTGGGTTTTATTCATTATGTCATGGAGACGCCTACATATTCATTTGTTGGAAAATCACAAAATTATGTTTCATCAATTTTTGCTGCACTCATCCAACCCCGAACGGCTTCAACTCGGAAACGTTAAATTAAGGTTTGTTATATCGCGGAGATACGTGTGCTGGCCATCAGTGATACGAATGATTTATCAATTTTGGTGTGTCTCCATCAACACCATCGCTAAATCCAAAGGTGGCACCCCGATTTTGAATCATAGCACAGATTATATGTAAAATGGAGATTACTATATGCAGCTTTAGTGGAGATCGGCGACAACATATTATTTGATCAATTATTGTGGAACCCGCCCGACACCATTCGCCACTTTGGTATATGTTATCAAATTATTAGCTTCAATATAGCTTGGACGTCATTAAATACGTAAGCTCGGTAGAAATCGGTGAGTTTGTGCAATTTTAACGCCGCTGCCAGCCATCATCCCTGAATCAGGAGGTGTCACTTTGGTATTTTAAACCATGCAATTAGTTCCCTATAGCATGGATATGACCAAGCACATGTTTGGTGGGAATCGGCGACAAATACTTCATATACACGCTCTTTATTATTTCCATATCAGGAAAACTGTAATAAATAACGCTCTTTATGTTTACAATATCCGGATATAAACAAAACCCAGGAAACGTAACGTTTGTTTTGCTTTTGTTTACATACCAAAGGGAAAAATTGACAATAACATACTGTTTTATGTCATATTTCTGATTGCTATAAGAACAAAGTATGTCTATATTTTACTATTTATGGCGGTTTTTGTATTTGAGACATGTTTTAATAATGAAAAACTTACGAATGTGGCGCCTTTTTAGAACACGGAATCACTCGTACGATATAATTTTCTGGTGTATGAAACACACCAACCGCAGTGGTATGGTGTCACGTTGGACAATGGGGCTTTTAAGGTTGTTATGAGCCTCCTATTTATAGGCATGACTATATGTACACATAAAAATAATTGTGTAATACTTGTACTTACCGATGTTCGTCTCTGGCTCGTAGGGCGAAATTTAATCCCAGTAAATAGAACAATGATGCAACCATATATTCCTATATTCACGACCATTTTATAATTCAAACACGGTAAGTATACGTTAGACGATACCAACTCCAGTATATCTTGTTTTCTATGCGAGATGTAATGGTTAAGACACAGTGCTTGGATGGACTTCGTGAACAATCAACGAAGACGATTCCTGAGTGTCGAACAATTGTTATTGTTGACACCCTGGCTAGCAGAAAACGCGTGGGGGGATGGACATGGGCCAAGTCAATCATTGGCCGATCGAGGAATCAAATGTTCTATGGAAATCCTGTAAATGCAACATAGAATGGGTGTAACAGTTAAACAAATTAACAGTTTTGACGGTGTGTAAGGGTGGGTTGGGTGGGGTATACAACAAAAACACTCGAGGTAATCCAAAAAAGAAAAGCTTCGATTTCGCTGTTAATTCATTTATTTACATAGTCACAATGCCACGTTATGAGTGAAGATTTGTTCGTCGATTGGGAAATTGTAAATACCACAGAATCACTGTTTCATCGAAAACAGTTTGGAATGGGAGAGAGAGTAACACATGAGAGTTATCCCAAATGGAAATATCCAGATTCACGTATAATCCATGGTCAGTGATGTAAACCATTTGAACTAGGAAAATAATCTAGTTTTAAACAACCCGGAAAAGACTATTCGTATTAATTGTTGACGCATTGTTAATTTATCGGATGCCACTGGATAAGAGGACACGAGAGGTTGTACACAAAAAACACAGGGCCTGGACTCGATATATGGAGAACAGGACACAGGAAAACCACAACATTTATGCAACATTTAGGAATCAGGCCAGAAGACTAACCAGACAGAGACAGAAATACCATGATAAAGACATAGCCGAGCAATCAAAGACAAATCCAAAGAAATTTTGGGATTACGTTTCTAGGCGAACAAAAACAAAGACAGGAATTGCCAACCTACATACACTAGATGGAACAACTACCGCTTGCAGAATTCTTCTCCAGCGTATTCACAAGGGAACCACATGGGGAAATACCTGAGTTAAAACCCAGTATAAATGAACATCTTTTTGAGGACCTGGAGATAACAGAGGAACATACCAGGATCAAACTGTCGATGCTAAATATAAATAAATCACAGGGACCTGACAACATACACCCACGAATACTAAAAGAACTAGCAGAGGAATTGAGCAAGCCATTAACAATCATCTTTAATAACAGCCTGAGATTGGGAAAACTTCCTGACGATTGGAAAACAGCGAACATATCAGCGATATACAAGAAAGGAGTAAAGTCCCTACCGAACAACTACAGACCAGTGAGTCTTACATGTGTCACTTGCAAGGTATTGAAGACAATGATACAAGACAAAATCATGGATCATATGAACAATAACAAGCTCTAGAGCAAAAGTCAATATGGATTCATATCCGGTAGATCTACAACACTACGACTACGTAAAACACTAGAGAAATGGACAAAGTTCATGGATGAAGGTCTATCAACACACGCTGTATACATGGATTTCATGAAGGCATTTGACACTGTTCCCCACCAAAGACTGATGAAAAGCCATGAGCTACGGCATAAATGGAAACATGCTGGAATGGATACGATATTTTCTCAAAGATAGAAAACAGCGAGTAGTAGTGAATGGCGAAGTCTCTAAAAGCCATGACGTACCAAGCGGTATACCACAGGTAAGGATCATTGGGTCTATGCTGTTCGTCATTTACATAAATGACTTACCAACAATAGTGAAGTCGCCAGTAATGATGTTCGCGGACGACACCACAATATTCAACGAAATAAAAGAACCAAGTGACATTATAGCCATACAAAGAGATCTGGATGATTTACAGCTATGGTCAAACAAGTGGCTTCTGCGTTTCCACACAGAAACGTGTGTAACAATGAACGTTGGTAAACCCAGATACAATCCGGAATATAAAATGACTAACAACCAGGGGGATATTTGCCAACTAAAGATCCTGGAAGAAGAGAAAGACATTGGAGTAATCACAATAATATGCTCACGTTTGAAAATCATATCAATAAAAAGACAAAGAAAGGACAATCAGTAATGGGTGCCATCAGAAGATCCTTTACACATTTAGACGATAATACACTTGTGAAGCTATATACAGGATTGGTCCGACCACATTTGGAATACGTACAGCTAGCATGGAAACCCCACATACAAAACACATTGGACGATTAGAAGGAGTTCAGAGAATGGCAACGAAATTAGCACCAGGGCTGAAAGACCTAGACTATGACAAAAGATTGGAGCTACTTAAAATCCCCACACTCCAATACAGAAGGCATAGAAGTGACATGCTAGAGTGTTGTAAAATCTAGAGGGGTCCAATTACAACACAAGAAAATATTCAGCCAGAGAGTAGTGGAAACATGGAACAACCTACCAGAAAAAGTTGTATGTTCAGAAAAAATGAATCAATTCAAGAATAACCTGGACCACCATTGGGACAAGCAAGAGGTGAAGTACAACGTTAAGGCTGAATTGGAACAAATCTGACAATCTCTCAAACATGCAACATGTCCCTATCAGATAATTCTCTAGTTGACGCGTCATGTACAAGCATACATGAGGTGGATACAGTGGCAACCACGGGGACCAGCGTCCACTAAAAGCATAAGTAAGTAATGTATTATATAACATAATCCACCCACTTGCGATTATGGCCTACACATCGGAAGACGAACCACGAAACGATACAAATTTAAATGTCAGTGTCCCGTTAACTGACGCTGTATAGCAATCGACAGTTTGTAGTGTCCGTTCGTTTCATTGAAATTACTGCCATTCGTGTCCTTGAAATTACTGACCTCGTGCACATGTATCATATATATATATAGCTATTTAGTTCGAGGTTGCATCTATTTTAGAATCGTCAAAATTATATTCAAGCTTATATTTCATAACCAGCAGTTACTGCTCGTGTGAGTTTCAAGAACATGTCTTCAAGTGCCACACTCTTTGTATCTATGATACAAATAAGTATGTTTAAGATGGAAATGCACGTTTTGCATAAATACAGCCCAATATGGCAAACGATTTTCAACAAAGTAATTCTCTGGATCTATTTGGCGAAAAATCTTGAACTTCACATATGATCATCTTCATTGTATGTATCATCTGAGCAGTTATTAAGAGACAACAAAAACAATAGATCTTAATACATTTGTGAAGTTGAAAATATTATTTTCTTTGCTGTCCCGTTAGGTACCAAGAACCGATAGAGTGATTAATAATTTCACCGAAAACTCCAATCGTCAAACAGCTTATTGTCTTGGCTCTATGAGAGAAGGCGTCATTTGTATCATAATGTGGAGTTAGATTTTAAATTGATAATATAGCATCATACCCCCATATATTTTAATGAAGAATAAAGCAGTCAAAATATTCCAGCACAATGGAACAACTGTTGATATACAGTGTGGTCCAGTCAAGCAGGATGCAATCAACATAAATTAGGTCACAGTGTTAAGAGATAGGTTGGTCAGCTTTAACTTGGTTATGAAGTCATGACCCAGAACTCATCTCAGCCCAATTCTTCATTGAACAACATGAATGACATGAGAATTCTCAAATATAGAAAACTATTGTTGTGGGTAGTTGTCTTTCTAACTGAAAATAATCATCCAATTTCATGAATCAAGAAAATTTAAGTCTCCTCTCATGGTCTTCAGATATGATGTCATGGACATATGATCTGCAATTTTGAAACAAATATAATTTACGGAAGTTCTTGGTACCTGAAAACGGTGAAATTTCGAATATTTCCCATGCCATAGAAGTGAAGTAATTGAGATTATAATAACAAATTGTTCTTAAATATTGTATCACAATAATCGCTTGAACCAAATTTCACAAATAAATTCCTGACATATTTTGAGAATATCTATTTAGAAATACCAAGAAATTGGGCCAAATGTGCATGTGACCCTTAAATCAAATTACAATAGATCACTATCAAATTCACTCTCGTCGTGGCAGGTAGTTTGCATGAACCACCGTCGACATTAGAAAAGTTATCCACCTCTGACACAAGTTGTTTCCATATAAATATAGTAATATCATTACAGAACAGAACTGTTTGAATATTTATTCATTATCGAAGAGTGATTTAAACGGTTCCATCTGCACGTCGAGAGTCAAGAGTCATTCTCGCAGTCAAATAATTCAAACTCGAAGAGAATACAAATGTATACGGAAAAATTTATGATATGTATCAAGGTTGCAGAGGTTCATATAAGATTAGAGTTATCTCCATTTGTAGTAAAGCAGGTTCGTTCTGATAAATAAATTTGGACTAAATATACTTATTGATAAAGGTACGTTTTGTCCAAAGATAATGGAACGTTTTGTCCAATGGTAATTGTACGTATTGTTCATTGGTAATGGTACGTTTTGTCCAATTGTTGTCGTTTTGTCTACATTCTGGCTCAGTTACGTTTAATCCAGCACTTCGATAATCCGTAGACTTCATACATGAGCATTAGTTGGGACTATATTTAAATTTGGAAGTGTACTAAATATATGCGGAATATGTCTCGGTTCAAATTATGAGTGGATAACTTCAGAGCTTATACACGCCAAGGGCTACATTGAAGTTGGATACATAATGGGAATATTGATCCTCATTCGTTTGTTATTTAAGTACGTAAATATGAGTGATGACTTGTGACCGCATTGCAAAATCAACAAATTGAATTGGCGGAGTTTAATGAACTTTAACGTGGCAAAATTCCCCACCACAATACTAAAGCGCTCGTTAATTTATGATGTAAAACATGTATCCCTTGCAGATATAGATGACTGTGATCCCAATCCTTGTTTGAATGCGGGATCATGTACGGACATGACAAACAACTTCATGTGTGATTGTAACGACACGGGTTTCAATGGACCAATCTGTGAAAACAGTGAGTATAATTGTACCGCCACGTCGGCGTCACTACTGTTTTTGCCATTTTGGCGCCTCTTCTTGAACTCAATTCCTGACATGGGTGACATCATTTTTGGGGTTGATTCATTATTTCATGGAGACGCCTACATATTCATTTGTTGGAAAGTTACATAATTTTGTTTTATCAATTTTTGCTCAACGCATTCAACACCGAACGGCGTCAACTTGGAAACGTTAAATTAGGGTTTGTTATATCGCGGAGATACGTGTGCTGGCCATCAGTGATGCGAATGATTTATCAATTTTATAGTTTTCCGCTATCAACACCATCCCTGAATCCGATGGTGGCACCCCGAATTTGAATCATAGCACAGATTATATGTAAAATGGAGATGACTATATGCAGCTTTAGTGGAGATCGGCGACGACATATTATTTGATCGATTATTGTGGAAACCGCCTGACACCATTTGCTACTTTGGTATCTGTTATCGCATTATTAGCTTCCATATAGCTTGGATGTCATTAAATACGTAAGTTTTCACTTCTTGAAAACCTACCAATTGTACTCAAGCCAACGGAATGAACTCATTCACACAATGAGATCGATTAAAAACATTCTTACAAAACCATTTTTTATGACATTACGCTAACAGACAACGATAATTATGTTCTTATAGAAGTAACCTTGACATTTGTTAAATCATTCAGATGATTCTCGCAATGCAGTCGATAAACGTTCTATCATATTAACTATCACGACACTATAACACATGCATTAGTATTCCCGACGTTCAAGCATATATTTCATAACCAGAAGTTACTGCTCGTGTGAGTTTCAAGAACATGTCTTCAAGTGCCACACTCTTTGTATCTATGATACAAATAAGTATGTTTAAGATGGAGATGCACGTTTTGCATAAATACAGCCAAATATGGCAAACGATTTTCAACAAAGTAATTATCTGGATCTATCAGGCGAAAAATCTTGAACTTCACATATGATCATCTTCATTGTATGTATAATCTGAGCAGTTATTAAGAGACAACAAAAACAATGGATTTTAATACATTTTTTGTGAAGTTGAAAATATTATTTTCTTTGTTGTCCCGTTAGGTACCAATAACCGATAGAATGATAAATAATTTCACACAAAACTCCAATCGTCAAACAGCTTATTGTCTTGGCTCTATGAGAGAAGGCGTCATTTGTATCATAATGTGGAGTTAGATTTTTAATTGATAATATAGCATCATACCCCCATATATTTTAATGAAGAATAAAGCAGTCAAAAATATTCCATACCAATGGAAACAACTGTTGATATGCAGTGTGGTCCAGTCAAGCAGGATGCAATCAACATAAATTAGGTCACAGTGCTAAGAGATATGTTGGTCAGCTTTAACTTGGTTATGAAGTCATGACCCAGAATTCATCTCAGTCCAATGCTTCATTGAACAACATGAATGACATGAGAATTCTCAAATATAGAAAAATATTGTTGTGGGTAGTTGTCTTTCTAACTGAAAATAATCATCCAATTTCATGAATCAAGAAAATTTAAGTATTCTCTCATGGTCTTCAAATATGATGTCATGGACATATGATCTGCAATTTTGAAACAAATATAATTTACGGAAGTTCTTGGTACCTGAAAACGGTGAAATTTTTAATATTTCCCATGCCATAGAAGTGAAGTAATTGAGATTATAATAACAAATTGTTCGATTGTTCTTAAATATTGTATCACAATAATCGCTTGAACCAAATTTCACAAATAAATTCCTGACATATTTTGAGAATATCCATTTAGAAATACCAAGAAATTTGGCCAAACGTGCATCTGACCCTTAAATCAAATTACAATAGATCACTATCAAATTCACTCTCGTCGTGGCAGGTAGTTTGCATGAACCACCGTCGACATTAGAAAACTTATCAATCTGTGACACAAGTTGTTTCCATATAAATATAGTAATATCATTACAGAACAGAACTGTTTGAATATTTATTCATTATCGAAGAGTGATTTAAACGGTTCCATCTGCACGTCGAGAGTCAAGAGTCATTCTCGCAGTCAAATAATTCAAACTCGAAGAGAATGCAAATGTATACGGAAAAATTTATGATATGTATCAAGGTTGCAGAGGTTCATATAAGATTAGAGTTATCTCCATTTGTAGTAAAGCAGGTTCGTTCTGATAAATAAATTTGGACTAAATATACTTATTGATAAAGGTACGTTTTGTCCAAAGTTAATGGAACGTTTTGTCCAATGGTAATTGTACGTATTGTTCATTGGTAATGGTACGTTTTGTCCAATTGTTGTCGTTTTGTCTACATTCTGGCTCAGTTACGTTTAATCCAGCACTTCGATAATCCGTAGACTTCATACATGAGCAATAGTTGGGACTATATTTAAATTTGGAAGTGTACTAAATATATGCGGAATATGTCTCGGTTCAAATTATGAGTGGATAACTTCAGAGCTTATACACGCCAAGGGCTACATTGAAGTTGGATACATAATGGGAATATTGATCCTCATTCGTTTGTTATTTAAGTACGTAAATATGAGTGATGACTTTTAACCGCATTGCAAAATCAACAAATTGAATTGGCGGAGTTTAATGAACTTTAACGTGGCAAAATTCCCCACCACAATACTAAAGCGCTCGTTAATTTATGATGTAAAACATGTATCCCTTGCAGATATAGATGACTGTGATCCCAATCCTTGTTTGAATGCGGGATCATGTACGGACATGACAAACAACTTCATGTGTGATTGTAACGACACGGGTTTCAATGGACCAATCTGTGAAAACAGTGAGTATAATTGTACCGCCACGTCGGCGTCACTACTGTTTTTGCCATTTTGGCGCCTCTTCCTGAACTCAATTCCTGACATGGGTGACATCATTTTTGGGGTTGATTCATTATTTCACGGAGACGCCTACATACTCATTTGTTGGAAAGTTACATAATTTTGTTTCATCAATTTTTGCTCAACGCATTCAACACCGAACGGCGTCAACTTGGAAACGTTAAATTAAGGTTTGTTATATCGCGGAGATACGTGTGCTGGCCATCAGTGATGCGAATGATTTATCAATTTTATAGTTTTCCGCTATCAACACCATCCCTGAATCCGATGGTGGCACCCCGAATTTGAATCATAGCACAGATTATATGTAAAATGGAGATGACTATATGCAGCTTTAGTGGAGATCGGCGACGACATATTATTTGATCGATTATTGTGGAAACCGCCTGACACCATTTGCTACTTTGGTATCTGTTATCGCATTATTAGCTTCCATATAGCTTGGATGTCATTAAATACGTAAGTTTTCACTTCTTGAAAACCTACCAATTGTACTCAAGCCAACGGAATGAACTCATTCACACAATGAGATCGATTAAAAACATTCTTACAAAACCATTTTTTATGACATTACGCTAACAGACAACGATAATTATGTTCTTATAGAAGTAACCTTGACATTTGTTAAATCATCCAGATGATTCTCGCAATGCAGTCGATAAACGTTCTATCATATTAACGTTCACGACACTATAACACATGCATTAGTATTCCCGACGTTCAAGCATATATTTCATAACCAGAAGTTACTGCTCGTGTGAGTTTCAAGAACATGTCTTCAAGTGCCACACTCTTTGTATCTATGATACAAATAAGTATGTTTAAGATGGAGATGCACGTTTTGCATAAATACAGCCAAATATGGCAAACGATTTTCAACAAAGTAATTATCTGGATCTATCAGGCGAAAAATCTTGAACTTCACATATGATCATCTTCATTGTATGTATAATCTGAGCAGTTATTAAGAGACAACAAAAACAATGGATTTTAATACATTTTTTGTGAAGTTGAAAATATTATTTTCTTTGTTGTCCCGTTAGGTACCAATAACCGATAGAATGATAAATAATTTCACACAAAACTCCAATCGTCAAACAGCTTATTGTCTTGGCTCTATGAGAGAAGGCGTCATTTGTATCATAATGTGGAGTTAGATTTTTAATTGATAATATAGCATCATACCCCCATATATTTTAATGAAGAATAAAGCAGTCAAAAATATTCCATACCAATGGAAACAACTATTGATATGCAGTGTGGTCCAGTCAAGCAGGATGCAATCAACATAAATTAGGTCACAGTGCTAAGAGATATGTTGGTCAGCTTTAACTTGGTTATGAAGTCATGACCCAGAATTCATCTCAGTCCAATGCTTCATTGAACAACATGAATGACATGAGAATTCTCAAATATAGAAAAATATTGTTGTGGGTAGTTGTCTTTCTAACTGAAAATAATCATCCAATTTCATGAATCAAGAAAATTTAAGTATCCTCTCATGGTCTTCAAATATGATGTCATGGACATATGATCTGCAATTTTGAAACAAATATAATTTACGGAAGTTCTTGGTACCTGAAAACGGTGAAATTTTTAATATTTCCCATGCCATAGAAGTGAAGTAATTGAGATTATAATAACAAATTGTTCGATTGTTCTTAAATATTGTATCACAATAATCGCTTGAACCAAATTTCACAAATAAATTCCTGACATATTTTGAGAATATCCATTTAGAAATACCAAGAAATTTGGCCAAACGTGCATCTGACCCTTAAATCAAATTACAATAGATCACTATCAAATTCACTCTCGTCGTGGCAGGTAGTTTGCATGAACCACCGTCGACATTAGAAAACTTATCAATCTGTGACACAAGTTGTTTCCATATAAATATAGTAATATCATTACAGAACAGAACTGTTTGAATATTTATTCATTATCGAAGAGCAATTTAAACGGTTCCATCTGCACGCCGAGAGCCAAGAGTCATTCTCGCAGTCAAATAATTCAAACTCGAAGAGAATGCAAATGTATACGGAAAAATTCATGATATGTATCAAGATTGCAGAGGTTCATATAATATTAGAGATATCTCCATTTGTAGTAAAGCAGGTACGTTCTGATAAATAAATTTGGACTAAACATACTTATTGATAAAGGTACGTTTTGTCCAAAGTTAATGGAACGTTTTGTCCAATGGTAATGGTACGTATTGCTCAGTGATAATGGTACGTTTTGTCCAATTGGTGTCGTTTTGTCTACATTCTGGCTCAGTTACGTTTAATCCAGCACTTCGATAATCCATAGACTTCATACATGAGCATTCGTGGGGACTATATTTAAATTTGGAAGTGTACTAAATATATGCAGAATATGTCTCGGTTCAAATTATGAGCGGATATCTTCAGAGCTTATACACGCCAAGGGCTCCATTGAAGTTGGATACATAATGGGAATATTAATCCTCATTCGTTTGTTATTTAAGTACGTACATATGAGTGATGACTTTTAACCGCATTGCAAAATCAACAAATTGAATTGGCGGAGTTTAATGAACTTTAACGTGTCAAAATTCCCCACCACAATACTAAAGCGGTCGTTAATTTATGATGTAAAACATGTATCCCTTGCAGATATAGATGACTGTGATCCCAATCCTTGTTTGAATGCGGGATTATGTACGGACATGACAAAAAACTTCATGTGTGATTGTAACGACACGGGTTTCAATGGACCACGTTGTGAAAACAGTGAGTATAATTGTACCGCCACGTCGGCGTCACTACTGTTTTTTGCAATTTTGGCGCCTCTTCCTGAGCTCAATTCCTGACATTGGTGACATCATTTTTGGGGTTGATTCATTATTTCACGGAGACGCCTACATATTCATTTGTTGGAAAGTCACATAATTTTGTTTCATCAATTTTTGCTCCACGCATCCAACCCCGAACGGAGTCAACTTGGACACGTTAAATTAAGGTTTGTTATATCGCGGAGATACGTTTGCTGGCCATCAGTGATACGAATGATTTATCAATTTTATAGTTTTCCGCCATCAACACCATCCCTGAATCCGATGGCGGCACCCCGAAGTTGAATCATAGCACATCTTATATGTAAAATGGAGATGATTATATGCAGCTTTAGTGGAGATCGGCGACGACATATTATTTGATCCATTATTGTGGAAACCGCCTGACACCATTCGCCACTTTGGTATCTTTTATCGCATTATTAGTTTCCATATAGCTTGGATGTCATTAAATACGTAACTTCAGTAGATATCGGTGAGTTTGTGCAACGTTGACGCCCCTGCCAGCCATCATCCCTGAATCAGGAGGTGTCACTTTGGTATTTTAAACCATAAAATTAGTTTGGTGGGAACCGGCTACAAATACTTCGCATTGCCAACATACCTTCCACCAGAGTTGTTGACACCAGCCAATACCGTTTGCGCAACCCGATCGATGTTCAAAATTACTGCCATCGTGAGACATTCAAAATTCAAGTCATGTCAATCGTTCTTCCAAAAATGCAAGATCTCTGCATACATTACTATAGCTGAATGACCAGCGATTAAACATTTTATAAAGTGAGAAATCACATTGCTGACTGTGCGCACGTTGAAACGCATAACACTTTTTGAAACCCTACCCATTGCACTGAAGCCAACGAAATGAACTCATTCACACAATGAGATCGATCAAAACGTGCTTGCAAAACCCTTTTCCTTTATGACATTACGCTAACAGAAAACGATAATTATGATCTTATAGAAGTAACCTTGACATTTATGAAATCATCCAGATGATTCTCGCAATACAATCCATAAACGTTCTATTATCTTAACTTTCACGACACTAGAACACATACATTAGTATTCCCGACGTTCAGGCACATATCTCTTTACCAGAAGTTACTGTTCGTGTGAGTTTCAAGAACATGTCTTCCAGTGACACACTCTTTGTATCTATGATACAAATAAATATGTTTAAGATGGAGATGCAAAAACAAAAGCAAAATAAAATATATATTGTTTGCAGCATTTTGGCTAGTCACATTGTCATAGTCTCACATTATATAAAAGTGAAGTAAATGAGATTATAATAACTAATTATTCGTTGGTTCATAAATATTGTATCACAATAATCGCTTGTACCAAATTTCACAAATAAATTACTGACAGATTTTGAGAATATCCATTTAGAAATACAAGGACATTTGGCCAAACGTGCATCTGACCCGTAAATCAAATTACAATATATCACTATCAAATTCACTCTCGTCGTGGCAAGTAGTTTGCACGAACCACCGTCGACATTAGAAAACTTATCCATCTGTGACACAAGTTGTTTGAATACAAATATAGTAATGTCAACTGTTTGGATATTTATTCATTATCGAAGAGTGATTTAAACGGTTCCATCTGAATATCGAGAGCCAAGAGTCATTATTACAGTCTAATAATTCAAACTTGTAAAGAATACAAATGTATACGGAAAATTCCATGATATGTATCAAGGTTGCAGGGGTTCATGTCAGATTAGAGTTATCTCCATTTGTAGTAAAGCAGGTACGTTCTGGTCAATAAAGTTGGACAAAACATACCTATTGATAAAGGTACGTTTTGTCCAAATCAATTGAACGTTTTGTCAAATGGTAATTGTACGTTTTGTCAAATAGGTGTCGTTTTGTATACGTACATTCTGGCTCAGCTACGTTGAATGCAGCACCTCGATAATCCGTAGACTTCATGCATGATTATGGAGGTCAGTGGCCGAGTGGATAGCGTACTGGTCTCTCGTGCTAAAGGTACAGGTATCGATTCCCGGTCGGGTATTCTGACAAAAATCCAAACTTGGTCAGATTACCACGTTGTATGACTGAAAAGTCTCATTCGTGATCATAAAATATATATCCGAATACAAAACTGACGTCCCTTCACGGCGACATCATGTCCAGGTATGTTGTCGTGAGTGCGGTACGCTGTCGGGTCTGGAGCCGACATAAATGGCTGACCCGTGTACAGGCATGGGTGACTATATATGGGCACGTTAAAGAACTCCGCTGTAGGTTAGAGTAGCCCACCAAAGCACCGACGACAGTCGAGACATGGACCCTATCTGTAATGCCCGAAAATGGAGTTGACAGGTAATTCTATTGTTATTTAAGTACGTAAATATCAGTAATAACTTTTGACTGCATTGCAAAATCAACACATTGAATTGGCGGAGTTTAATGAACTTTAACGTGGCAAAATTACCCACCACAATACTAAAGCGGTCGTTAATTTCTATTGTTATCCTTCATCCCATTTTCCTCTCTTCTGATTGGCTGAGAGTGCGTCACATGGCGGGCGATAAATCACCATATTACCCTCGAGGGTAACATTGCCTCAGTTATTGACCGCTCAGCTGTTACCAGTAAACATAGAACTACGAAGAACTCACCGCGCAGAGATTCTCTGAAAGCTCTCTGATAATTTCGAAAAACACTGTTTTTATAAACCCCACTGTTTCATAACAACCGCGAACTGTGGTGTTTGCTAATTTGCATAATTGTGAGTTTTTTTATTTGCAATTAAAGCACGCTATGTATAAATGGTGTTATCACAGACACATATCTGTTATAAGGTGTAATATTCATATTGGACCTTTTTATATCAATAATAAAGACCGTGGGACAAATAGATAAACCTTATTATTCAGTTGGTGTGTGCTGCAGGCAGTCACACATACGATGTACATACGTTACAAATACGTTTATGTACTAGTTCAAATAGCCACTCTTAATTGAAACAATTGACTATTTCTTTTCTTCTATACCTTCCTCAGACTTCAGAGAATACCCGTATGTTGCGTAACAATCTGTGACATATGTCAATTTCCTTTTGCACTACTACAACGTGTTAGTTTCACATTTTTATATCAATAATAAAGACCGTGGGACAAATAGATAAACCTTATTATGTAGTTGGTATGCTGCAGACTATTAAGGAGGTTCGTGTGTACTCCATTGTCAGATAACAAAACAGTTATCACCCTTGTTTTCGTGAGACACGGGGATTTGTCGCCGCTCACGACCTGGAATGTCACCCTCGGGCCTGGCGGACCTCGGGTGACATTCCAGGTCTCGAGCGGGCGACAAATCCCCGTGTCTCACTCAATCACGGGCGATAACTGTATATTGTTATCCTTCATCACATTTCATCCCATTTTCCTCTCTTCTGATTGGCTGAGAGTGCGTCACATGGCGGGCCGTAAATCACCTTGTTATCCTTCATCCCATTTTCCACTCTTCTGATTGGCTGAGGGTGCGTCACATAGCGGGCGATAAATCACCATATTACCCTCGAGGGTAACATTGTTTCGGTTATTGATCGCTCAGCTGTTACCAGCAAACATAGAACTACGAAGAACTCACCACGCAGATTCTCTGACAGCTCTCTGATAATTTCGAAAAACACTGTTTTTATAAGCCCCACTGTTTCATAACAACCGCGAACTGTGGTGTTTGCTAATTTGCATAATTGTGTGTTTTTTATTTGCTATTAAAGCACGCTATGAATAAATGGTGTTATCAAAAACACATATCTGTTATAAGGTGTAATATTCCTATTGGACCTTTTTATATCAATAATAAAGACCGTGGGACAAATAGATAAACCTTATCATGCAGTTGTTATTTGCTGCAGACAATTGCACATACGATGTACATACGTTACAACTACGTTTATGTGCTTGATCAAATAGCCACTCTTTGCTGTTTATCAATTGACTATTTCTTTTCTTCAATACATTCCTCAGACTTCAGAGAATACCCGTATGTTGCGTAACAATCTGTGACATATGTCAAATTCTTTTTGCACCACTACAACGTGTTAGTTTCACATTTTAGCAATCTGGAAATGAACACGTCTGTCGGCGTCTTCACGGCCATTAAAATTTGAAACGAAACCGAACATTTCGCTGCATGGCTACTCAACTTTGAAATTGCTTTGCTCCTCTTTCCGTGAACCGATTTCCACCATGCAACCAGCAAACTGACCGGGGAATAGCTGCGCGAATGACGGGTCTGTTAATTGATCCAGATTATGAATGTTTTATTTTCTAAATAGCGATGATACCAACATAATATTAACTTTTCGAACTGGATTAAAGAATATATGCGCGCATTTATGCCTGCTATTAAGGAGGTTCGTATGTACTCCTTTGTCAGATAACAAAACAGTTATCACCCTTGTTTTCGTGAGACACGGGGATTTGTCGCTCGAGGTTAACATTGTCTCAGTTATTGACCGCTCAGCTATTACTAGTAAACATAGAACTACGAAGAACTCAACGTGCAGAGACACTCTCACAGCTCTCTAACAATTTTCGAAAACACTGTTTTTATAAACCCCACTGTACCATAACAACCGCGAACTGTGGTGTTTGCTAATTTGCATAATTGTGTATTTTTTAGTTGCAATTAAAGCACGCTATGTATAAATGGTGTTATCGCGGGCCCAAATCCGTTATAATGTGTAATGTTGCTATTGGGCCTTTTTATATCAATAATAAAGACCGTAGGACAAATAGATAAACCTTATTATTCAGTTGGTGTGTGCTGCAGGCAGTCACACATACGATGTACATACGTTACAAATACGTTTATGTACTAGTTCAAATAGCCACTCTTAATTGAAACAATTGACTATTTCTTTTCTTCAATACATTCCTCATACTTCAGAGAATACCTGTATGTTGCGTAACAATCTGTGACATATGTCAATTTCCTTTTGCACTACTACAACGTGTTAGTTTCACATTTTAGCAATCTGGAAATGAACACGTCTGTCGGCGTCTTCAGTGGCCATTTGAAACGAAACCGAACATTTCGCTGCATGGCTACTCAACTTCGAAATTGCTTTGCTCCTCTTTCCGTGAACCGATTTCCACCATGCAACCAGCAAACTGACCGGAGAATAGCTACGCAAATGACGGGTCTGTCAATTGATCCAGAATATGAATGTTTTATTTTCTAAAAAGCGATGATTTCAACATAAAATAACTTTTCGAACTGGATTAAAGAATATATGCGCGCATTTATGCCTGCTATTAACGAGGTTCGTGTGTACTCCTTTGTCAGATAACAAAACAGTTATCACCCTTGTTTTCGTGAGACACGGGGATTTGTCGCCGCTCTCGGCCTGGCGGCCCTCGGGTGACATTCCAGGTCTCGAGCGGGCGACAAATTCCCGTGTCTCACTCTATCGCCGGCGATAACTGTATAACATAAAACATGTATCTCTTGCAGATATAGATTACTGTGATCCCAATCCCTGTTTGAATGCGGGTTCATGTACGGACATGACAAACAACTTCATGTGTGATTGTAACGACACGGGTTTCAATGGACCAATATGTGAAAACAGTGAGTATAATGTCCAATTGTACCCCCATGTCGGCGTCAATATTGTTTGGCAATTTTGGCGCGTCTTCCTGAACTCAATTCCTGCCTTGGATGACATCATTTTGATTCATTATTTCATGGAGACGCCTACATATTAATTTGTTGGAAAGTCACAAAATGTGGTTTCATCAATTTTTGCGGCACGCATTCGACACAAACGGCGTCAACTCGGAAACGTTAAATTAAGGTTTGTTATACCGCGGAGATACGTGCGCTGGACATCAGCGATACGAATGATTTATCAATTTTGGTGTTCCACCATCAACACCATCCTTGGATCCGATGGTGGCACTCCGAATTTGAATCATAGCACGGATTATATCTAAAATGGAGATGACAATATGTAGCTTTAGTGGAGGTCGGCGACGACATGTTATTTGATCAATTATTGTGAAACTCGCCCGACACCATTCGCCACTTTGGTATCTGTGATCGCATTATTAGCTTCTGTTTAGCTTGGCTGTCATTAAATACCTAAGTTCGGTATAAATCGGTGAGTTTGTGCAACTTTGACGTCCCTCCCAGCTCTCATCCCTGGATCAGGAGGTGTCACTTTGGTATTTTCAACCTTACAATTATTTCCCTATAGCCAATGCACATGTTTAGTGGGAATCGGCGACAAAAACGTTGTCATTGATATTTAAATCATGTTTACAGTGAAAGTGTTAGGGGATTACTGCCATCTGACATGTGGTCCCGACAATGTTGTTTGTGATCAAGGAACTTGCAAATGTGAAGCATACCACTTATCGTCGACGTCACCAGGACTATGTGCACCAGGTGAGCTTCATATTCGTACATTATGTTGGGTTTAAAACGGGCCAAACTCACTTGCGGTCAGTTACTTGATCGTTGTGCATTCAGGGAGTATATACTTGAGGGGTCAATTAGGCCAAAACAATCGCCATAGTGTGGCTTTAGTGACTAAAGCATGAAACTTCAAATATATGTTGCTTAGTTATAAGGAACACTTTTTAGAGGGGGTGCCCGAGTGGGAGGACCTTTGTCAAGATAAACTCAGGTTTCCATGGCAACGGCGTCAAATATTTGGAGAAAAAGATGAGCAGGCCAACTGTTGAGAATCATGATGTTAACATATTTTGCCACCAATTGTGCATCAAACGGACTGGGCCACTAGGACATATAGGGTGAATGTTAATTGCTACGGTCAAGGTCATTGGACAAATGTCACATTTTGGTCCATGTTTTTATTAATTGTCTCGTATTTCGCTACCCCTAGTGCCTTAGTCATAAAAAATAATCCCCACCATAATACCAAACAATTAGGGCCCCATCACCACGTTCAATGTGATATATGACAAACTTGATATAAGATGACCACAAATGTCACAACATTAAATTTATACATAGTCACATTTTTTTAAAGTACTGATTTTTAAAATATTTGTGCCAATAACATAAGTCAAGATACCATCAGATCAAAATAAACACGATTGTGTGACTTTAGTAATTAAAGCTCGATACTTCACATATATATAGCTTAGTTATAGTGGACAATGTTTGGGTAGGGCTGCCCGAATGAGGGGTCATGTTTCTGGATATAATATGGTTTCCATGGCAACGGCATAAAATATTTGGATAAATGTTGAAAGAGGCCACTTTTGGCAACACGATGAGCCGTGTGTTTTAAGAAATAAAGTGAACTTATGGTGACATCAATGGTCCAAATGAACTGCTCCACTAGGTCATACATGATCAAGGTAAATTGCTAATGTCAAGGTCAAGGACACGGTCGCACGTATCTTATGCGCCGCAGCTGCTCGTATATAGGTAGTACTCAACCACCATCCCATCACGCCACCCATAGTATCTTATGCGCCGCAGGCGCTCGTATGTAGGTAGTACCCACCCACCACCCCATCCCGTCACCCATAGTATCTTATGCGCCGCAGACGCTCGTATATAGGTAGTACCCACCCGCTCGTATATATGGTATGGCGGGATGGGATGGTAGGTGGTTACTACCTATATACCAATATACGAGCGCCTGCGGCGCATAACATACTATGGGTGGCGGGATGGGGTGGTGGGTGGGTACTTACCAATATACGAGCGCCTGCGGCGCATAAGATACTATGGGTGGCGGGATGGGGTGGTGGGTGGGTACTCACCAATATACGAGCGCCTGCGGCGCATAACATACCGGGAGCAAAGTAGGCCAACATAGCAAATGTTAGTCGGGTCGGTTGATCCAGAAGCATGCCTATATCAGCGTATATGAGCGAGGTCAAGGTCAGGGACACGGTCGCACGTGAAATTGGACCCACCCATATTGTTCTCGGGATACAAAATTCGAGTCAGATCGTTCGAGCAAATTTTGAGTCTATAACATACATACATGCACACAGACAGAAGTTCCAATATATATATATATAAATTACTAGCTGATGTGCTCGACTTTGTCCGGGCTATTTAGGGATTTCTTTGAGATTGGTAGAATATACACATCGCAAAAGAAAAACTATCGATCGGTCCAGAAACATGCCTATATAAGCATATATGAGCGAAGTCAAGGTCAATGTCAAGGATGCGGTCGCACGTGAAATTGGACCCATCTGATGATAAGGCCCCCAGTTGGTGGCAGTCTAGACAGTTTGACCTATATGCAGTACTCCCGTCTAGACAGTTTGACCTATATTCTCCGCCCACGCACTGCATCATGGTCTATTTGTACCGGTTGGACATGTCCGGACATGACCCGCTGGTTATATCCAGACTTCTCCATATGAATGGTATATTATCTACATGTATATCACGTGATGATCTCGGTGGGGTAGCTTTAGTCTTGAATGTTAAAGGGACACTAGGCTCTCACTGGGGATGATTATTAAAGTGACACTCACTATGGATGAATGTTAAAGTAACACATGGCGCACACTGTGGGATAATGTTAAAGTGACACTCGCATTGAAAACTTCAAAAAATTCAAAACTTCAAAAATTTCAAAAACCTCAAAAATTTCAAAAACTTCAAAAATTTCAAAAACTTCAAAAATTTCTAAAATTTCAAAAACTTCAAAAATCTCAAAAAATTTCAAAAAAGTTTAAAAACTTCAAAATACTCTAAAAACTTTAAAAAATTTCAAAAAGAAACAAAAATGAAAAACTTTTAAAAAAATTCATAAATTAAAAAAATATGAAAAACTTAAAAAACTTCAACTTTTTCTAAAATTCAAAAATAATTTAAAATTAACGGTCTTTTAATATATCTAACCCACTGCCACTTCTGAGGGTTCCACACTACACCTGAGGGGATATTGAGTGGTCTACACACGTCTCCTAAACCCTAGAATAAGATCCAGCCCATAAGAAACTCTGCCTCCTGCAATGCCTGTCATTCGAATCTGACGCAATCCCTACTTCTGGCGCAATGCCTGAGTCATTCGAATCTGGCGCAATCCCTACTTCCGGCGCAACGCCTGAGTCATTGGAATCTGACGCAATCCCTCGTGAAACCTACCGGCTGACTCCACACCCATCGGCTAAGCGTTGTATCACATGCTTATTATTTGATCATATCGTGGAAATTCAATGTTTTGTCATCACTCATGAGATATAACCCATATCCACTGAAAAAGGGTGGATATCCTCTATTTATTCATAATTTTTCTTTGTTATCTTTTTTTTATCCCTCTTTTTTATCTACCACTTCCTGTTTTTATTCGCTCTTCTTGTTCTTACAACTTCTAATCCCTCATAATCTTCGAATATCCACTTTCATCTCCAAGTTTTTGAAAAAAATCCTTGTTTAGTAGCACCTCCAGATGGGCTCTATAGAATTTGAACGAAGCATCCATCTTGGATATTACTCTTTCTATGACTAAATCCGTTAGCACGCTCTACATATGCCATATAGGTAGCACGCTCTACAGATGTCATATAGGCCTCTTCACATCTTGTTTTCCATAATTTTAATAAATCGCTCCATTGACTGTAACAAATTAAATTACCCCCTCCCCATGTATTGAGAATACATCCTTGATTATTAATATTTCCTCCTTTCATGGTGTGCATGTTCCTTGGGACATCTTTGCTAATGTGAAGCCACACCTATTATATATATATATACAACTTTAAAAGCCCGCGAAAATATTACTCATATTATAGACTTCCCTTTGAAGACCTTTGTATGTGACAATGATCCGTAATATTGTTTCTAAGTGACACTGGCCAGTGAAACTGATACTACGGGTATGAACTAGCCAACTTCACATCGTAACAATAATAAAAGGGACACTTCATCTATATCAGTCTCAAAACGTGTTGGTACACATCTGTGTGGAAACTAAAACCAATCACTCTTCGTCCGTCATCCGTACATCATTATAATATAATTTTCTCAGAAACCACGGGATCCCTTTGGCTGAAATTTGGTCTCAACATGGGATCAGAAATTATCCATGGAAGACAACAGTGTCCGTGTGGGGAGAAGCTTCGTAGTGTTTCGCTGTCGCCATGGTGTTTGTTTGGGTATAGGCATGGGTGGTGAGTGTGGTTCTCATATGGTCTGAACTAGCCTTTACTGACTGAGGTCATTTAGTGCACATGTCATCACTTCACTGATAACCATTATATGGTCAAATCCCTACACTATCAAACGCAATGTTTCAATAATGGGTTTTCTTAAAATTTTGACTAAATATTGGTTATATTATACGCATCAGCGATCCTTCTTAATAACGCTCTGTATATTTTCAAACGCATTGCACTAAATGGGTTTGGAATAGCCACACATGAAAGGAGAAACTGAGGTCCTAGGTAGGTCGACTGCATATAGCAGTATATATGGGGTACAGACATGGACAGCAATGGGTTCCTCGTGGCTTCTGGCCTACACATGACATATTAAAGTTAACCACACTCATCGGCGCGCCTTTAATGGGCTATGAAGCGCCATACAGGCTCGAATCATGGCCTTCGTCATGTGTTTCTGTTTGAACCCACATTAGTAACTAAATAAAATCTTTCTCTCCAGGTTGTTTCACGCCATAACCTTGATTTGGAAAGCTTGAAGGGATAATTAAGCTTCAATTTAAATCCCAACATTATTTGAAGAACGTATCTGGTTAAACATGTCCACCATAGTAAGCTCATTTAATTCAAAGAGCTTCACACATAGTCCCACTAGTAATGATGTGTCGTTATTTACTGCAGAAATGGTCATATATATAAAATACAATACAACACATTTTGGTCACATACCTTAAAGGTGCACGTCACTTTCGCAAGATATCTAACTGACCATGTATAGAGTGGAATGACATGTCGTGTATCAAATGTATAATCAGTTCCAGTATTTCGTCCATAAGGCAGTTTTGGTTGTAACATCATTGTGTATGACGGTTCATTCATATGATACCTTAGCGGTTGCACACGATACTGTCTGTTGTATTTTATGTCTTATATCATGTATATTAATTGCTCCATGGATGGTAGGAGTATGGCATTGGTGTCTGGTTCTTCGATGTATTCTAGTCATAGTTCATTCATATTATTACTCTAAAATCTCCATTAAATGGAGAAACTAAAGAGCCCATATTATGTAGACTAGTGTATAAATACTTACTTCATGCATTATTTTCATCAATTATATGTATTATAACTCCCATCAAGATAGGCTGTTATACAGAGGAAACAAAGCATGTACCAAGTGACAGTCTGTACCAAGTGACAGTCTCATGTCACGAAAGGCCTACTATGTGGACACATGTTCTTATCAAAACGCTCTATTATGTAGGGGGTTATCAACCATCGGTCTGGAAAAGGCATACGAGCGGAACGCGTGTATACACATGTATTCGATGTACTCTTTAATCTTCGATTTCTCTTTATTGTCGTTAATTTATAGCATTATTAGTAGGAATCTAAACTCGCCGTTATATTGAGAAAATAATGCGTCAATACCAGTCAATACTGCTTTATTGGCGGTAAATGAAATTATTGAATCATGTATCGCAGCTAAACAAGCGAGACAACTGATCACAACACAAAAATTAGTAATATTGCTGAAGCCTTGAGTGGTTTGTAATACACAGTGTAAATTTTCATTATTGCTACCATTTAAGGAAACATGCCCCCGATAGGGCTACTATGCGAACACATGTCTATATTAATTTCACATATTCCTTACCGTTTATTCATATATACTCCAAGCTCTCTGTTAATACAGAGGCATCAAAACATTGGTCTGGAAAAGACCTACTATGTGGATGCGTGTATACATATTTACTTGATGTATTCTTTAATCGTTCATTTCTCTTTATTATCGTTCATTTATAGCATTATTAGAAGAAATTTAGTCTAAAATCTCCATTACACGGAGACAATAAAGAGCCCATATGGTGTAGACTAATGCATAAATACTTCATGTATTCTTTTCACCAATTATATGTATTGTACATCCTATACATTTAGTCTGTTATACAGAGGAAACAAAGCATGTACTACGTGGCAGTTTCATATGACGATAAGACCTACTATGTGAACACATGTGCATATTAATTTCACATATTCTTCTCAAAACGCTCTATTTTATACGGGGGTATCAAACATTGGTCTGGAAAAGGCCTGCTATGTGGACGCGTGTATACATATTGACTTCATATATGCATTCATAGTTCATTTCTCTTAATTGTCGTTCATTTAATAGCATTATTAGTAGAAATATAGTCTAAAACCGTCGGTATATGGATAATATATAGCGTCAATACTGTTTTATTGTTGGTAACTCAAATTATTGCATCATGTATCGCAACTAAACAAGCGAGACAACTCATAAATTCTTAATAGTTCTGATGTCTATGGCAGTTCACAGAGTGTATATTTTCATTGTTGTTACCATTTTAGTGCATAAATTACTGATTTCTGTGTAAGAACGCTGGTCTCCATTGTTGTTATGATTGTGCCTATAACTGTCCATATTCTTAAAGCAAGTACGGTACCTCTATGTGATATGATGTATACAAATTTCCATTTTCACAGGTAAATCACGTATAAACGCTCTTTAATGTATAGTTAAACTGAGTTTTCACATGCAGGGCTATGTCTTTGTGGACTATATACGTGGTATACTTCAGTATATACACGAAGTGAATGTGTTCTAAGTATGCGTATCTGATTTATGTATACGTCCGTGTTTCTTAAAGCAAATCCAATACATATTAGTGCGTTATATTATGATGTACATTAAGTGCCCTTTTCACTGTTAAATCAAGTAAAAAAGCCCCCTACTATAGTTAACTATTCAGTTCCACATACGCTATAAGCTCTATGGTGGTCCGGTGTGTCTTATCAATATGCACGCGCGCCAATTTTTTATCTAAGAACAATAACTCTAAACGATAAATAGAGGTACGAAGGCGGCGAGTTTATAATACCACACCATATTCGCTCATCTTTTCGCTGGTATAAGGACGATAGTTCTTCCCACGATTCGAGACAATACACGGGTGCCATTTGTGCAGAAATATATTATCGACGAACTACAATCTACAAAGGCATAAGAAAAGTAAAGACGGAGGTATGTCGGGAACACCATCGAATAACGATATATTCAGTCGATACGAAGATACTGAGTATGATCTAGATTGCATTTCTTATATCAGGATCATTTTGGATCGTATAACACCGTGTAGATACGCTTTGTTAGCGCTTCACAAATTTCCCCGGTGTATAATGACACTATCAGATGCCTTTATGACCATAATTGAAACCCATCAGGGCTCATCAATGTTTTCTAAATTGCCAAAACTGAGTGCATTTATGATGTTGCTTCATATCTGAGGATACCATGGGGTGTAATTTCATTGATTGCTACCACGCATCAAGGGTCAAAATACAATACACATTTCTCCTGACCAAGGCCTCAGAAAGTGTCTTTTCATCTATTTTTATCATATTTCATGAGTTCCAGCATGGAATGTTCACCTTCGCTAGCAATACTGTTCCCTAAAATTGCATATGGACTACATATGGACTGTGGATTGATCTCTAGGGACCCAATGGCTGTAATTAAATATATTTTTAAAACACATGGAGCTTAAGACATGAAATTTACAATTTTCCTGACCAAATTATGACCTACAATACACTATGAGGTCCCTTTATGTTCATAACTCAGTCATAAGTACTCATGAAGTGTCTTTTTATCCATTTTATCACATTTCATGGGTTCCAACGTGAAATGTTTACCTTCACTGCCGACATTGTGGCCTACAGTTGAAAACTTGAGAACATTTACGCTGTGTCTAGGCGACCGATGGGGTGTAATTACATTGATTGTTAAAACACATGTAGGATAAAATATGAAATTTACACTTTTCCTGACCAAATTATGGCTTACAATCTAGTATGAGATGCCGTTGTTGTCATAACTCAAAGTCATCAGAGCTCAGTAAGTGCCTTTTGATGCATGTTTATCTCATTTGATGAGTTCCAACATGAAATATACACTTTCCCTGGCAAGAATGTTGCCTAAAATTGCAAAATTGAGTCAATTTATGCTCTAGGTTAATGTCTAGGACACCACTCCCATGTCCCTTAATTCATTTTTTACCATAGATGAAGGGTCAAATATGAAATACATATTTCTCCTGACCAAATTATGGGGTACATTGGCACTATGAGATGACTTTATGTTCATAACTCAAAGATATGAGGTCTCGCGAAGTGTCTTTACATCTATTTTTATCATATTTCATGAGTTCCAGGATGAAATATTCACCTTACTAGCAATATTGTTGTCTAAAATTGCAAACGTTTTCTCAAAATATGAGATATTGCGCGAACTGTTAGTGAGCTAATTGATTTTTGTGTCAAATTTGATCCAACATAGACGAAAACATTCAATAATTTTGAAGGACTTACTCGAAAACTGAATTTTTTATTGTTTTTTTTTATAAATGTGAGGGTTATTTTCACACTAGCTCTTGGATATTCGTTCTCATGTCATCGTTTTTGTTTCAAAGTATTTGTTTTTTGTTGATAATTGACAACCCTGCATTATTTTGATCGAGAATGAAAAACAAAATATTGTATTTTTATGCATTGGTTCGTTATGGTCCTAATATGAAACATTTTAACTCAAATGCTATATTATTTCGGTTAAATACAAGCTATGTTAACATTTTTCTAGGAAATATTCATTTCTGCATCATTATATTTGCGATGATGAACACATTCACACATTAGACCGAATGGATTCGCACAAAGCCTTCCTTTATTATAAGATTTCGATAGAAATTATATACGTTTTCTCAAATTATAAGATTTTGGTCCAAATTTCATTTAAATACTTGATTGTTGCTTCCAACTGTATTTCAAATAGACGAAATATTTCCATTTTATTTAAAACAGACGAAATATTTACAATGCTTATCAAGTAATTACATTGTTCATCGATATTCGTTGTTAGATTATGGTTTTCTAACGTTTTATGAAGAGTAGTACTCAAAATTATATATTCCTTTTTTTTCTGTCAGTGTAAAGAGGCAACATTCTGCATATGCATATCTTAAAGAGTGCTTATATACTTTAACATTAAAGTATACATCATAACCCACATATTTGAACACATTACATTCGTGCATATAATGGCATATTGATAAGACACACCGGACCACCATAGAGCTTATAGCGTATGTGGAACTGAATAGTTAACTATAGTAGAGGGCTTTTTTACTTGATTTAACAGTGAAAAGGGCACTTAATGTACATCATAATATAACGCACTAATATGTATTGGATTTGCTTTAAGAAACACGGACGTATACATAAATCAGATACGCATACTTAGAACACATTCACTTCGTGTATATACTGAAGTATACCACGTATATAGTCCACAAAGACATAGCCCTGCATGTGAAAACTCAGTTTAACTATACATTAAAGAGCGTTTATACGTGATTTACCTGTGAAAATGGAAATTTGTATACATCATATCACATAGAGGTACCGTACTTGCTTTAAGAATATGGACAGTTATAGGCACAATCATAACAACAATGGAGACCAGCGTTCTTACACAGAAATCAGTAATTTATGCACTAAAATGGTAACAACAATGAAAATATACACTCTGTGAACTGCCATAGACATCAGAACTATTAAGAATTTATGAGTTGTCTCGCTTGTTTAGTTGCGATACATGATGCAATAATTTGAGTTACCAACAATAAAACAGTATTGACGCTATATATTATCCATATACCGACGGTTTTAGACTATATTTCTACTAATAATGCTATTAAATGAACGACAATTAAGAGAAATGAACTATGAATGCATATATGAAGTCAATATGTATACACGCGTCCACATAGCAGGCCTTTTCCAGACCAATGTTTGATACCCCCGTATAAAATAGAGCGTTTTGAGAAGAATATGTGAAATTAATATGCACATGTGTTCACATAGTAGGTCTTATCGTCATATGAAACTGCCACGTAGTACATGCTTTGTTTCCTCTGTATAACAGACTAAATGTATAGGATGTACAATACATATAATTGGTGAAAAGAATACATGAAGTATTTATGCATTAGTCTACACCATATGGGCTCTTTATTGTCTCCATGTAATGGAGATTTTAGACTAAATTTCTTCTAATAATGCTATAAATGAACGATAATAAAGAGAAATGAACGATTAAAGAATACATCAAGTAAATATGTATACACGCATCCACATAGTAGGTCTTTTCCAGACCAATGTTTTGATGCCTCTGTATTAACAGAGAGCTTGGAGTATATATGAATAAACGGTAAGGAATATGTGAAATTAATATAGACATGTGTTCGCATAGTAGCCCTATCGGGGGCATGTTTCCTTAAATGGTAGCAATAATGAAAATTTACACTGTGTATTACAAACCACTCAAGGCTTCAGCAATATTACTAATTTTTGTGTTGTGATCAGTTGTCTCGCTTGTTTAGCTGCGATACATGATTCAATAATTTCATTTACCGCCAATAAAGCAGTATTGACTGGTATTGACGCATTATTTTCTCAATATAACGGCGAGTTTAGATTCCTACTAATAATGCTATAAATTAACGACAATAAAGAGAAATCGAAGATTAAAGAGTACATCGAATACATGTGTATACACGCGTTCCGCTCGTATGCCTTTTCCAGACCGATGGTTGATAACCCCCTACATAATAGAGCGTTTTGATAAGAACATGTGTCCACATAGTAGGCCTTTCGTGACATGAGACTGTCACTTGGTACAGACTGTCACTTGGTACATGCTTTGTTTCCTCTGTATAACAGCCTATCTTGATGGGAGTTATAATACATATAATTGATGAAAATAATGCATGAAGTAAGTATTTATACACTAGTCTACATAATATGGGCTCTTTAGTTTCTCCATTTAATGGAGATTTTAGAGTAATAATATGAATGAACTATGACTAGAATACATCGAAGAACCAGACACCAATGCCATACTCCTACCATCCATGGAGCAATTAATATACATGATATAAGACATAAAATACAACAGACAGTATCGTGTGCAACCGCTAAGGTATCATATGAATGAACCGTCATACACAATGATGTTACAACCAAAACTGCCTTATGGACGAAATACTGGAACTGATTATACATTTGATACACGACATGTCATTCCACTCTATACATGGTCAGTTAGATATCTTGCGAAAGTGACGTGCACCTTTAAGGTATGTGACCAAAATGTGTTGTATTGTATTTTATATATATGACCATTTCTGCAGTAAATAACGACACATCATTACTAGTGGGACTATGTGTGAAGCTCTTTGAATTAAATGAGCTTACTATGGTGGACATGTTTAACCAGATACGTTCTTCAAATAATGTTGGGATTTAAATTGAAGCTTAATTATCCCTTCAAGCTTTCCAAATCAAGGTTATGGCGTGAAACAACCTGGAGAGGAAGATTTTATTTAGTTACTAATGTGGGTTCAAACAGAAACACATGACGAAGGCCATGATTCGAGCCTGTATGGCGCTTCATAGCCCATTAAAGGCGCGCCGATGAGTGTGGTTAACTTTAATATGTCATGTGTAGGCCAGAAGCCACGAGGAACCCATTGCTGTCCATGTCTGTACCCCATATATACTGCTATATGCAGTCGACCTACCTAGGACCTCAGTTTCTCCTTTCATGTGTGGCTATTCCAAACCCATTTAGTGCAATGCGTTTGAAAATATACAGAGCGTTATTAAGAAGGATCGCTGATGCGTATAATATAACCAATATTTAGTCAAAATTTTAAGAAAACCCATTATTGAAACATTGCGTTTGATAGTGTAGGGATTTGACCATATAATGGTTATCAGTGAAGTGATGACATGTGCACTAAATGACCTCAGTCAGTAAAGGCTAGTTCAGACCATATGAGAACCACACTCACCACCCATGCCTATACCCAAACAAACACCATGGCGACAGCGAAACACTACGAAGCTTCTCCCCACACGGACACTGTTGTCTTCCATGGATAATTTCTGATCCCATGTTGAGACCAAATTTCAGCCAAAGGGATCCCGTGGTTTCTGAGAAAATTATATTATAATGATGTACGGATGACGGACGAAGAGTGATTGGTTTTAGTTTCCACACAGATGTGTACCAACACGTTTTGAGACTGATATAGATGAAGTGTCCCTTTTATTATTGTTACGATGTGAAGTTGGCTAGTTCATACCCGTAGTATCAGTTTCTCTGGCCAGTGTCACTTAGAAACAATATTACGGATCATTGTCACATACAAAGGTCTTCAAAGGGAAGTCTATAATATGAGTAATATTTTCGCGGGCTTTTAAAGTTGTATATATATATATAATAGGTGTGGCTTCACATTAGCAAAGATGTCCCAAGGAACATGCACACCATGAAAGGAGGAAATATTAATAATCAAGGATGTATTCTCAATACAGGGGGAGGGGGTAATTTAATTTGTTACAGTCAATGGAGCGATTTATTAAAATTATGGAAAACAAGATGTGAAGAGGCCTATATGACATCTGTAGAGCGTGCTACCTATATGGCATATGTAGAGCGTGCTAACGGATTTAGTCATAGAAAGAGTAATATCCAAGATGGATGCTTCGTTCAAATTCTATAGAGCCCATCTGGAGGTGCTACTAAACAAGGATTTTTTTCAAAAACTTGGAGATGAAAGTGGATATTCGAAGATTATGAGGGATTAGAAGTTGTAAGAACAAGAAGAGCGAATAAAAACAGGAAGTGGTAGATAAAAAAGAGGGATAAAAAAAAGATAACAAAGAAAAATTATGAATAAATAGAGGATATCCACCCTTTTTCAGTGGATATGGGTTATATCTCATGAGTGATGACAAAACATTGAATTTCCACGATATGATCAAATAATAAGCATGTGATACAACGCTTAGCCGATGGGTGTGGAGTCAGCCGGTATGTTTCACGAGGGATTGCGTCAGATTCCAATGACTCAGGCGTTGCGCCGGAAGTAGGGATTGCGCCAGATTCGAATGACTCAGGCATTGCGCCAGAAGTAGGGATTGCGTCAGATTCGAATGACAGGCATTGCAGGAGGCAGAGTTTCTTATGGGCTGGATCTTATTCTAGGGTTTAGGAGACGTGTGTAGACCACTCAATATCCCCTCAGGTGTAGTGTGGAACCCTCAGAAGTGGCAGTGGGTTAGATATATTAAAAGACCGTTAATTTTAAATTATTTTTGAATTTTAGAAAAAGTTGAAGTTTTTTAAGTTTTTCATATTTTTTTAATTTATGAATTTTTTTTAAAGTTTTGAATTTTTGTTTCTTTTTTAAATTTTTTTAAATTTTTTGAGTATTTTGAAGTTTTTAAACTTTTTTGAAATTTTTTGAGATTTTTGAAGTTTTTGAAATTTTAGAAATTTTTGAAGTTTTTGAAATTTTTGAAGTTTTTGAAATTTTTGAGGTTTTTGAAATTTTTGAAGTTTTGAATTTTTTGAAGTTTTCAATGCGAGTGTCACTTTAAAATTATCCCACAGTGTGCGCCATGTGTTACTTTAACATTCATCCATAGTGAGTGTCACTTTAATAATCATCCCCAGTGAGAGCCTAGTGTCCCTTTAACATTCAAGACTGAAGCTACCCCACCGAGATCATCACGTGATATACATGTAGATAATATACCATTCATATGGAGAAGTCTGGATATAACCAGCGGGTCATGTCCGGACATGTCCAACCGGTACAAATAGACCATGATGCAGTGCGTGGGCGGAGAATATAGGTCAAACTGTCTAGACGGGAGTACTGCATATAGGTCAAACTGTCTAGACTGCCACCAACTGGGGGCCTTATCATCACCCATCATATTGTTCCTGGAATCAAAGAAGGCCCATTTTGTTCCCGGGATCAAAGTATGCCTACATACCAAATTTGAGTCGGATTGGTCGAGCAGTTTTCGGGTCTATAACACATACTTACATACATATATGCATACATACATACATACGTACACACGGACATACAAACATACATACAGAAGTTCCTAAATATATAATAGACTATCCACTGCGCTGTGTAATAGTCATGCTTTTCCATACACACATATGTGCTGAGTGGTGGATACAATGCGCATGCTTCCATAGAACCGTTCACAATGTTATCAAATTGGTAACTTTTGAGTGTTCTGTTCACAGAGGGATGGAATAGAATAGGTAATATTCACTTCATGCACACACACACATCTGCTCGTTTTATGGTTAGAATCACAGAAGTTCGCGACAATGATTCATACCGCATTATTCAAAATTTATTTCTGTAAGATTGTTCCGAAATGTTAGTAGTATAAGGGCTCACAAGATCAATAGTAAACAAAATATTATCACCAGTTGAATTAGACAAAGAAATATCATTAAAATATGATTAAGAATATTCAATTACGCAATTACCGTAGATCATATTTAAAACTCTGAAATTTATGGCCATGCGAATGACATTCATTACTTAAAATTGGAAAATGGAATTCACATATAAGACACCGTTCTTTCTAGTTGTTTGTGAAATATGTACATATGTTATTGAAGAATAACTTGTCCCAAATGAAAATTTTATCAAATGATTCCACCCATCTATGTTATTACCTTTTTTTGACAGGGTAGTCTGAGAATCATAGGTTTTAATACATTATGGTACAATATACAACATGACTAGGGTGAATGACATCCAATAAAAGATTCCTTTGTTCTAATATCACAAATATATGGGAGTTTTACCATTTTTACAATTAAGGCAACTGGTAGAGATCATATTCGTGATTTGAAAGATTTTAAAAACATCCCAGCAACTATGGCATACCTTCCTGCTTAGCGTTTAACAATCCCCACCATCCCCTCTTTTTAGACCAACTTGCACCTGCAGGTCACTTCCCTCATCTGATACTCACCAACATACTATATGTGGGTATTCATGGTGAGCTCTGGGTGGGAGCTAAAAACAATGTTCCCCGAAATTAGTTGAAAAATATGACAGCTATTTTTAATTTTACATTTGAATACATCGGCACACTCTGCAGCCAACATTTATTAGAGAAATATTCTTACAATTTACAGTCATGTTTAGGTTCATGTTTAGAATGAGGCAATACAAAACATGCAAAAATTGTGGTTGTTCAAGTCCTTTGCCGACCGGGTTTGTAAATGGTCCATGCTGTCAATTAAATGCCTACAAATGATAAAAGTGTTAGGGGAAAATATTGACATAGATTATGCTGACCTGACCTTGATCAGTCTCATCCGGGTAACCTCGGTAAACCACCTCCAACAATGTTCACCTTGAGGTAACTCGACCAATATGACAAGTTTCATGATTTTGATACTATAGTCACGATTCATGCGATTCTTACGGGACCCCGTTATCTCCAAGGATTCGGAAATAAATTGCATAAGGGATCCGATGTATGTACGAAATAGGAACGTGCATTGATTCCCTGTTAGATATGAGAATAGAGTAACAGTGGCATGATAATTACTTTTTGTAATATTGACTCTGCGTGGCCGTGTTTTAAAATATATCATAATGTGGCTCCAGAAACCATCCCCCGTTAGTAACCTTGACATATATGGACTATCCTGATTGGCTGAAAACATTAGGGTACCGATATGCAGACTTGCGATGGTTGAAAGCTATTGTGGTGCATATAGTATCAATTACATTATTTCGCCACAATAAAACATCAGTTATTTATCATTATGGCATTGTTCTGGTATTTGAACTGTGTCCTCTGTTTGACCTTGAAATACGACTCCTCCATCGGACACCACGTCGCAAAAGTTGCATCTATACCTAATCATTCTATATGTGAAGTTTCATGCTTTAGTATAAGCAAACATAGTCATAGTCATACAATCGTGTTTATTTTAGGTCTGATGATCCCTTAATTCGGAGATGGATCGTGAGTTTTGTATTTGAATAACTACAGGGCTCATCTGGTATCCACAGTGGGCTTTTTCAACATTTCTCCAAATATCTTATGCTGTTGTCATGGAAACCATATTTTATCCTGATCCACCCCTTCATCCAAAAGATTTCCACCATAACTAAGCAACACATTTGTGAAGTAGAGTGCTTTAGTTACTAAAGTAACAAAATCGTGTTTATTTTGGTCTGATGGTAATATATCGTGATTTAAGTACTGCCTCAAATACTATAAAACTTAGTACTTAAAATGTGATTAAATATCAACTATAAATGTTGTGACATGTGATCGTCGTGTATCAAGTATATGTTATGAAATTGAACGTGGTGATGGTGTTCAAACGTTTGTGTATTGTGATGGGGATTGCTTTTATAACTATAACTAATACACGTGCTAGAAGTAGCGGAATAGGAGACAATCTATACAATATATATATATATATACCTTTTTCCAAAGACATTGACCTTAGCAGTTGACCTTGATCCTACATGTACTATGGCATAGTCCGTTGATGGACAATTAATGGCACTATGCGTTCACATCATTTCTTCAAATGTTGACAGTTACTGAACTATACCAAATACGTCATATATCAAATTGAACACGGTGATTGCGCCCTACTTCATATGCATTATGGTGGGGATTGCTTTTATGACTAAAGCACTAGGGGTAGCGGAATATGAGACAATTATAAATAATAGACCAAATATCACATTTTTTCAATGACCTTATTAATTGACCTTGACCGTATATGTCATAGTGGCTCACTACGTTTGATAGACCATTATTGTCACTATGAGTTAACATAATTTCTTCAAACATTAGGCTCGTTGGTTCTCAACAGTGGGCTTTTTAAATTGTTCTCCAAATATTTTATGCCGTTGCCATTAAAACCTGATTTTATCCCGACGCAGGACGCCCCCACCTGGGCACCCCCTCCAAAAAGTTTTCCATATGAATAACCAACATATCTTTAAAGTTTCATACTTTAGTCTCTAAAGTCATATTAAACCCTAAGGGACTTCACTATACATGATATATACACACAAGGTTGGTTCTTTTGTAATGACATTATGTTACGACTTTATAAGCATGTCCTGTTTTGGGGCGATATGTCGGTGATAACACCGTAAACAGTACTGTTATTTCTTATAAGTTTTTCATATAAGCTTTGTCTGATAAGGTTTGCAAACAACAGTGCAACCTCTCTAAATTGTTTAATTGATTCACGTATCTGGGAGTGTTGGTCAGGTGCTTTCTGTTTTGTGTTGTTTCTACGTGTAGAGGATCGATTTTACCGGAACACCAGTTGTTCAACATTTTCTACACCCGTAAAACTGATGTCAATTTGTAGTCGAAGGGACGAAAATCCCCAACAAAACAAATCAAACCGAACGAACCAATGAACTAATAAACTGTTCAAAACTATGAAATATGAGTTGTATCGACTTGCCAGAGTCTTGATGAATACTACATAATGGTTGTGTAATTACATAGTAACAAATGTCAATGTGTATCAATCATATTCTGTATAATTATGCCAGAACAGGTTTGTGTGACAATATTCCTAATTATGAACAACTTCTAACCCTATAAATTCGGTGGTTGATCATTGTATAACACCAGCCTCTGAATTAAACGTGCGATGGACGAACGGACTGATGGATTAATTAACTTTAGTGTTAATTATTTGTTTATGAAGGTAAATCGTATTTTCATGATTATTCAGAACGTATGGGGTTATAATATGAATTGTTTTAGTTTTATTATCGGCGTAGAATCGCCTCATTTTAGTCCATAACTAACATAAAATGAGATTGCTTAGTACCATTATCGACTCATAATGACTCATACTTCGAAAATCTGTACTCGCAACCGAGCTTTGACTCAGAACAATTTAACCGTATTAATTCTTTTGTTGACCGAGAAGTGACCAATACAAGTGAAAGTAAAATTGACAAGAATATCATATTCCCGGTAACAGAGAGCGAACTGGGTGATGTTTGTCAAAATCTTAATCGCGGTAAAGCTGCAGGGTGGGATCTCATCGCAAACGAACATATTATATATGGTGGCCCTGTGTTAATCCAGGCGGTGTCAGACCTGCTTACTGATATTATTACAGAACAGACAGTCCCTGAACGTATGAAGCGCGGTGTTATTATCACTTTATATAAAGGAGGCTCCAAACCAAAAACAGATTACGACAGTTATAGAGCCATCACTTTGATGCCTGTACTTTACAAAATACTTGAAAAAATAATCCAGACTCGATTAGAGCGATATACACCATACTTACTCGAAGTTAACCCATTGCAGCACGGATTCCAAAAAGGAATAAGTGCCAACATGACCTCCTACTTGATGAGAGAATGCATTTCATACGTATCCGAAAGCAAACAAAATTTGTATTCGTGTTTCCTTGATGTTTGGAAGGCCTTTGACACCGTCTGGGTAAATGGTCTATTGTATAAACTTTACGAACGCGGGGTGCAGGGACATTTGTTCACATTAATATACAACCTTTTGACAAATGTATCATGTTCAGTTCGATACCAACATACTTCATCTCAGTGGTTTAATGTATTACAGGGAGCTAGACAAGGAAGTATATTGTCGCCATTTTACTATATGATTTACGTAGATGAATTGATCAACCAATTAGCCAGCTCAGGATATGGACTACAAATGTTGGGCATAAATTGCACCAGCCCTACACACGCGGACGATATGGCGTTACTGTCTCTCAGTAAAAAGGGTTTACAAAAACTTTGTGAAATATGCGTATCTTACAGCAATACATGGAGGTACAGATATAACCCAAATAAATGCTGTATAATTGTTTTTAATGAGACAAAAGTAAATTATACTCGTCAAAATCGCGCATGGAATCTAGGGGAATCTCAGATCAGGGAGGATACGCGAACAACTCATTTGGGGATACCACTCGATAAATACGATTTCAACGGTGCCTTCGTTGAAAATATTTGCAAAAAAACTAGAAGTACGTTTATGATGCTCACAAATGCTGGTGTTCATCCGGGTGGTATAACTCCAAAGAACTGTTCGATTATCTACTCGTCTGTGGTACTTCCGAGGGGATTGTACGGTTCTGAATTACTTTGGAATTTGTCTCAGAATAACCGTGATCGTCTGGAAAGAACACATCGATTTTGCGTTAAATTTTTCCAGAGTCTACATACACGCACAAAGACAGAAATAGCACTTGGGCTAGTCGGTCTTCCTCCACTCATGTCTTTGATCGATAAACGCAAACTCTCATTCTTTGGCTCGCTTTGTAATCTGTCGCTAAACAAAACTGTTAAAGCTATTTTCTTAACCCGTTTGTATCAATATGTCGTGGGGTGTTCAGAGATAAGCGATAAAACATTCATAGCTGACATTATTACTACACTCCAGAAATATAACATGGTCGACTACCTGATCACTTTTATTGATTTACACGAATTCCCGAATAAACTAACATGGAAAAATGTATTGAAAGACAAATGGAAAATCGGGTGTTCTGAAGAGTGGACAGCAATTATAAATGGCGACAATAGACTTGCTCGGTTCGCTGCCATACAACCAGAATTAACCATGTCTCACCTTTGGGGAAAATGTCGATGCTTCCCAAAATATAAATCATCGTACACGCTTGTTGCCCGCCTTATGGCTATATTACCTGGTGAGAAACAGGTATGTCCTCTCTGCAGCCACGAACACAGCGACGTTGTTAAACATACCATATGCGAATGTACGTCAATAACGTCGGAGAGGAACCTTGTAGAATTCGACATTTTGAACATATTTGATATAGAATTCTACCTAAAGTTTGACAAACTGAGTCCAGAATCTAAAACTCGAATTTTACTTTCTGGACTATCAGATTTCATGACGATTCCACTTGAATATACGGAGGACCCAATTAATTTTTTTGTTAAAAAGTCTGCTGATCTATGGAAACGCTACGTTGACCTAATAACTTTATCTGAGAATGTGACGAATTAAGAAACAGCAGCTCCAGCAGATCAGTAAAGGTTGACATATTTCAATATATAAGTAAAGGAAATATACATACATGTAACAGCTATGCTCGGGTGGGCATTATTCGTTATTGCCACACACTCTTGGCAAAATGGTCGCTGACAATTGGGCTTGTTCTCTGCGCGATACATTTACCCGATAATGCTTGGAATACATTTGCATTAAAAACATTTTATGTCTATGTACATGTAGATAATGCATTATAGGTTCGTATAAGCTCACTTGGTGCATGCATGAATGATGTGTATGTAATAGATTATGACCGTGCCAATGTTCTACTTGCATTGAATCTATAATATATTCTTATTATCTCATTGTAAATAAATTATATATGGCGTTATGTCCCATGTGTGTATATCTTTTTCCGTTGTTTTATTTGTCTTTGTGTAATTTAATTGTATATGTATCAATGATCTCCCACGAGGAGGAAATAAAGATATATATATATATATATATAAACCTGTGTGAATATTTTAGGTCGATTACGAACCTATGTGAGAGAGGATATGTTGGATTTTTCTAACACAATGGTCACTTGTTGTGATCGCCGACGATTTAGTGTGTTAATCTTATCATCATCGCAAGTTTATTGTTATATGCTTTATTCTCTGATCCAAGATATACTATGTAATATGTATAATAAGTAGTACTATGTATGGACATTGAGAGAAAACAAGTATTTTTTTTACAAACGATAGACAGCAGAAATATATCACATATATACAATATATACATAAACCACCGGTTTTTCTACTCACACAGCCAATGTGAATAAATCATCACAATTGTCATCATTGGCATCGTCATCACCATATTCATCATCGTCATCATCATTCTCATCCTCATCACGCCATCTTCATCAACATCGTCGTCGTCGCCTGACCCTCAACTTCACCATCATAAACATGGTCACCGTATTATCTTTGTCCTCTTCTCCAACATCGTCGTTGTAAACATCGATAATGGCCGGCATAGCCAATATCATAACAGCATAGTCGTCGTTACATAATAGTAGTAATACTAATAATACTAATCATAATAATTATCATCATCATCACTATCACCCTCATCATCATCGCAATTAGCACAATCAACATCATGATAATCAATGTCATCATCATTCTTATTCCCATCACGCAATCTTCATCACCATCAACGTCGTCGCCTGACACTCAACTTCACCATCATACAAACATCACCATATTATCATCTTTATCCTCTTCTCCATCATCGTCGTTGTAACAATCGATCATAGCCGTCATAATCAATATAATAACAGCATAGTCGTCGTTATATAATATTAGTAGTAATAATAATTATTAATCATAATAATAATCATCATCATCATCACTACTATCACCATCATCACATTCACCCTCTTCACCACCTTCATCATCATCATCATCATCATCATCATAATCGAGTAGTGTTAATGACCTGATTAATAATTCGGATACAAACACATAACCTACGCAACGCAGCCAAATCGGTCATGTTCAATATATTATTAATTACATGTCATATCAGAAAGGCTCATTTACAAACTCAAAACCACCATTTCTCTTCAGCCCCGACGTTCAGTGCTTTTGCATACGGACAACTATATAGCCCTGTATATAGAAACGACGTACCGGTAAGTACATTATTGCCTGATATACATACATGGCCGGTGAGTACATTATTGGACACTAGTCCTTTCAAATAATGAACTACAACTGATAATAAATAATTGCGAATATGGTACTATGTCATTATAATTTGTGTTATTTCGATCAGTTTTCGTTTGGTCATATCCGTATTTGCGATCACCGTTTCGAGAAACCAAACATGGGCACACGAACTTTGCATGCAATAATCGATTCCTACCACTGACTGCACACACAGAACATTTGGTTTCCCGGTGAACCAAAACTGGTTCCCTGGTTAGTCCCATTATGAGAACCAGACATGCATGTTTTGGTTCTTCGCGAAGATTCAAAATAAAGAACCAAATAAAGTACACAACAGACAATCCGATTCAACATTAATCAAACTTGTTTCAAAATTTTGGCCTGATGGGAGAAGTTCCCGACATCCAATCTGTTTCTGAATGGTCTATTAGTTCGTCAATACGCTATAATTTCTAAAAATGTATATCACGATGTTAGTTCACCGAATAGATGTTCTGATATTTGAAGGAAATTTTAGAATGCTCCTTATCTTTTGCACCGGGTTCGGGCGATGAACGTTCTTTACGAAGTAATGCTTTTGAGGGATGAACGCTCTTTATTTGGTACTAATTTTGAGCAATGTGCCCTGTTTATAAAAGTCGACCATTTGAGCTTAGCTAACCTGACAAAAATTCAAAAAGTGTTAAAATCGATTTCTTTACCATCAAAATACAACAACAACAGTTCTTCAAAATACGCTTTTGTTATCAGAATCGATTTATTGCAACAAAATAATGCTAACCACTGTCAACTATGGTAAATTTTCAAATTTCCCAAAACTTGCTAGTTATCAACATTTTGTTCATTAAAATATGGACGTATTAAGGTATCACCAAATTTGACCGTATTACCACTTGATTTTAAAGTTATCCATCGTCATCCGCAATTTTGTCCGACTCCGTTTGACCACGTGTTTCTGGGCTACACACATAAAAGTACACGTTAATACATATTTATAATAATGTGGTATCACGTTTTGTGGCCGACATTCGATGTCTGCCATTCAGTCCACCCGTCCGTCTGTTTGCGTCTGATTTCCGTGTGATAAGGGTATAGGTCTCACCTGGATGCCATTACATTGTGTATACGGATATTTAATATGACAAATTACAGGTTAAGTTATAATTTGGGTTTCCGTCCGGCGATGTTCACGAGAGTTATGGCACCTTGATTAAATTACCAGGTGCGGGTTTGCCATGCCCTGGTGACGTGTAGTTGGAAGTCATTCGCTACAGTTTTGTCTGGTGTGTTACCTTGTTTTTAATTTATATAACACCATTCTGACTGGTCTATCATTTATATTGCTTATAACGGACATGGGCACCATGAACCCAAACAAATTCACATATACATGTATATATGCTGTTAATCCAATTAAGGTGTGCTAGGCTGTTATATTCTATTATTTGTGTTACCTTTAACTTGAGATTTGTAAACTGCCACAATGTAGACTGCTCTGGACATCATTAGTGGAGTTTCCACTACCGAAGTCCAAGACACGGGTGCCACTACTGTATGGCCGGGATACGAGCATCCCCCTGCTAATAAATTATGGGCATCACAAAACAAAGCGAACTTATGGTGGGTTTTGTTGTTATGTCGGACAGGTCATCTCTAAACTACACTATATGATATGTTACTGACGCTGTCACATTTATTTTACAGATGACAGATGACACAGGCAGAGGTTTAAATGTGATAACATTCGATCACTCAGACGTGAGTTATATAGTGCAATAAACGCGATCGAGTATCCACCGACCCAAAACGAAGATACATCCAGAGTTATAATGTAACAACATCGATCTACCGATCCAAAAACATAGATACATCGAGAGTTATAACGTAACCACAGCGATCTACCGATCCCAAAACACAGTTAATCGAGAGTTATAATGTAATAACATCGATCTACCGATCCCAAAACGTAGATAAATCGAAAGTTATAACGCAAACACAGCGAACTACCGATCCCAAAACATAGATAAATCGAGAGTTATAATGTAACAATAGCGATATACCGATCCCAAAACATAGATAAATCGAGAGTTATAACATAACAACAGCGATCTACCGATCCAAAACATAGATACACCGAGAGTTATAATGTAACAGTAGCGATATACCGATTCCAAAACATAGATACACCGAGAGTTATAATGTAACAATAGCGATATACCGATCCCAAAACATAGATAAATCGAGATTTATAATGTATCAACCGCGATCTACCGATCCCATAACAGATAAATCGTGTTATAATGTAACAACCGCGATCGATCTACCGACCCCAACACACCTCATATGGACACGAGTGGATAGCGAAATATATATACTTAATCACCATTAGATAGCTATTGACATGCAAACGCAGTAACAGGTGCCACGCGATGCAATTTCGAATTGAGTATCCAAAGCTAATCGCTAATCGTAAGTGTGATAACTCTATAGAGAAAATAAGTGGAGATTTGTATGATGAGTTTACAGTACCACAAGTGATAAACTTTGGTCTGCCATAAGTGAATATCTTTTCTTGGGTGGGTGTGATTTGGGGTGGTTGTTATGCAAACTCTCTTTAAAGGCACTTCTTCAACTATCTCTATTATTTCGGCGCTCTGTCAAATAATTTCTTTAAATATCTCGTGAGGAATTCTAGCTTCAAATGCAATCCTAACCTCACGTAGCACATTTTACTGAGATCATATAGCAATCGCTATCTAATTGTAAACCCCGATTTAGTTCCTTTCGCTATTTAATCGTTTGCGTATTGGCTGCCACAACACATAGCTAACTCGAGGGTTCAATTTTAACAACCGCGATATATATATGGCAGATTTTGATGCAGAAAAATTCGACGCATTTGTAACCGGTTACTGGTTTACAAACACATCGTGTGTTTTACAGTTGATTCACAATTTGCTCGTGTGATAGCTACAATAACAATAACCCAGTTACAAATGCGTCGTATGTTGTTGTTGTTGTTGTTGTTGTTGTTTTTGACATTTGGAAGTCATTTAGAGACAATAACTCCAACTATAAAAAAGACAATATTTCACATTTCCTTGTAAAAAAATTGTTACAGAGTTATATTTGGAAGTCGATTAAACATTCCAAAGTGTTTTTGTCACAAAGTTGTAAAATGAATGGTTATTACCAGGGAATAACTCCAACTATAAAAATGAAAACGTTTCACCTATTCCTGTAATAAAAGTCGTTTACAAATCCGACGTGTTTTTGTCACAAGTTACATATGCTTACCATGAATAACTCCAGCTATAAAGATGAAAATATTTCACAATTCCTATAAAAGAAAGGGTTACTAAGTTCCATTTATAAGTCGTTTAAACAATCCGACGTGTTTTTGTCAAAATGAATGCTTAGTTACCAAAGAATAACCCCAACACTGAACATGAAAATAGTTCACTAATTCTAATCCTATATTATTTGTGACAAAGTTACAAATGCACTTCCGCCTTAGCTAGAACTCGCCCGATTGCGCACGGATGCATGCTATAGCCTATCCTTTTTTATAGTCAGACAGCAAGTGAATGTGCGGTCGGTGCCTTTTGTGTATTTGAGTATACCTGGCGGAACCGGTGGTAAATACCGGGTTAACAATGGCAGTCCCGCGCGAGCTTCGGACTTAGCGAATGGCACATTGGTACATATCGGTCTATTCTACTCGATAGTGCTAGAACTACACCACTTTAAATCACTGACATGTTTTATGTATATATGTTGATTGTATAAACGGCCTTGATAACCAGAGTGGTTGTCAGGAAGACAGTCCTGGAGATTATGACATGCCCTGCTAACTGTTATACTCTCCTTATATTGTAATTGTTTTAAACATAATTTTAATTATTATATCGCCAAATAAACAATCAAAACAATCAGCCAATCAAATTGCATGTATCTCGTTCGGACTCCTTGTATACAAATATCCGTATAACAATATCCGTAATTGTAAGGAACAACAAAACTATTTACCGAAAAATTACCGGTCACCATGATGAACATTTATACGGTTCCAAGTAACATCCTCCATATTTTGGAGATTCGTACTTAAACGAGCTCAACATTATTTTCACGAAATCTCTGTATTTTGGAGATATTGAATCGCGGAATTAAATGTTAGTCCGTTAATCAGTTTGCAACAATCCAGTGAATTTTTACCGCCTGTCCATTTATCAGTTTATATCCATACCATAAACTTCTCAGTGTCAGTCTGTTCATGCATTAACTGAACCCAAAATGTTGTGGTCATTAACATATGCTTGGTGGGTGCAAACTGCAAATCTATCCCCACTAATTTCGAATATAAATGCATTTTTGTAAATTCAAATACATGGTTGCATGTGTTGTGTGTAAATGGATATGCGACTATTTGTGGATGAGTTCAGCAACATTAGTAAAATATATATATCTTATGTAGATAAAAAACATTTAATAAAGTTGATAAACTGATGAACAATGACACAACAGTCACCATATTCCTCTATCCATATACATGAACACTCCTTAATGGTACATATCCAGAACTCTCCATATCCGGTAGGTCAGCTAATGTATTACTTTCATGGATAAATCCAGTTGTTTTTTAAAGCAAATTTGGAATATCATTAACCTCTAAATTAAACACATATAAATTATCAACAGTGCATCACAGTTGCCATATTTTTTTGGAAAAAGTTAGTCATATAGTTATCCTCTTGCGTCCATGTCTTTGAACAACCTTAAGTGTCTGAATATCTCTGTTATTTAATTATCCGCATATCTTGTATCATTACATTTGGATGCATATCTGTGCTATGTATTTATGTGGCACTAGCTGACACCAGGCATGACTGAACAGTCCATATAGTTTATGATGGTAAGTAATAGCAGTAAGCAGTTCTTGCATATACCATATTTCATTGAACCACTCAAGGACACAAAGTATTCGTAGTTCAGTTACACCCCGACATGAGTAGTTTGTACCATCCGTATATTGTGCCCAAAGTTTTTGCATATACTCGGTCGATGCTAACATGTGCAAGATGCAGCTCCTGAAAGGAAGAATAATTTAATATATTAGTGACTTAGTGAATTGCATTCTAATTATGGTCGTTATGATGATACGGTCTTACCTGCCTGCACCGTTTTCTAAGATTCCCGGCTTTAAACTCATATTATGGAATCGTAATAATAATACCATACCAATTAAATGACACCAGTCAACACTTGCTGCTTCCGAAATTATAAAGCAATATTTCCTTAATTGTTTTCCACACGATAATATCGCCTATCAAGACTGTCGAATGACAGGCGTTTCTATTTTAGAACATTAATGAGTCCATTTGGAAATACTTATTGGAGATATATTAATATAACACAATGTAATATATGTTACACCAAATACATGTATTCCTCAATGTCCCCCATGTGTTTGTTTTTTACGAGTAAACTAACACTGAGGTTACTCAGAGGAAATTGTTTTGATATGTCCAATTTGTAAAGTATTGTTAATGTACCACACATTGCAACATTTGGAATGGGAAACAGGTCAAATCGGTGCACCAACGAGTCACCCACTCACTATCAGATTGTTGGAAATTATTACCAAATCAACGACAAATACACAAGGAGTACGTCATACCATCACTTAATAATATCACTTGGTTTGTGACTTAACTGGAAGCGGGCGACAGGCGTTAATGAAAAGAAAGGTCTACTAATGCTCGCTTGGTGTCAGCTTCGTATGCAAATTATTATATTTACCGTGCGGGTAAAATACAGTTAATTTAAGAGTAATAAAAATGTATGGTATTATTATACTAGTGTTAGGTGTACATATCTGTGGATTTTATAATAATTACCAACAACTTCAGAACACCCGATGACCCAGAAAGTGTTGGGTAAATTGGTGCACATGCAATGGATGAATGATGCACTTTGAGATACGATATAACGTGATCCTGGTCATTACCTGTTTAAATTATAGTTATGGCAGCAAACAAAGATGGAATGTGACTCTACTTTTATCATTTCATTGACCAATGTCGATGTAGTTATTATTCAAAATAGTTTCATCATACAAACATTTAGGAGCAATCTCTTTCGCGTTTCGGTCCTAAATACTTAAATCCACAGTGGGTTGGATAATCTGTTGAAAATTACGGTTGTGGGTGAGGATTTTGAATGTATCGGTATATTGTTATGCAATATCTATTCGTCTAAGCTTGCATGTAGATTATCACACAATGATGGACGTGGCTAGATAGTTTCAACTGGGGTGTCCACACTTAACAGTCCTGTGCGCATGGTGCCAGGATTCCCCCAACACCGTGACTACGATCTCTGATTACGGCTCGTCAAAGACCCGTGGATATTTATCGCATACGATTCTCACCATGGTATCACCTACACATATTAACCCAGGATACGGGACATGGGTGTTAAATAAGCATATATCAACCCATGTTACTGAACACGGGTGTCAAGTAAGCACATATCAACACATGATACCGAACATTGGCGTTAAATTAGCAAATATCAACCCGTGTTCCGTAAGCACACATAACATTTAATTCGATAATAAGATATAACCCTCTAGTACACGTGTGCCATAATATGCATGTATATATATATATATATATATATATATGTGCCCCAGTATTCTATCTTGTTGCAGGGAGAACTCTTAATCATGAAAACATTCGACTTCTACATACATGACTACACGACCGAACTAATCGGCTTCTGTGATGCTATAGCAGATGACGACATAGTCCTATTCATTACTAAAGTGAGTGACTTACAATCACTTTGAATCAAACCGACCAGTCAATATGAGCTTATTTCTCCAGAAATTATTTGTTCCTACGGCATTTTAATTTTTATAACTTGGTTTACGAATTCCTTTGGCTCAAAGGTTAGGGGAGGTGGGAGGAAAAAAATTAAAATAAAATATGTATATATTTTTTTTAAATTGATATTCTCAAAAAATAGGATCGGGAGAACTAAAATATTTGCTGTATAATAATCTCCTCATCTAAAACCAGCACGGCAAATATATTTTTTTATTCTTTAAAATGTTTATTTAAAGCATAATACTGATAGATGAAAACTAGTGCCAATATCAGCGTCGGCCATGTTGGCATTGACATTCAATACCATAAGCATACGGAGGCCTCGCTGTTCAATCGATGATGTACATTTTACGTAAACTTATACCTGTTTCTATTTTTTTATTTGTCTGGATTAATATTCCCAATGGCGGAAATAAAAAAACGAAAAATAATTTTCATTGACAAACAGGATTTTTATTTTTGGGGTAGGGAAATCTGTAAACCAAGTAATAAAACAATGTCTAATTATTATCGCGATTTGGTACATAAATGTGGCTATTTGTAGCTGTCCAGCTGGGATTTTTTCACGCATTTAGTTTAAAACTCAATCTTAAATTTAAAAGTGCACTATATATAACAGATGTTTCTCTTGGGTTTAATTGAAATACTAACAAAGCATGTCTTTGAATCAAGTTTCTTTTAGTTTGTGTCGACGTTGATGGAATTATAATATTGGAAAAGGATGTATCTTATTCAATGTTCATGACAATGCCTTGTGAATGACGAATCATTGGAGATTTGAGGATCTACAACGAATCCCCAGTTTATAACGAAATTTTCAAAATGAGATCAGTTAATTATTTCTAACGAGTTGTTGATTATATTTATTACTTGATCCAAAACATCCATAAAAATACTTAAATCAATAAATGGGACGATAAACTAACAGTGGCTGCTATAATGTGCGCGGAAGGCGTTTTGTGTAACTATATGCGTTGTTTGTCCGTGTTATTATATTATATGTATTATAACAGTACCCACATGTTTTATTCAGATGCGCTCATTGTTTCCATATCATTAATGCAGTTACTTCTACTTTTGTTTTGTCACATGACCAAACCAGCAAAATTTGGCTGGAACAGACTGGTTATTTCAAAGCCACTAGACCCGACACTTAGCGTGATTGAGCTCGAAATGGCCACCATGTGTTTTAAGAGCACAACTCAAAATTTCTCAATTCGCACTTTGCGTGCGACGTTTCTCCTGTAGGGCGCTATTGGAATATACAGGTCAAGCCGTCGGAGTTTGCATATAATATGCAAATTTAAACTGGAATCCGATGTATTCCGTCACGAATGTGGCTTATAGATACATGTAGATTGACATATGAAATAAGAATGGTGCACGTAAAGTGGCACCCAAATGGAATTCAATGTATTCCGTATATACATGTACTACGTGTAAACAGGAATAAACAACTATGGAAGTGGTGTTGTCGGCCTCAATAGGCCATGCCATTCAAACATAAAAAGACCATATTTTATGCCGATCTATTTACTACGCTGTTCCCTGATGAAATTCCACGTTATCACTATCATACTATAGTGGAAAAGTTAATCGAAACATATGCTCAATCTAAATTATGACTATCCGAGCGATGCAGGAAGATGTAACATGAACAACTATCTATTGTGGATTGCTGGGTATATTCCCACAACCTAAACATTCAAACTTTAATTTTAATAACGAAAAATGGCCATTACCCTTGAACATCCCCCCCTACCAAAAAGCACAGATAAATATCAGCAAACATATGCGTTTTCGTAGAGGGACATCTGCTCAAACGACAATGTACATGTATTGTTTCAGGACGAATGCAGCGGGTATTTTCGACCTGAAACACAAACGTATTTGATGAACAGCTTCGGAAGTAAAAAGATAACCTCCATGGGATACAGGGGCACCTGGGGAATGTTGGCACAGAAGGGAGGTAATCTATTTTATCAATTATATGACATTATTGTCCAGAACGGCATGTTAGTGAGCTATGTGAATATTAGTTTATCCTTAAACCGAGCAATACCTTTGTACGACATCACCAAACTGAGTAATATCAATCTACGACATCACAAATCCGAATAATGGGTAAGAATGTATACGGATTCATGCATCCATCAGCATGGCATGTGATTATATTCTGTCCGCACAGGTAATCCATAACAACAGAACAGGCGTTAACCCTTTTATTACGGCAGCTGCGCTGGTGCAGTATTAAGATGCTGTACCAATGCATTCTCTTATATGGGCGATGCTCCCATAGGTAGCCTCTCATATATAATACCATGAACTGGTTTTGAAGGTCAGCCTCACATTTACAATGTATTATATTATAAATGTGAGGCTCCCTACGGGAGAAAATGCATTGACACAGGATTTTCGCAAAAAGTCCATTGCCTCTTTGAAAGCCCCATTTCTTTGATTCCATTTGCATATTCCAAAACCCTGTCGATCATGGTGTGAGATAATTGGCTCGGATATGCAATGTCTTCTTTACAATATGGTCACATAGGCATTGTACCTCGCAAAAAAAATTATGACAAGCTGTCATTTTGAAGGCAGAACTTAGGGAACAACATATCCAAAATCCGCTATATCCACTTTGGAGACAATTTTCTAGATTTATATGAAAATGTCAGATGTATGTGGTGTTTATGTCTAATTTACCGTTCCTAGTTGAATATACACTTGTATGGCATTTAAAAATAAACAATAAAGAATGTCAAAATTAAAAATGACGGACAAAATTGCGTCCGAATGCATGATAGGTAATCCGTATATATCGACCTAGAGTAACTCCGACACCAAATAACTAATACGCATTGTTATCTTCACCCATTTTCCTCCCTTCTGATTGGCCGAGGTTGCGTAACATGGCGGGCCGCAAATCACTAAGTCTTGTTTCCAGGGTTGCCAAAGTACCGACGGTACCATAACTTTCGGTACCGGTTCCGTACTGATGTTCAGTACTGCAAACCGGGTCGGTATCGGTATCCATTGAGTGGACTTTTATACTGCAAAATATTTGGGTTTCGTGGGGTTCCATCATCAATTATTCGTTAAGTTCGAGGTTTAGTCCAACAACGAAAATAAAAATCGCAACGACATTTACGATTAAGTTGTTGTCTGCGGCGGCTTTCGGCAAGTCGCAAAGGGGGGATTTTTTTAAAATACGGAATACAGAGTGGAACGAATGTAGACATATATGTTTGACTACTTGGCCGAATAACATTGTAGGATTGTATGGATACACGGTACACGATATTATTTGTGTGGTAATTAATTAGAGAACTCACTTATTGGCCATATTACTCGCATGTTAATTGTAATTTCATAAATGATGTCACCCAATGAAACCAAAGTCGTTTACAGGGATTTTGCATCGAATCGAATATCTCCTTCCTGATATCGACATCGAATCGAATCTCGAATCGAATCAGCTAGTGATTGACAATGTTAACCAGCGTGTATTTCGGTGTCTCGTGACAAAAAACTGCAAAATTAACTAGAAGCTATATAACAATGTTAAACTCCTTAAACATCCGTTGGAACTTGTTTTTTTTTTTTTGGTCGAAAATCATGACATGGGCAAGTCACCCTCAGTCTGATGGAGGGTTTGGCCCGTTTGGGATATGTTGCATTGAATTTCTATCTAGCTGTGTCATGGCGAACATGACACACGAAGTGACAGTAAGACACTTAAAACAGGTCAATCATAGTATCACAAACCCCATGGAATGGAAGTCACTTGTCTACATTATTTAAGAAAGATAATAAATATCTGACACAATATGGGTACACCGTTCAGCTACATGTATATAATTGTTGTAGTCCAATACTAATGATAGTCTGTTAAACTGTTCACCCAACAATAGATCAAACACATATACATCACATATTCAAAGTAGTTATCTTCACGGAGGGGGTAACAGAAAACAGACACAAATCACAAGTGTTAAATGTTATCAACGGATCGAAACTTGGTGCAACGCGCTATATTTCACGGGAAACAGAAAATGAATGTATAGGAAATTAATAGGAATTCGGCCGGCAGTGTCGCAGATTACTGGTCGCACATGATGACGTGCATTTAAGAACGTAATTATAGACCGATTGTTCTAAGGTTTCTCACCATTTCTGTTCATTCAAATCTATGTTTTGTCACTCAGAACGGCAGCCCTACATTAAATTTTATTCATATAATCTGAATTGGATGTCTGAAGTTCTAAACATAAGGTAATCAATTGAGTTCTGCATCTACCGAGCACGCACCATGTAAACAATTTACATAGTGTCGATACAGATTACAAATATATGCGGCGATTGATCACCATCACGGGTTGCGATCGAAGCACATAATTTGCATAATGCACGTCTTTTCTGAACGGCAAACATTCAAAATTAGCTACGTTGGCTAACTTGGCAGAATTGTGCTTCAAATTGTGTTAGTTCAGGTCATTTGTCATGTGTTATTTATACGCAAAAACGAGACTGCACCAAAGTAACACCTATTCGAAAATACCCGAATCGGCGGACCGATTCGGTGTCGATATCGAATCGGCTGCCCGATATCGACATGTAAATGGAATCTCGAATATTCGCAGGTCACTAGTGTGACCACTAAAGAGCGTTTGTCAACCCGTATGATATGTGGGAAAATTGGAGCACAGACAGGTGGTCAGGAAAACATTTCCAGACACTGGGCAAAAAAAAAAAAATCTGCCCTCTGGGTACCCCACCCCCCTAATTTTTAGTTTTTTCTGGTTCTGGCATAGGGACCCACCCCTCCAAACTGCTTCAAATGGCTATTTTACTCAGTTTTCATGATCAAATCTGATATATGTTCCGTATCATGATTATAAATGCATTCCTACTTTTGATTTGCCAACAAGACTCTACAGTTTCAAAACAATTATCCAATAAATGTGGGCTGTATGGTGTGCCGATGGATTGACATTTGAAATTTAAGATGACTGCTGGTGGCCATGTTTATTTTAAACGAATTTTTTTGGGGGAAAGGCAGGCTCCCAACTAGTCACCAATAAGATCCATATGAAGTTTGGTGACGATTGAATGAGCACTTTGACCTGCAAGGTGTGCTAAAGGATTTGGTCATACAAAGAGTAAAATCCAAGATGGCCGCTGGCAGCCATGTTTTTAATAACAATCGGGGAAAATGGTATGTACCCATCGACCGGTCACACCGAGGATCCATGTGGAGTTTGGTGATGATCAGATGAGGGATAAGCTATGTAGGGCGTGTTAAAGGATTTAGTTATGCAGAGAATAAAATCCAAGATGGCTGCCGGTGGCCATATTTTTCATCTAGCTGATATATATAGCAACTTTTATTTTAAACTGAAAATAATTGGCCACAACAACACCATGGACAGATGAGCAAATGGGTATTTCTTTAAAACATGTTGATCAAGACTATTCTCTATTCCCATCACATGCATGTCCACAGTACACAGCAGAGGGTATCACCTCAATTTAACCCGAGCAACGCCGGATAACCCTGCTAGTAGGTCGATAAATACACTCTGATACTTACTAACCTTATATTAACAATCACGCACAACATGGGTCGATATATAAATAAGATTCCTCGTTAACGATATATTAATGAACACAACCAACGGGGTGATCGATGACATAGGTCGGTATATACATAAGATTCCTCGTTAACGATATATTAATTAACACGACCAACTGGTTAACATAAGTCGATATATACATAAGATTCCTCGTTAACGATATATTAGTTAACACGACCAACGGATTAACATATGTCGCTATTGCATAAGATTCCTCGTTAACGATAAATTAGTTAACACGACCAACGGGTTGAAGTAGGTCTATATATACATACGATTCATCGTTAATAATATATTAATGAACACGACCAACGGGTTGACATTGGTCGATATATACATAAGATTCCTCGTTAACGATATATTAATTAACACGACCAACGGGTTGACATAGGTCGATATATACACAAGATTCCTCGTTAACGATATATTAATGAAATCGACCATCGGGTTAACATATGTCGATGAATACCCAAGATAATTTATTAACCTTATATTAAGCCAAATGCTTATTTGAAAGGAACGATGTTGAACTATAAATTAGGGTACTTGTGCTTTCAACGGTTGACTTGCCTCAGATCTTCCAACACATGCCATCAAAGTACGTAAGACATCATCGTTTTTTTTCTTCAGGCGACACCTTTTGTGAATCTGTGAGGAATATTGACGAAGGTCAAGGCTTTCCAGACAAGATTCTTCTAGAATGGAGCTTGTTGATGGATAATGGTGTGACTTCGGTGTTATATTGCAACGCTACGATTGTGGCGTAGTGATGTGAGGAAATTCAACAGAAAACAAGTACAGATGATAGAGATAGGCATAAGACATTCATCTCGCTGCAGCTTGAAGGAGTTTATGATTACAACAACCCATTAGACCATTGCGATTAATAGTATATGATGTGTTATATGCAAACACTTTACTTACGGGGCCTGTGCAGTTGGTGTCATATTTTCAAAATGACGCGAAAGCGAAAATTAGAGTTTGACAGCGAAAACCGGACTTTTGTCAAATATGTAATCGATTTCTCCGGCAAACCGTTAAACGTGGCTTAAAATGTTTTCATTTGGCTAAACAAAAATGTGGCACTCGCTAAACTTTTGGCTGCAAGCTTTTGGTAGCCAGTGCGAACACTGGGGGTCTCACCGACGATGCAATTGGCGATACACTTCAATCAACATATGATCTTTCCGCGCAACAAAAATAATCTCTGTATGCAGAACATTGATCGCCGGCGGTTCCAACGACATCACAGGCGTCGATATGATTGACACAATATATTAGATTTTAAATTTTGTCAATAGACAATAGAAACCACCTCACGATATAATCGCGAACACTCGATGGACACGATTCGCGTGATTCTTTCACATGCAGCGGTACAGAGACCAAAATTTAATCTTTCTACCAAACTAGTTTTGAAGATATAATGCCTTTCTGTAGTGGTGTATTGTGCTCCAAGACCGTTTTCGTATTTGCTTATGTGCATGCAATGCTATGCGCGTGCATGTCATTATGTAAGCGGCTATCAACAATAATCCATTTATTGATTGGATAACCATAGGCAGCCAAGTTACTTGCAGCGGTTGTGTCTCTCCGATCGCCGATCATGGACTATAACATTACATGGACTATAACAATTATATATGAACCCAGTTGGCGAACACGAGCCATGGCTTTTTTTCTGATTTCAAATAAATGGCATGTTTGTAAATCGGAATGTTTGGGGACATGAACATATATAAACGTTCAAACGTTGGTGATGCCATGAACTTTTATTTCGTGATATATTGGTGGCTACTAGAATACATCGATACGGAGAGATAATAAGATAATAAGACCTGGACAATTCCGCCCTGTGTTAAAGTAATGCCGCGGCTGTCTATTATTTTCGTCTTAGATTAATTATGTATTACAAGTAACATCGACGGCGACTTGTCTCATCAAAATGATACACGTGAATATATATCTAGTGCAGGGTTACTGAGGTTACACACGTGTATACACTACAATCCGTGCGATCGCTATAATCTGAATATCTCTAGTTTCCGTCCTTTCAAATTATTGAGGTTCAAACAACCATGTCCGAGAGGAAATAGTATCGTATGCCAGCCATATGCGTGGATTGTAAACACTACCCTTATTATTGTATAACTGGTTTAAATGTTGTCAGACATTTTGACATTCGTGCACAGCTCGTACACAAACCTTGCACACACATTGGTATATTAATAACATTGTATGCGTACATGTATGCATGTATTTATCTATACTTTTATGCAGGTTATGTTCGGTCTCAAATATATATTTGTTCACGAACTTTGGACTGTTTTGCCGAACCTCAGATTGCAAATTCAGACTATTACCTATTCAGGATAATTTTAAGTGAGTTTTCTGCGTGCCCTGTTGTTTCCTGTATGGTTTTCATTGGGTCCCCCACTCGAGTTGGAAATTATTCAGATCGTCGGAGTTCAGTGCAATATATCGATGTCACCAATATCGTAATTCAAATTATCGAATGAGTGATTTCAGAGGGAGTTCTTCGGGGTTAAATTTTGTTTTATATAAATAATATTTCAGAATTATAGTATAAGACAGTTTAGTTTGTTGTTTTACTGTGAGCACCAATTCCAAAAAAAAAATGATTGTTTTACCATCATTAATAGTAAATCATGGGTTACAATAATAAAAAAAACATTAGTTAATTTATAAATGTTATTTGAAACTATAGTTAATTTACAACGTTATTTCGGTGGTAAATATACAACGGACATTTTGGGTGGATTTACAACAGTTAATTTACAACGGTTATCTGGAACTATAGTTAATTTACAACGGTTAACTGAAACTAGTGTTAATTTACAACAGTTTTATGGGTGGTAATTTTACAACGGTTATTTTGGGTGGTAAAGTTACATCGGTTGTGGTAAAACAACGGTTATTTGAGTAGTAAAGCTATAGTACCCAAACAGTAGTTAATTTACCATGGTTATACCCATGCCTCCATTGTAATTACCGTGGTATTATGGTGATTGATTACCATAGTTTTACCACTCAAAAAACCGTTGTAAATTAAATATTGTGTTTCACTATGGTAATTACCGTGATGGTTGGTTACCATAGTTTTACCATTCAAAAGGTCGTTGAAAATTTACTATTGTTTTGTGTACTATTACCTCACCACACAAATAACCGTTGTAAATTAATTACTGTTTTTTCACTATGGTAATTACCATGGTGATTACCATAGTTTTCCCACCCAAAAAACTGTTGTAATTCAGTGGTAAAACTATGGTAATCATATTGAAATAAACCATATCGGCGGCCAATTTAAATTATAATGGCATTTTGTGTGGTAATTCTATGGATGGTAATCACTATAATGCAATAATTAATTTACAATGGTGTTTTTGGGAACCACATTTAGATAAACCATACATAAGCAGGATCCATCAAGAAAACAGCAATAGCTATTATAATACTACGAAATCATACTTATTGTCTGTTCAGATTGTTAGGGTTCAAGTTCGAAGAATATTTATTATATACATGTACATGTAAGGAAGCACACGCCTGCTAAAACTGCTAGCTTGATGCTAGTGATGAGAAGTTGTAACGCTGTAGCGTCTGAATGGTAGCACGAATACATCCGTTTTGACTGCCAGTTTTATTTTGACAAGGCACTTATGTTTGGTTGTGGCATCTCCTGTCTCTCTTCGAACGGTTCTCCACCTTCCTGGAATGGGATATCGTACGCCACTCCGGTAACCCACACGTCCGCCACTATGTCGACGATTTCTTTTGGGCGGGGCCGCCAGATTCTGCAATCGCCGCCATCACACTCGCCTCTTTCCGCACTGTGTGCTTAACATCGGCATGCCTATCTCAGCGGACGAAATTGTACCCACACGACGCGCCTGCAATATCTCTGCATTAAACTCGACATCCAGTAAATGACTGTCCACCTGCCCCTTCCCACGGTCGCCGCCATTATCCTGAAGATCGAGCACATTCTGGCCATCAGAAAGTAACCCTCCGTTTCATGCGATCTCTGATAGGGTCTCTACAGTTCGCGTGCGAGGCCATCTCCCCTTGCCGCGCTTCTTCCGCCGCCTAATCTCCAGCGGATGCCACATAGCGAAGCCACACCACATCCGCGCAACCCGTGGCACTCGGGCTGACCTCAGTGTCTGGCATTCGTTTTCCAGCACCACACCGAGTATCGGCCTTCCAAACCGTTTCATGTTCATTCGCATCGAATCCAAGTTATACACGGACGCCTCGTGGTGGCCGTGGTGGCAGCTTCGGAGCCTACTTCAACGGCCAATGTGTATTCGGTAAATGGCCGCTCCAATGGCACCTCCATGACGTCACGCGAAAAATGACTATCCCGAAACTGTTCCCAATCGTAGACGCCACCTTGTACTCCATTAGTCAACACAAAATATGGCCCTACTAGCGCAGTTCATCCCCACCAAGAAAATTGATATAGCGAATTCCCTCTCTCGTTTTCAGCTCCGCATGTTCCACCGTCTGGCTCCGGTCGCCGAGCACATACCCACCGTTCCCGAAACTGCTCTGGCACCTCCACGGCAACAGATGATCCGCCTATTCCGATCAGCCACCACACGTAACACATCCGATACGCTCGCTCAGTTTCCCTCGCATATAAACCCTCCCTTGGGATGCTGTGGGTGCCCCGGTCCGTTTCTTTTCTCCCCTCTGGCCTGGCCCCCGCATTCACGTCGGTGGCGTGACCTCGCCCTCTCCGTCATATGGCGGGGCCTGTTGGTCCGGAACGGACTCGTGAACCACACCCATGCATCACATGCATTCCATCGTATGCGGTGCCGATACACCACCAACATATATCGCTCGATCCGTACCCCATCGAGCCCATCACTTCCATTCACCACTGGATGCCTGCGTCGACATACGACCAGCATCTGCCGCTCGAGCCGTATCCCATCGAGCTCATCACATCCACATACAACCATATGTCTGGGCCGACACACCACCATCACCTGCTGCTCGAATCGAATCGCATCGAGCCTCAAACCGCACGGAGAGCTAACCGGACCAGCAGGCCTCATTCGGCCTGTGTGATTATTAATAAATAAAACTCCGCAAAACTGACTATTATCACTCTAAACAAACATAAAATTTGGGCTCTCAGTACGGGGTGAGACTTAGTCGCAATCAGCAAGTGCATTGGTCATCTCGATTTCTCTCTCAAACGAAACCCTATGGATAGAATAGGAGCTACCGCTACCCATGACCAGAACAAAAGGGGAAACAAATGTTATCTAACCCGAAAACATATTTCAGGCCACCCCCATGCTAATTCATAATTCAACACATGTAAATTGCGAACCCCCGTCGACAGACCGCACGAGAGGTGGTTGTCTAGGAGTCTATCGCACTTGCGGATTGCCCAAATATCACCCCAGGTTAGGAAAGGCCAGTGACGTAGAAGCATTCAATGCAACGGATAGTCGCATGGGTTGGGACCGGACACACGGAAAATAATGTTTGGACAGTTTGGGTCTTGTATAAACATGCAAATAAAGGCTCTATTGCAACTGCAGATTTTGTATTTACATATCATATTTTTGAATCGGTTTGGAAACTTCAGGTTGACTCAATACTGTCCACTAGGAATTTAGGGACATTTGGGCTTCTCGAGTTTGGGCGCCCATACCTGTAACAGGTATCAAAACAGCCCCGTGGAAATTTCCGCCATGAGCACAAATTTCCTGAAAAATATCAACTAAATCTCTAACTTATGCGAACACTTTTATGTTGGAAATCTTCATCAACATGTTAAGTCATTTTTTAAAGAATTACCTTATAGCTGAGTTTGCTGTCCCAAATTGACATGAATTTGACAATTATATAAAACTATACAATTATATAGAAGGAGGTACCGTAATTAACTATACACTCAACAACATAAACACAAATTTCAAATAGCATGAAGTACATACGTGTATAATGAGGAACATATTGCAATATAATCAGAAAACTGAACTTCAAAAGGTCCATGGAATCAATGGTCCAGTTAAAAAATATTTAGGCCAGTAGGCCACAATACAATGTATGGTTTTTCAGTAACATGTCTGGCACAATCTCAAATACCGCACTCAAAACTCCTATTCAAAACTGACTAATGGACAGCTTAAAAATTATTACATACACTGTTTAACAGTAAAATAAAAAAACAAGTTGTATACTTATCTTCCACAAAGAGTTTAACTTCCAGATAGCTGTTTCTTGTACACCAGAGTAGGTCTACCACATGAAATAATTGAACAAGTAACTGCCTGGACATGTGTACATCTGACGGCAGTACTGTACATATCAAAGAGCAGACACCTGTTTATTAATTTCGTCATGTTTGTACTAGTACTTTTTACATTGCATGTGGTCACTGGTGGGGTCTGAAAGTTACAGCACATAAATTATTTTGTAAGTGATTGCATATGTGACAAGTACATTTCTGCCTCTACACATGTAGATGAGACACTTGCAGAACAGAACCCAGCATGAAAATTACTTGTAACTTGAATCGTAGCCATGCAGGCGCCCAAATGTTTAGGGGGGGGGGTTGATACATTTTGCCAGAAGTTTTTAGCATTTTATATTCATGGTTTGAAGACACTTTTTGTAGATATACCATATACATACCCATGGCTGATTTTAACTGGGTTCGCAGTGCAATTTCCGATGCAATTTCCAATTTATGCTGACCAATTTACAATGAAAATACATGTATTGGTAGGGAATCTAACAAGTGCTGCAAAAGTATGTAATGCTATACGAATGACGAGGATGACGATGAAAACAACCGACAAATGACCGACGAAACAAAAAAACGACCGACGACAAAGCTACAGTACAGACAGCTGATTACACCTTCAATTTATTTCGACAAAACATGCTTGATGGGGACCTGTGCCACATATAACGGCTCAGCATAGATTTGAAGTACAGTACCCCTCCCAGGTTGACCAAAATAACTGGAAATCATGTATTGATACAATACATGTACCTTACCGGTAGTATATGGTATCAACACAGGTATCGAAATGGTCACTGCAGTGTAGTTACGGTACATTTTGGTTATGATACCGGCATCATACCGCATTCTGTTAGCGGGTCGTCACACCAAAAGTTGAAGAAAATAGTACGTCCATGAGGATATTGGTAAAGATACGATACATGCACATGTACATGTAAGTGTTGGCCATGAGTATTGCTGTTAAGTCACATCCGTTAATACCACAATAAACAGAAATAATATTATATTATAGACAAACACTACGTAAATAATATTCGATAAGTAAAACAATCAACACCGAGGACACACTAATTGAACTTTGGTTAGAAATGCCACCAACTTGTTTACAACATACCGTACCGGTATTGCTATCACTAATCTTCACCTCTCGAAATTTCGGTGTTGCATGTGCCATCGTGAATCACTTTCCTAAACAATATCTACAGTGTTGAGTGTTTTGCGTATCACTCAATATTTACATTTGTGCATGCTGTATACATGTAGAAACAAACGGTCGGCTCACACAAAGTGTGTTTTGTGGATAATAGCGCATTCATGTGGGCATTATTCTATACTATTGCATGTAGTACTATATTCTTGGGGCATATCATTCTAAGTCGAAAAGGGGCCACCGGCAACAAATGGGCGGACCGAACCCATCTTCGAAATTTACCTGTGTTTTGAGCTGATAAACTCACATACCAAATTAGGTTTCGATCCGATAGCCCAAAAGAAAGTCTTCATCCGGAAACTTTCGGGCGCACGGACGGATGGACATACGGACACCAGCTATGTGCAGCGCTTGTGGTATACTATATAAGGTAAATGGCCAAGCCTTAAACTCCATAAATTTATCAAAATAAAACATATCGACAGCGAATCAGCTGCTTTTACGAGAATAAAACGTAAAAATCATGATTTTAAGCTCAGTCTGATAACTTCTCCGCACAAGAGGTCTACTCGTAGGTACTAGAAGATGTATTGGCCTGACGGTGTCGTCCGAAACTTCAAATATTAAGCAACATCGAGCTTGGTCCTTGGATCCATGAGTGACCAGCTGGCGAATGTGGGTGCTGCCAACTTTTGGTGCGACTCCCGCACTTCTCTCTCTTGCTACATGTACACGTATGTTATACTGCTAATGCTATGTTATACTGGTCATGTTTGTTTTTGTGATAGAATACTAGTACCATGTCTCGATTCGCGCGAATATAAACTACATGTATAGGTCTAGATATTGTTATGAAAGAACAATTGAATTGTTATTTTTAATGCCATTACTAAATAAAATTCACGTACATGTATGATGCCACACAATGTTGCAATATAATTTTTGAACAGAGACTGATCATTTGCTGGAATAGAGTTAAAGAGTTCAATATTACTATGGTTACAATTCACATTTTTGTTTACAAAAACAGGGAAATAATGGATTTAGTACTGTCAAAATCAACTTTAATAAGATAAATAATTCAAATTCGTTTTATATATTAACTAGTGTATATAACATGTCTGGGCGAACCGCTGTTTGATTTTATTAGACCGATTCTCTAGAATAGACCAACAGGTCATCCTGGCACAGTATTTTATTAATTAGTAGGGCTGCAATGATACACTTGGCCATCATACCATACAAATCACGATACATGTTCAAAGATACGATACATATCACGATACGCTAAATTAGTGTTTCGAAATCAATACCCTATGATTTGTCAGAAGAAAAAAAACAAGTTATTAACTGGAGTTAGAGTTAAACTAAAATGGAGTTTCAATGTTGGACATATGAGTCAAATATACATACATGTAGTATGCATGTAAACTTGAGCGACAATTGCATGTTTTGTTGTTTTACAGTCGCCCATTTTCAAACATTACTTTATTTCCTGTATCGCGATACACATGACACGATATTATACGCGCATCGTCTGGAGTGTATTGCGATACATTTAATTCACGATTAAATTCACGATAAATCGTTGCAGCCCTATTAATTAGCAATGGCAAATTGAGTTATTTCACAGGAAGTTATACATGAAATATCAACACACAGGTAAATGTATCATATTGATGTTGTGTGTTTTAATAAATTAACAGTTATTCCAGCAATGTGTATATTTATAAACTTTGTGAAGAACTTGAAACGATTTCACAGTACTCTCTGTTTCCCCTGGGAATTGTATTGGTGCGAATAGTTCCCCTACATGCACGCCATTTTAAGTTACAATACTGTTTGGCCATATTTTAACGACCTTACTCTCATGTGCCAAATAGAAGCGCAGGGCGGAATATAAGTATATATGTGTGATACCAGTATGTGTAATACCAGTATGTGTGATATTTGACATGCAGAAGTACTAGTTTGTGCCGCTATCTTCTATTATGCATATGCTTGTATATTATACAGAATAATATTTTACAAATTCCCCAATGATTATGTATAATTGTGTGTATATGCATGGAAATAGAGTATTTGTGAACTCACCTAATACAAGTAAAGATGGTAAAATCAAATGTGATATTGACATTTGGGGTGCCACATGTCAGGCTTCCAAGTGCTAATTAGTATTTTGAATGCCAATCTGCCCCCAAGCTTTTTAAGTTGCCTTCTTAAAACATTTACAAATATATGATATTTACAAGACAAATATGATATCATACCTGTACCTATATCTGGAATGTTTTGGCAGTATTTGGTACCTGTACCGATGTAACACGTCATCTCCTCCTGCCTGGATATCTTCCCCTGTGGGGGAGTGCTATTTGCGAATGTCCTCGGATATCTCCCCCGCCCACCCTGGACATTTCTACCATGTATGACTCAAAGAAAATTCACTCATTTGATATCGTTTGACCCTCAAATGGCCAGAAAAAAATGTTTTATAAGATTTAAGTTTGTATTTTTATTTAATTTTTGTTTGTTCAAGTAACATATATCAAATGAGTGAAATTTTATTTAGGCATTCATGCGGGGGGTATCCAGAGTGGGGGATATATCCAGGGGAGATATCCTGTTACAACGGTATATAATACATGTATTTGTAGCTGATTCTGACCAACATGCAGCATTTGAATGGATATCATTACTGTTATAACTCGGCCCCCGGGTGATCAATTTGGATGATGCATCTTAATAATATGTACATGATAAGTCATTCCTCTTTTCTGATGTCATTACAAGCATTCAAATCTTTTTTTGTCAGACAGGATGAGCTGCTTGACTATATGGAGACAAAACAATTTCATTCAAGGCCTGATATCTGATAACCAATCATAGAAACATGTTTCCTGAGTGCTTCTTGCAGACACTGGTGACCCTTTATACCAATATTATTAATTCTGTCCAAGACTGGATGAGGAAGGATTTAAAATGTTCAAATGTACCGGATACATGTAATGTAGAAGTTATCGGTATTCGCACATTCATGACATAATGTGTGTAGTTGCTTTGTGACAGTGAGTCATGAGTCTCCTGGCTATGTACATATGTACCATATGTATACCTACGGACGGTATGCACTGAATCCAGCACCATGCATACCTGGTAACTAGTGCACACTGCATCGAAGGGGGGGGGGGGGCTTTAACATACATGTATAACCAAATGATGAGCAATGTGTTCATCAAAGGCAAAAATGACACATATATGTATCCATTCCTTCCTTGATGGAGACCGATCAGTGACATCTACATTTTATCAGACTTGTGGTGTATGTGGTGAAAATCTTGGCAAGTGAAGTTAGTGAATTCAATTCTACAACATACATGTACTTGTATGCTTCACTGAGTCTCAGAAAATGTGCACTATGGCATCCAGTGTATGCATAAACTGTTTATACTACATACTACATTGACCATAATGTGGAGGTGTACCAGTTATCTGTTATTTATCACCACATTGAATATTTCCCGGCCTAGCAAATATTTGACGAGCCGACTGACATACTCTTGATACCAAGTTGCGATGAACAAAATGTTGATTTATAACACGTTTTGGAAAATGTTACACTAGAGTTGACAGTAGTTAGCATTATGTGTTGGTAATTAATCGATTCTGATGACTAAAGCGTCTTTTGAAGAAATGTTGTTGTTGGAATATGATGATATGGAGACCATCAAATCAGAATGTTTACCTTTAATTGTCCATGTTGACTTTAAAGCATAAAATGGGGCGATAAATTTATAGCAACCACCAAGGGTGCTTTTTACCTAAATGCATATGAAATATGACTTCATATAATTTTTATGTAATTTTTATATAATTTTTATATATTTCTATATACCATGATAGAAAGTACCGGGTACGTTCATTTGTGAATTTAACACGTGACTTCTGGGTAGTGACTGCGCAGAATCCTGCAGAAACTACAGGGGGCTCCGATTTAACGGAGGAACATGCAGACAACGACAACAACTGATCAAATTCATTCCCAGATTCTAGAATGTTCCCGACTTTCAAGTTTACCCTATTCAGTTCTTTCTGAGGATTAATTACAGCCTTTTCATCTGATAAAAATCATTGGTATATCATTAGCATAATCATTAATTATCCCCCGTTATTGGAGGGCCTAACTGCACGAAAGTGGTCAAGTCGTTCACTTTGTGATAGAAGCACCAAATTTGGTACAGATGTTGCCTAGTATGTTGGTAACTACACACTAGCCAGTTCCACCTTCCTGATGAGTGGAACTGGCAAAAACTGGAATGGAACCGGATCGGGTCGCCGAATTTCGCGTTATTAACCTATCTCTAGTTATACGCGGATTGTAGAAATTTTTTTTGCGCTATGGCATTGGAATTTATTTCCAGCTGTTCCTCATATATTTGCCCATTTAATGACGCTAATTTTGTTAGGCAACGTCCAAGATGGCCGCCAAAATATTCCAAAATGGCTGATATATCAAAAGTATTGTCCAAAAAAAGGAAATTATTCACTGGCAAATATGTATGATAGTACAATAACAACAGTATAACATCAGTACCATGGCTCCAAATGTGTAGAACGTCACTAAAAGAAGCTGACAATGAGAAGTGAACTGAGTGAGCTATAGTCATTGTATCAGCCTCATCATGGTCATGTCATCAACATTATTTTGTTCTGTTTGGGTGACTTGAATGTAGCATGGACTAGTAGCTCCATCTGGAAAAATGGAATGAAAATAATAAATATTTTATCTAAGCTACCTTTTACAACTTAAAATGGTCACATTCAAGATCTAGAATCATGAACATTTGGGCAACACTTCATGTGATGCTCTCCATGTTGACCCGATAATGTACGTCACGCACTACTTGATAAATATGAAATTTGGTCAGCACCCCCTCCCTAGGTGTTGACCAGAAAACTTGCCCGCCCATTCCCAGACAAATTGGGCATCATTCCCCCTCCTTATGCGCTGACCAGGAAACTTGTCCCACCCATTCCTGACCAAAACAAAAATAGGGCAGCTCTGCGCCTCCCGCACTCACCCTCCCTAGGCGCTCACCAGAAAACTTGCCCCGCTCAATCCCAGACAAATGAAAAACAATGGGCAGTACGCGCCCTCCATAGGCGCTGGCCAGGAAACACTCCCAGCCATTCCCTAACAAAACAAAAGCAAGAGATCCCGTTCATCCCAGTTATGATTCTGATATACTGTCTATATGTCTAGGCCAGTAAAAATACAGCCTGGTCGACTGAAAGAAAACTCTCGTTTCTCGATGTTCACCTTGTTTATTTATAAGTACTCACAGTATGTATGGTGTGTTCTGTTTCTTGTGGATACTATCGCCATTCAATCGCACCAGGCATGATGTTTCTTTGATTCAAGGTAAGACCAGCATTTGAAATGTGTAAACAGATATATAAATAAATTACGATAAATAGAAATAGATAAACACAATTTTGTGAATGGGCATTTCAGAACCAATAAATCAATAATCGTATTATTTTTTGTTTGAGAACGGTGCTTCCAGTCAGATCACTGATCCATGTAATCTTACTAGTTTTGATGCCTAAAATCAGCTTATCTTATCTTCTATTGTAAATACCTCGTATGTCAGAAGAACTGCCGATGTCCCGACGTTGGAATACACACCCACACAGCTGTATATACTTTGTGTTAGTATTGTTATACTAGGGAGGGGTATTTGTTTTTTTAAGTATGACTTGTTATTACTTTTACATATATACATACCTGGAGGTGTATTTTTACCACGCTTGCCAACCATACTGGGACTCAACTCGACAGGTCTGAAATTTTATGTCTATACTTGTACATACCCTGTTGGGCAGGTAACTCAATCTAGATATATACAACGTACATGTACTAGAATGTTACGCCCCGAAGGGAGGAATTTAGATAGGAATTTTGCCATTAACATGTGAATCGTTGCCCACAGAAGAGTTCTTTAACGTGCACACATGGTTCAACACGTGTCAGCCATTAATGTCCCCATCCGATTCAGTGGACGGCGTGATTAAACCAGTGTCATCCCTGTAAATGACACCGGGCAGGACAGGATTACCGCTTAGCGACAACTCATTGATCTACAATGTTAATATTGAACACATTTATACAAATATGAACACTCTCATTGTCAAGTTCTCGATCAGCAACACTGCTACGATGTCCTGACATGGTGGTGCCGGTATCTCGAAATACACTGTTCAAACCCTGCATAATTGATCATTGTCATTGATGTCACCTGCAAATAAAATATAAATCAAGAAATTAGAAAAAGCACAATAACTGGAAATAAAAAATTTAACAATTACAAGGCTCATCAATCAACTGTCTTGTGACTATCTTTGGAATAAAATAACAAACACAAAATCAGTTTTTTCACCCCCCCCCCCCCCACACATGCTACACAGCATTAAACTATCGTAATTGGATTCTCCTATTACATTATCTTTGAATCAAGAAAGTTGTCCTAGAATGCAGTGTGAACACATAACTGGGATCAAGGTTCAACGTACCCGATATTCACAACAGCACCCACCCCAAAACAAATCCCAGCTAAATCACAAGACAAATATGCATGTCCTTTTTAAATTATATGGGCTTTAAAAATATATACTAGTATCTAACTGTCCATTAATACCAGATATTCAGAAATATAGGTGATTACTAACCTGTTCTAGTCGTGTTTAAAGGTACTCAGGATCTAGTTTAAAATGTTTCAAAACAAGACGAAAAAGCCGGAAATCGAAACCGGAAATCGGCGTGTATGCAAAATTTGTACCGATAAAACGCGTACTGCACATCGTCGGCATTTCTTGCGTTTGGGGTAGGACTAGTAAACTCTAGATAACCACGCTAATAAAGGCTGTATTTTGAAAATTCTTTCGACATATTGATACGTTGTTACAGAGTATGTATTAATAATAACAGAACGTTGCGTACTTATTTTGAAACAATATTAAAGTTATATATTCACAGATGAATCGTGAAAATGTGGTAACAATGAGACTTATTTGGCAATAACTGTCTGAATACACATCACGGAGGCGTTTTTCTTATGAAATGAGATGCACTAATCTTTGTTAACAAAAACTATGAAGAAAACACAGTTGAGAAGTGACAAACAGAAAACTTGAGGCCAATTAGTAATGTTGGGTTATTTTATAGGGTAGCCACATAAATCCCCATAAAAAAACCTGTTTCCAGAAAATATATAAACCGCTCTCAGATCGCTTTTACCTTACAAATCGAGGTTATGCCATTTTGTTGAAATAAGGAAGTTGACTACTTTTAGGAACATGTGCACTCGCGTTATTTGAATAGAGCACGAACATTAATTTAATAACCTTTCAGCTACTGTGGTTTGGACACCCAATTGAATGCCGAACAAAGCGAACGACATCTTGAAATAAACAGCATGTGATACATTGGCAATCCATATATTAATATTAAACGTAGGTGGCGGTGGTAACCAGCCTATCGGGAGACGCGTATGTACCAGGAAGTTTTGATAATTGAACCGACTTGAGCGCTTTATAAATCACTATCGACAACTGTCAACATTCATATTGCTCCTATAACCAGAATTAATACTAGGTAAGTGCGATTATTGCGACACCAAATACAAGTTTGAAGGGACTCAAATTAAACATATAAATTGTTTGTTTATGCACGTTTTGTGGATAACAATAAGTACGCAAATACCTCTTAAAAAGCGCACATACATGACACAAATTTACCAGCTGTTTCTAACGTTACATATAAACGCTCTCTACTGTTACGTACATGAACAAGGGCACAATTTTTCTTTCTGATGCGTTATAATCCCGAACACCCCCTTCCCGAGGCAGATATTTAGTCGGTGTACGGTAGCTGTGCACGGTGTCTTGAATTGTTTATATTATATAATGGCTGCAAAATAGGAAAATGGGAGACACAATTGCCAGTCTAGCCTGGTTTAAATGTGGCATTACTGGTTAGATGGTTTAATTAATTTACAATGCTGTGATCCGGATAACATGCAAATAAGAGATGTGGATGCGTAATATTTTCAGAGACGGTGCATGCATGCCAACTCCGTGTGTTCGGCGATACATCTCTCCTCAAAACAATTTTGTAATTGCAACGTTGTAACCAGTCAACGATGTTATATTTATATTTCTCAGTTATATCATAGCTTTATCAGTTAGAAGAAGGTTAATTACTGAAATTCGCTCTGTCGTGGTCTGTTTTGGGATGGAAAATCGTAACACAGATATTAATATAAAGTGAATACAGGGGGGCCCGGGAGTCCACATCGGGGAATATTTGAAAATCCAATGCTCTGAGAGTGAACCTGGTGCCTTCTGAAGCCTTATTGTTATATAATATTGTGCTATTCAGGTTGGAACATTAAGTGTCATATTTTAGAAGACAAATTGTTAATTGTTTGTGCTTTTCTGTAATAGCTGTATGCATGCTCAGTGATTTGTTTTCATCTTAATATCTATATAGATACATTATCCTTGCGTGAAATGAAAAAATATAAATCAAGAACTGAGTTACTGAACAGAAATAAATGAATAAACAGGACCAAATGAATATATATCGGTCAACCGGACAGACGGGACCACAGTTGGACTAGACCGGTTTGTGAGTTCATTGCTTCAATGTTCGTGAACAATTCTAACGTGAAGTCATTTATCATCGAAATGGTCATGTTTCGATCGTAATGGTACACTGAGAAGTCCCTCAACTTAAATTAAGCTTGAATATATGATATACTAGCAGGGTTACCCGGCGTTGCCCAGGTTAAAGTGATGTGAAACCCTCTGCATGCATGCTGTGGATATTTGTTGGGAATAGAGAATACGCTTGCTCAAAGTGTTACACGTATTCTCATAAATTGTATATTAAATTAGTATCACAAAACATGATTATCACAGTCATGGAATATAAGTAGTGGCTCACGTTGTCGATTGTCATTTTGTTTATCGCAATTAATCCGTTCCACCAATAAAGAAGTATTTAGTTATTTACAACTGCGTATACTTCAGACGTTATAACATGAACATCATAAACACATTAGACGACAATTGGGTTTTACATATAGAGATGTATCAATCAATCTAGTGGGTTAGACTAAGATTTTGAGGACACCTGGCTATCATATCTCCATGAAAACACAGATGTTTTAAAGAAATGTCCAGGTGCTCCTCTGATCATGGTGCTATATATTGGCTAAATATTCTCAGTTTAAAAGAAATGTTGCTGCGCATGTATATCAGCTATACATGTGCCCGACACAGAGCGAGATTTTGTGTTGTTTATATTAGTCGATGAGTCCGGTCTAAAAAATGCGCTGTATCAGGCAGATATACCCTTGTCAAATGTCAGTATTGGAGGATCCTGAAAAGTCATGTGCTACTAACTGCGTTTTTTTGTATATCAGAAGAAACTATATGTGACTGCACATTGTGACCACTATTTTTGAACAGGCCTTCGATACATTTCCATATATCTTGGCAAATAGTAACTTTGTTTGTGGAAACTGTATTGTATGGAACAGACTCAATTGTGTTATAATATATACATGCAATCGGTGCGAGGTCTCTCAGTTTGCAAGAATATATGTATCTCTTAAATAGCATGATAACTATAATTTTAATGCTTCTTCTATGTATCTGTTTTTGCTAGCTCATTATGTGAATGCCCTGATTCCCATCCCCATATAAATATGACAGTTGATAAGATATAATTGTTCAAGTGACTTAATTGGGTCACCATTTGTCGAGATTGTGAAATTTGAATGCCAAAAACTCATTAAAACGATATGGAGATGGCCTGGGTGACAATATATAACTTATAGGCGGATATCGGCGAATATCCAACTTATCAATGATAGAGCATATCATCTCGCCATCCATGACCCAAACGACACCAAATGTGATTTAATTCATCGTATCATTAGAGAAGAACGTGTGTGAATTCGGTGGAAATTAGTGCTAAATATATTTGTATCAGCTTTGGCATCCTCATGCATGACTTTTGACATATTTAAACCACGTCCATTAGACTCATGGATGCATGGTATACTGGATATGAGTATATATCGGTTTGGTGGTAATCAGCAACTAAACAAATCATTATCATAGTTATGACCCCCCCCCCATTTCTCACCCAAATGACAGCAATCTGGCGTCTTTAAATCACACGATTATATTCCTCGTATATGTAAGAATAATATATCAATTTGGTGGAAATCTGCGCTAAAAATAGTTTATTAAATCAATTGTTGATGCTCCCCTGCAACACTGACTCGATCAGCGCCATATCGCGGAGGTCATTATGTATGCGTTTGGTGGAAATCGGCGTCAAAACTTTTTCACCATATTTTTAAATTTTGCAGCCCTTCCCCCTTTTCTTCCCCCTTTCTTCCCCTGACACAAACAGCGTCACTTTAGAACATTTTAACATGCACCATTATCTTCCTCGTATACAGTTACCCGTGTTAGACAGCTTTGGTGCCATCTCGATTGTTCTCCGTGAAGTTATATATAGAACACATACATGCAGACAGCAAGAAGACAGACCGTACGATTTGATTCCTCGTATCATTTGAGAAGAACGTGTATATGAATTTGATGGTAATTGGTACTAAAAATATTTTTTATCAGTTTTGGTGACCCTCCTGTCCCTATTTCGGACTCAAATAGCGTCACTTTTGTCACCATTAAACCACACACTTAGACTCACTATGGAGATGCATATATATAAAATTTGTTAAAATTGGCGAGTATACAAATTTGTTTAAATTTAAGGTCCCCATATGTCTCACCCAAAAAAGTACAAATTTGGTGTATCTAAACCAAACGATTAGATTCCTCGTATCACGGAGAAGAATATGTATCAATCTGGTGGAAATCGGCGCTAAACATATTGTTATAATTTTTGGTGTTCCTCTCACCTCTATGCACTACTGACTCGAATGTCCCCACTCGTGACATTCTTAGACCAAACAATTACATTCCTGATATCATGGAGATGATTATTTATAAGTTTGGTGCTAATCGGCGACTAAACAATTTGTTATCAAATTTGGTGGCCACCCCTCCCCTCCCCATCTCTCATTCAAACATGGCGTCTTTAAATCATACGATTAGATTCCTCGTATCATGGATGAGAACATGTATAACTTTTGTGAAAATTGGCGCTAACAATATTGTGTATCAATTTGGTGCCCCTCTCCCTTTCAGTGCACCCCTAACTCGAATGAGGTCACTTTTGTCAAATTTAAGCCACACCATTAGACTCCTCATACCATGGGGATTATTTTGTATAAGTGTGGTGGCAATCTGCGAATGAACCCATTCTTATCAAATTTAGTGCCCCCCCCCATCTCTCATCCAAACGACACCAGTTTGGCGTCTTTAAATCGCAGAATTAGATTCCTTGTATCATGAAGAAGAATAGATATCAATTTGGTGGAAATCGGCGCTAACATTAGTTTGATCAATTGTGGTGCTCCTCTCCCCTTCCGTGCATCCCTGCTGACTCGAACGACGCCACTATTGACATATTTAAACCACACCATTAGATTTTTCATATCATGGGGATGATTATATGTAATTTTCGTGGCAATCGGCGGCATACAAAATCTTCCCCTCCCCATTGTTCTGCCCCTGGCAACAACGGCGTCACTTTAGAAAATTATAACCGGCCCCATTATCGTTCTCGTAAAAAGTTACCCCTGTTAGACCCCTTTGTTTCCATCTAGATGGTCCCCTGTGAATTGTATAGAACACAGACAGACATTCGCAAATATAGATCTATCTCCTATATATTTTGAGACTTCCGTATATATGTGTGTATATGTGTGTGTATATCCTTTACAGATTCGAATACGGCTACACCGATTGAGCCCAAACTTCCTATCTAAGGGTAAAAATCCGCGGGAAGTGTCATCGCGCCGCTTCTGGGAACGTCCGAGCACTCCTTCACCCTTCGCCCTGCCACCGTCGTTGTAATTGATGGGTTAATGATTAAAGAGCGTTCGTATCTGCGGTGTCGTTGTTAAAGAGCGTTTATATACACGAGTATAAATACGGCTCAATGGAAACTGGGGATATCGAGACGAAATTTCGTAATTAGGGCTTCCAAGGGACGGGGGAGATTTTCGTCGGGTCAGTTTGTCCGACTGAGGTGACCTTGACCTTGAAATGGGTACCTGTTATATATGGTCAACTCGGGACGGGGAATATTTTTGTCGAGTTATTTTGTCGTGCCTGTTTGTTTGTTTGTCTGTGTGTCTGTTTGTCTGCCAGTTTGTTAGCAATGGCCGGGAAAACTGCCGGACGGATTTAGGTCACTATGTCACAATAATATTTGCACAGTCTAACTGTAACGACAGGTATCCGCAATTGGACGACGCAATACAGAATATTATTAACGATGTATTTAATCAGAATGATCATGCAAAGCGCTGCGCAATATTAGCCATGCGCTGCCGAGTCTCGCCGTCACGAGAAACCGATTTCTGGCTCGACATATATTTGCCGAGGGCGAATAGCTGAATAGCTGATAGTTATTATAACTATACTAACTGTGAGTTTGTGAAACCTGTCTATTTAGACCGTTTAGAGTTTTTGCCTTTAGTGTGAATGTTAATGTTAATGTTTTTCTTAATTGATCGTAATCCCATGTTTCTGGGTAATAAATTAACCAAGTTCGTAAAACTGGTATTTTGACACCCATGTTCACCTAAGCACCTCTGTCCACGCGACCCGTCTAATTTGCTACGTTTTTGGTGTGTCCAGGTGTATTGTTATGATAATGGTAGGGTAAACTGATGTTGTTAACAAATGTACCGTATTTTTTCCTCATATGTCATTTTCACATCATTTGATTAATCTAAACGAATGGAAGAAATGTCATAATGTGTAGAAGACATCCAAGAACATATTATTGTAAACTATTTAGATTATGACACTTTCGGCTGTGGCAAACCAACAATAATTCAAACGGCCATAGTTATGAAGAAACTAGTTTTTTTTTCTCAAATTGAACTTATTAGCCAAAATACCGCAATATGACAACTTTAGAAAAAAAATACCGGTATGTTTTGTTGACAGTTCGGCTTACCAGCGTCATATCAATTCAGCAAGACATACAAACATCACAACAAAATATCAGGACCCCAGGAATGTTAAAATGGTATGTATACACTGGTCATTCCAGCTTAAGTCCCCGAGTTATTATTCCCATTGGATAACGTTTTTTGATAGGACTGTTTCCATGATAGAATGTAACGGCGCTGGTAACGTTCAAATGCTAGCTCTGAAGATGTTGCGTCTTTTTAAAGACGAACTTCGTCAAATAGACACCATTCTGAGACTTTAATAACAGTTGGGTAGTATAGAACAGACTAGAAGGGACTTGCTATTGACATTTGAGGAGGGGGTCCAATCGTGGTGTTCGCGCCTATATGTAAACTAATCAATTCAAGACGACGGTGTGTTCGCGGATCAAGATGGATGAGGATTTATATCAGACACAACCATATTCAAGAAGAGATAGCTAAGTTATAGCGCAGACTAAACAACGGCTGAGTTATTTTTGTTTAGGCTTCAGGCCCCCTCGATATTCCAGGTTCTCACATGTTTTATTTTAATGTTGTGTGGATACCCAGCATATTGAGGTGAAATTTAATCATCAGTTATATCGAAACTCCGAAGAAAACGCGTGAATTGTGAGTCCACCTTATATCGACTGTAAGTGGTTGATTTACAGGTTCCCTCGTCAACAGAATCACACCAGCGAACGTGATAAAAACCCACCTGAATCACGTATAGGTAAGTAATTACATTGAACAGCAAAAGTTGACAACGTGAAAATCATACAATTTCGGGAGAGAGAATAGTTAGATTTATCGATCAAAATAATTAGTGGATTCGTCTATTCCGATATCACATCCATCAATTCACTAAGGGAAAGTACAAAAAACCGAGGGAAGAATCAATACTTCATAATTAGAGTTATCGCTTGAGAGCGGTTCGTGTTTTGGGAATACATATGCATGCAACTTTATTTCTACCTTTCCATTGTTTGGGTTTATATTAAAATATTAGTTGATGCCAAACAGTACTAACGCATCAATGCTTAGTAGTTATACCACAGGAAATGTTCAGATAATCAGTTCAGACAAAGGGCCATTTGGTTATCTTATTATCTAAACAATTCCCTCCATAAATAGGGCTCGTCTACCATTTTACTTATCTGTTTTCTGCTTTTATCAACCTGTCCTGGCTCCATATTAATGATAGACCATCCAGATGTACATCGTTATAACAAAATCGGAGAATCAGTTAAGTATAAAAAGGGTTAACAGAAAAGGCTATATAAGTTGTACATTTTATTTGGATTTACTTACTAATTGTGGATTCTAAAAATTCACATAGTAAAACAAACATTTGCATGATGGGGCGGTAGGTTATCAGGTAGTTGACAATTTTGTTCTGCCATGTGTCTGTTATCACACCCCCACCCAGTGGAGACGACAAGCTGAATTTAGTTTTAGTCAGGGTATGTTAAGTGTGGCTGTCAGTCGTTATAGTGAAAAGCTGTCTTGGTTTTGAGTAATTAAAATTAAAATTAGGCAAGACAACTGGCTAGCTAGCAAAGCATATATATGTAAAAAAAAGAAATACTCACCCCTTCGAAGCTCATCCTGAGGGACGATATTGGCAAATTGACCTGTTGAATTGAAATATATATAGAGGTGTAGTTTTAAATAGTAACTCATTTTTGTCACGATCGAGATCAGGTGAGCCAAACATAAAATATTTGATATTTGCAATGCTGATATTGGCTATATTATATGCTATATAGAGCATATGAGTGTATGTCACTCCTTTTTTGGTACGCGGGGTCCAGACTATGGTCATGTGGTACACATGGTTCATACGTCTCTGTCGACTGTTACTCGGTATCCATATGTCAATTTTAACCGGTATTCATAATTCAACACAAACGCTGGTATGCAGCTTTTATAACATAACATTACACACATGTTGATTATTATCTTACCGAGATGACATTATTATTGCGATGTAATGTAGCCTGGTGTTGAATGATATATTGACGTTAGGATTATGCGGAAGAATGAAGTCAGGACTCAGTTCTTGTATATCCTTTATTCACATCTAATATCAATGTATAGTCAACAGCTTGTGATGGTAAATGATACATAATTGTGAATCAATCATAGATGTCATAGAACGACCGAAAGCGTCGCTTATTAATTAGCGGCCTGATGTTGATGCCTGCCAATTAGTCTGAAGTCCGAAACTAATTGAAGAGTAGATTAATGTCTGGTTTATATATCGCTAATGACTGGTAGCCGTCATTAGTGCATCTCTTTGTCTGTACTGACCCATGGGTGAACTGGGAATTATTACCTAAGACTCCTGCCTTTGTGGTTCGACTTGCATAACTCATAGGTCGCGGCCTCTCCGAGTATGACCTTGGCAATTTGGTTGGGGTCACTTATAGTTCGATTATATTCCAGTCTCCCCCCATCGGTTAAGATAGCTATGTTTAGTATGTATCAGGGATCATTACTCCACAATTACTACTTCAGAAAATTTGTGAAAACTATATTTGTTTAAATTTACTAAGTATAATTATATATAATAAATAATTTCTTAACTGCATAGAGATACATCTGGGGTTATATGGAACTAAATTGGTTTCTATTTTGTCATGTGGGCAGAACCAATCTTGTGTGTTTTGGTGTACAACTCTAAAGCAACTAGTAACTTTTGGTTTCAAGAGGATAATTGGGTTCTGAAATGGGTACCAAATGTTTGACTCCCCAATTTGGTTCTCCAATCGGGTTATATTATGGAACTAAAACATTCGTTTCCAGACTGGGTTCTTCATTTTGTTCTAAAGAGAACCTTAGCCTTGGTTCTTGAATTGGTCCAAAAAAATTGTTATTCCAATTTGGTTCTAAAACGGGTTTCTATTATGGAACCAAAACTATTTTGTTTCAGACCGGGTTCCTAATTTGGTTACACCGTAAGCTAAACATTTAGTTCGTGTCTAGATTCCAACTATTTGGTTCTCGAATTTGGTTCCCAAACTGTGTTATATTATGGAACCAGGAACCAAATCCATTTGGTTCCAAACTGGGTTCCTCGTACCTCGTACCATACCTAACCAGCACTTTTGATTATTGATTAGTTTCCAAATTCGAAATATATGGCTCAACAACTAGTTCCTTGGTTGAAACCAAACGGGTCATGGTTATAAACGCGATACAAAGGAGGGGCTTATATTAAAGCAATTAAAATAAAGCAATATAAAGTGTACGTGATATGATAACTCTAATAATGTATAGTCATTAAAATGAGGCGTTTCTGGGACCATGCCTCATGACCCTCAACGTACGTCCTTGCTGCTGACAACGCTGATATAACATATTTAAACGCGAATTACCTGACATTGAGCAGAAATAGGTGGGTAGTATTGGTACGACATTTTCAATGACAAGATACTGAACACGAATATTGTGAATTACGTGGCAGCATATTCCAGTTGTGAAGCGCCGTAATTTTAACAAATGTATACTAATAATCTGATGGGGTATCAGTACGATATTTAGTTCTTCATAAACTGCACGATGTGCCGTCTGGTTGTTCTGATGAGACCGGGTGGAAAGCTAATGAAGAGATGAGTGGTTTATTTTAGGGTAATCAGCACTGCGACATACATGTATTGTTTATTGTCACGGAGAGTGTTGATAAATCTGGAAATGTCACTAGTATTTATACTGCAAGGTATCTATGCACTTCAACTTTATGGTTACATTCAATAATTAATAATGTCTGAAAGAAACTACCCTGCACTCTGGCGAAACGTTACTGCATATGTTGCATGCCCTAAATTGTTTTTGTTTTGGCCCGACTGATGGATGTATTCTAATCAGAACAAACTTTAATGATGTAGATCATTGGGCTTGACGTCGCAGTGACCGATAAATCGTTCAGATTCATCTGCTGTACGATATGTATACCTTTAAAGATATTTAAAACAGATTTGGATAATACAGTTTCAACAAAGTGGATTTTAGCGGATTTTGGATAAGTATTTCCGTGGATATTTTTGCATCATGTGACTCCAAAATCACCTTATTCCCAATTTGTTCTAGGTACACCCCACATGTTGACTTCAGCGAGCACACTACGAGCTCAACCCATCACCATGTGTACTCACATATCCAACACTTACTTCGATATCTCCGTCAGCTAACACAAGCTGGCCAAGTACGACAGCGGCCAAAGCTGCAACGAAATGTTTCAGCATCTTGTCGCCACATTATTTTGTGATCTACAAAAGGACGATTTATGACACATACATACACGCGAACCGCATAGAGCAATGTAGTTGTATTCAACGAGTGGAAGACTTCTCAGTCGAAATCAAACATGATATTGTATTTAGGTCCAAATGTAATTCCATAACAATCAGAGAGCAGACGTTTAGGAATGGGGCAAGTAAATTTCGCCACAGTGAAATCACAGGGAAATTTAATGTCGCAGAAAATGCAGAAAACACTCTTTTCTGTCGCACTTCACCCCATACACCAGTATCACTAAGAATATTTATCAAATGCACAGTAATTCATTAATCATTCCTAAAATGCGTGTGAACTTTTTCCAATGCAGTATTCTTCCAATAATATAATGGAACGGTCACTCCGTACGTGTGTCAAAACACTAAATAATTACCACAAAGAGATAGAAAAGACTGTCACTGGGATTAACTGGTTTAATGCCCTTTGGACATGATATCCACTTTTCAAAATTATGTTTACTTGGAAATTTCATTCACTTACCTCTGCACCATCAAATTGCACTCAGATTGTCGTGCCTAAAGCTCACCAACACAATTATTAAAGGCCACTATACACTAAATTTTGCCAATTATGGGATCATTCCCTTTTACACTGAACAGAATATATGCAAAAAATCATGAACATATGCCATGGATTAGTGCTAAATACATTTGTGTGCTCAATAAATGAGGCAAATAACATGGTAGTTATAATGAAACTTGAGTCATAAACTCATTATCGTTATAATTAATTATTATAGTTTGCATCGTTGATAGAAAACACCAGTGGATTTTGCACTTATCGATGGCTAAAAATCATTCATTTGTTGCATATATTATATGTAGTATAAAAGGAGATTGTCCCATAAATGCCGAATTTATTGTACAGTACCCCTTTAAAAAGGTAAACGTCTGGTTACGTGCAACGTGCATGGCATTTTCCGAATTCTTGAGAAATGCAATTTACCTCTACCTCAGTTTATGAACGACGGTATATTTTCAGGAAAGGACACATTGAAGAAGCTCGTATGATATTGTGATATTTCTCAAAATTTGTATATCGCATTTTCAGTGGGAAAATTATTTCATTGAACAAACTTATCCGCTGTAAACCAGACTTTCCCAATACATGTCGAAGTATAATCCCGTGTACAATGGGCAGATCATTACTAATACACACCATTGTCGGGACATGACAATCTGCGGGATGGGATGGGATATGGGACAAAACGACAATCTGCGGGACATAATTTCAAAATGCGGGGGACGGCCGATATCTCGAGAAATAGACCACGTATAGGGCTACTTTTTTGTGTCTAACGAAAGGCCCACATTCGCCCTATCCACACATATTAACCCCGCCACTGACTGGAACCCAGAAGTTGCATTATTTGATCGACAGCCGACCTAACATGGGATGGAATATGGGATAGAACGACAATCTGCGGGACAGAATTTCAAATTGCGTGGAACGGCCGATATCTCGAGGAATACAGCACGTAGAGGGCTCCTTTTGGTGTCCAACGAAAGGCTGATATTCACCCTAGCCACACATATTAATCCCACCGGAAGTTGCATTATTCTGTCGACAACTGACCTAACATAAAAAAAATCGAAATCAAGGTCGTGGAACAGCGATAAGGCTATGCCCACAAGCAAACTTGGTATTAAAATGAAGTTTATCATCTATTGCACAACATAAATCTATTAATTTGAGCGAACTGCGATTTATGCACACCTAGAGACCGAATAACCCACCCATGCGAAGGTGCCACGAAACACGAAAAACTGCGTTCGACATTAATGTTTAGAATTTAGATTTATCGATGAATACCCTAGAAAACAACAAGTTTTAGGTATAAAATAACGCAGTGGAATACTGCGCACTCGTTTTTAGCTACAATGTGGCTGTGTTGGTACGAATACTGCAATGGCGAACACACAAACACGCGCCGATAAAAACAGCTAAATAGACTCGATGTTTACAATTACAGGATCGATTTCAGCTGATATATTCCACATAATGGGGCGTATAGTATATCAAAATGTAGGATTAGACACAGTGAATGCAATTTTTTTTCCAAATGGGTCCACTACGCGGTGAAATTGTTGCAGAAATTCGCTCCAAGAGAGAGCGCTACTTTTCTCGTAAAAAATAGAATGGCCGACTGAAGCCGTTTTATCGTTCCAACTAAGCCGTTCTTAACAGCACTTCATCCACAAAATACGAGTATACACCATGTATCAGACGACATATCAAATGTAATCTTTAAAAGGTATTTGCGCTTTTCATTTGTTATAATTCACACTTTTTTAATTTAATTTTTTATTTTAGTTGTGATTAAAAGCCAAGATGCCGGAAGCCGGTGTCCGGCGACTACAAGCCAAGTTAGAAAATAAATTAACTGGTTTGAATGCATGAATATGTCAATAGTCAGACTGCTCGAAAGAATATTCAAATCAAATAGTGCTTATAGACTTAAAAATTTAAGTGCCCGCCAGTCATACGCAGTGGAAGTTCTCATATTATCTGCTGGTCATATGCGGGGGAGGTTCTCATATATGAACATATTATCTGCCGGTCATACGCGGGGGAGGTTCTCATAAGATGAACATATTATACGCCAGTCATACGCGGTGGAGGTTCATATTATCCGCCGGTCATACGCGAGGGAGGTTCTCATATTATCCTCCTGTCATACGTGGGAGAGGTTCTCATATGAACATATTATCCGCCGGTCATACGTGGTGGAGGTTCATATTATCCGCCGGTCATACGCGACGGAGATTCTCATATTATCCTCCGCATACGTGGGGGAGGTTCTCATATTATCCTCCGGTCATACGTGGGGGAGGTTCTCATATGAACATAATTTGTATTATCCGCCGGTCATACACTGGGGAGGTTCTCATATGAACATATTATCCACTGGTCATACGCGGTGGAGGTTCATATTATCCGCCAGTCATACGCGGGTGAGGTTCTCATATTATCCTCCGGTCATACGTGAGGGAGGTTCTGATATGAACATATTATCCGCCGGTCATACGCGGTGGAGGTTCTCATATTATCTGCTGGTCATATGCGGGGGAGGTTCTCATATATGAACATATTATCTGCCGGTCATACGCGGGGGAGGTTCTCATAAGATGAACATATTATACGCCAGTCATACGCGGTGGAGGTTCATATTATCCGCCGGTCATACGCGAGGGAGGTTCTCATATTATCCTCCTGTCATACGTGGGAGAGGTTCTCATATGAACATATTATCCGCCGGTCATACGTGGTGGAGGTTCATATTATCCGCCGGTCATACGCGACGGAGATTCTCATATTATCCTCCGCATACGTGGGGGAGGTTCTCATATTATCCTCCGGTCATACGTGGGGGAGGTTCTCATATGAACATAATTTGTATTATCCGCCGGTCATACACTGGGGAGGTTCTCATATGAACATATTATCCACTGGTCATACGCGGTGGAGGTTCATATTATCCGCCAGTCATACGCGGGTGAGGTTCTCATATTATCCTCCGGTCATACGTGAGGGAGGTTCTGATATGAACATATTATCCGCCGGTCATACGCGGTGGAGGTTCATATTATCCACCGGTCATATGCGAGGGAGGTTCTCATATTACCTCAAATCACCTCATATTACCTCCACCGCGTATGTCCGGCGGATAATAAGTTCATATTCATATGCAAACCTTAACTATCATATAATTCACGCACAACTACGCCTCAAATGTAGCATTTTAATGATGATATCTACCAGAGTCACTTACTTCAGACGAACAAGTGCACGTGTGCACAAATGGAAAGCACTGACAATTGCTCACTGAACTGTCCCAAACACTTGAGAATTAGCAACGAAACATTCTCTGTATCTGGAGAACAGATATTCTATTGAAAGGACTCGATAAGACTTAAGCATACCATATTCGAAGCAACACAATATTTTATACTTTCCACAAATAGATTCAAGTCAACTTATTGACCAAATGTCAACTAATCATTTTAAAGCTATGCTCTCGATCTGTTAACTGAATCATTGCACCATGCAACCTGAGCAAAACGATTAAAGATGCACAAACCGAATTAGGGCTCGCAATTACTATTTCCTTGGCTTCGGGGGCGAAACATATTTGATTCTAGTCGAGGAACCCACCCATCAAACATCAGAGTGATAAGATATCGAGTTTTGAAATCTATTATTTTTCACCACAAATTATTGTTTCTGGCCCAGTAAAAGTTGACTAGAAGACGATATCGGACCAAGTTGTGGATGAAGATGGATAACTCTAAAATCAATTGGCTTTTTGTTTTGACAGATATTTGGCAAAACTGGCAAAATTTCGTTGAACAAAATGTTGATAAATAAAAGTTTTTGGGAAATTTTATGCTACAGTTGACTGTGGTTCGCATTATTTTTGGCAATTAATCGATTCTGATAACTGAAGCGGCATTTAAAAAAATGTTGTTGTTGGAATCTATTGGGGATCATCGGGTCGGATTGAATATATTCAAGTGTCTACTCCCGACTGGAAACTCGTTTGGCTAATCCATAAGTCATACCATATAAACTAAAATCGTACTCTCGGTGGATAGTCGTCCTTCGGGAGACAACCGGAAGTTTCTCAGAGCTAAATTTATATTTGGGGAGTTTTTTTACGTCACGATATTGAAAAGATGTCAGAGAAACAGGTTAGTATTTACTATAAATGTTAATGCATGGGCGCATTAGCTACAAAAGGCAATTGTAAATTTTGTAATCGCTGCCATAAAGTACACTCTCACTGGAATCAATATTCCGGGAAAGAAAATATTTTATTTTTTGGAAGATGACTACAAATATACACTAAATGCCATCCAACTAATGTTGATCATGTAAATCATAATTCACTTAACTTATATTCTCGTTTGTCCACGATAATTTCTGTCTCGGATTAGGCGATCTTCCTCTCAGAATTCCTCCAAGATATAAGAATATATTCGTCCAAGACGAGTTCTTGAAAGTATATATTTTTATGGAGGTGGATTTGTTGTTTCCATGTCTATATATGTATGTGTGCGTAGTGTTATGCGAAGCACAGACGTATATGAGTATATGGGAATAATTCGCTTTGTTATTAATCATTTATTTATAATTAAATGAAAATTCGCCCTTTCACTGAGTTATTATCGTATGTTGGGACAGTTTAATAATTGTCCAGATGGATGTTGGAGGTCGGAAGTCCATGTTTGTAATGAATATATTCTCGTACAAAGAAGCGGTAAAATCCATTAAAATGCTTACACAGTCCTTGTTTACAGATATGTTAACTCACATTGGCTTGGATGCCATTGACGACCGCATAATTATACCCTGGAAATTGAACATCACCAGTATATAAATATAAATACCTATGTTCCAAATCCACTACGATGTTTTAAATGCAAGGGCTATGACCATGGCCAGGACCATTGTAAAACTAAAGAAACCATTTGTGCATGCTGTTCTGTTTCTGGTCATGATCATAAGGATTGTACAAATCCTAAAAAAAAATTCGAATTGTTAAGGTCCACATGCTGCAAAGAATCATTCATGTCCCATCTGGAACTATGAATTTAAGATACAAAGATGTAAGACTGAAAAACATTTATCGTATATAAATGCTAAGAAAATAGTTTGTGCCAGACCATCTATTTCTCCAGACACCTACTCAGCTGCCGTTTCTAGAAAAAAAAGTATGTTGATGCCGGCACTCAGACAGAGATTAAAACAAAACTTGTCAGTATATCACTAGCAACGCAAGTTCAAGAGAATGAATATTACTCCTATTCCGGAACCTGTCTCACAGGCAATGGATACATCTACTGCAATTTTTACGATTGATCCGAAACCAACTAAGGAAGTTGATTTCATTTTTCCAAAACAGAAATCTCCAAAATCTGTCAAAGGTTTCGAGTCTCAGGAAAACAGGTTGACCTTTGAGTATCTAAATTTCACTGCGATATTTTATGAGAAATTGTCAACTTGGAGACAACGGGATTCCATGTATGGTGTTGTTAGAGGCTGGTATTTGGGCGAATAATCACCAACAGAGTCAACCACTCGATTGTCAACTTGATGAATTGATTATCATCACGCCAGATTCAACATATATTAATATGATCGTACGTGACACGTAATGGAGCAACCACCAAGTTGATCATTAAGTTCAATATTACAATAATTATAGGATGTTCCGTACAGGGTACTGGCCGGGTACTACATGTGATACACCACTCGGAGAAATGTCTGTGTCATCACACTAAAATACCATGTTAGAACTTGGATTGATATATTCGTAATCGTATATAGTCACCAATAGCCGGGTTTCTACCGTAGTACCTAACATTGCCCATCTAGTGAACTATTCATACCCAGCATTAAAATCATGGTTATGATCAGTCCAAACATATGACTAAATTTCGAACATCAGATAATAATAGCTGAGAACCTGGTGTGAATTGAACTGTGGTGTGGTCTCAAGCCTATCTACCCCTGCACGTCTGAACAAAATTATGCCATTAAATGGCATAATTAGCTTGAGGATCGAAGTGAACCATCATCCCACAGCGAAATCAACCAGGCCAACATGTCCTCGATGTCTGCAATCACATTACCACAACTACCGTTACAGGTTTAAATTTTTAATGGATTAGTTTTTCATGAATGCAGTATTAGGTACTGTATGTACATGTAGTGACTATATACGATTACGAATATATAAATCCAAATTCTAACAAGGTATTTTAGTGTGATGACAGACATTTCTCCGAGTGGTGTAGCACATGTAGCACCCTGTATATATATCACAGCAGAAGTTTCCTTAGAATTAATGGATGAAAATGGAGTGCACCTTAATATTTTTGAGTCTGACATAGATTACCTATTTACCTTAGCTGAAGGCAATCAATGCAATACATGTAAGCTATGTAGAAAAAGAAATTATTGAATGAATTGTAGTGAATATGATGCGTCACTTTAATATTTGAGTCAGACATCGATTACCTTAGCTAAAGGCAATGAAAGTGTCAATGACACTGTAGCTAAACTTGGAAAGTGAAAAATTGCATGTACTACAGTCAATGGAGTGATTAGGAATGTGGAAAGTTGAAAGGCCCAGTAAAGGAAATAGTAAAATCCAAGATGGCTGCCGGTGGCCATGATTTCGGCCGAATAACCCAAAAATGACTCGTTCCCATTACATGTCATTGTAAACATTAATGACAAATTTCATGAAGATCCGACCAAAGCTACGACCTGTAGCCTGCGCCAAAGGATTTAGTCGTGCAAAGAGTAAAATCCAAGATGGCTGCTGGCGGCCAAGTTTTTTGGCCGAACAACCCCAAAGTGACTCGTTCACATCTGCATGTCAATATTAACATCCATGCAACATTTCATGATGATCAAACAAGCAATACGACCTGTAGCCCGCACCAATGGATTGAATTTTGAAATGATAGATGGCCGCCGCCATCCATGTTTTTTTGCCGAATGACCCCAAAATGACTCGTTCCCATCTACACATCAATGTCAACATTCATGACAAATTTCATAAAGATCAGACCTAAGGTACGACCTGTAGCCCGCTCCAAAGGATTTAGTTTGACATGCAAAGAGTAAACTCCAAATTGGCTGCTGACGGCAATGTTTTTGGCCAAAACGACTCGTTCCCATCTATGGTACATGTCGTTGTTAACATCCATGACAAATTTCATGAAGATCTGACCAAAACCACGACCTGTAGCCCGCGCCAAAGGATTTAGTCATGCAAAGAGTAAAATCCAAGATGGCTGCTGGCGGCCATGTTTTTTGGCCGAATGACCCCAGAATGACCCGTTCCCATCTACATGTACATGTCAATATTTACATCCATGCAAAATTTCACGATGATCAGACAAGCAGTACAACATGTAGCCCGCGCCAATGGGTTGAATTTTGAAATCCAAGATGGTCACTGGCAGCCATGTTTTTTTACCGAATGACCCCAAAACTACTCGTTCCCATCGACATGTCATTTTTAACATCCATAACAAATTTCATGAAGATCTGACTAAAGTTACGACCTGTAGCCCGCGCCAAAGGATTTAGTCATGCACAGAGTAAAATCCCAGATGGCTGCTGGCGTCCATGTTTTGGGCCGAATGACCCCAAAACGACTCGTTCCCATCAACATGTCATTGTTAACATCCATGACAAATTTCATGAAGATCTGACCAAAGCCACGGCCTGTAGCACGCGCCAAAGGATTTAGTCATGCAAAGAGTAAAATCCAAGATGGCTGCTGACGGCCATAACAACCCCAGAATGACTCGTTCCCATCTACATGTCAATATTAACATCCATGCAAAATTGCATGATGATCAGACAAGCAGTACGACATGTAGCCCATGCCGATGGATTGAATTTTGAAATCCAAGATGGCCGCTGGCAGCCATGTTTTTTTGCCGAATGACCCCAAAATGACTCGTTCCCATCTACATGTCAATGTCAACATTAATGACAAATTTCATAACGATCAGACCAAAGGTACGACCTGTAGCCCGCGCGAAATGATTTATCATGCAAAGAGTAAAATCCAAGATGGCTGCTGGCGGCCATGTTTTTTGGTCAAACTACTCCAAAATGACTCGTTCACATCTACATGTCAATGTCCATGACAAATATCATAATGATCTGACCAAATGTACAACCTAGAGCCTATGTTGAAGGATTTAGTCAAGCAAAGAGTAAAATCCAAGATGTATTTTGGCAGAATGACCACAAAATGGCTCGTTCCCATCTACATGTCATTGTAAACATCAATGACAATTTTCATAAAGATCCAACCAAAGCTACGACGTGTAGCCCAAGCCAAAGGATTTAGTCATGCAAAGAGTGAAATCCAAGATGGCTGCTGGCGGCCATGTTTTTTGGCTGAATGACCCCAAATGGATTCTTTCCAATCTACATGTCATTGTTAACATCCATGGCAAATTCATGAAGATCCTACCAAAGCTACGACCTGTAGCCCGCGTCAAAGGATTTAGTCATGCAAAGAGTAAAATCAAAGATGGCTGCTGGCGGCCATGTTTTTTGATGGAACGACCCCAAAATGACTCGTTAACATCCATGACAAATTTCATGATGATCAGACAAACAGTACGACATGTAGACCGCGCCAATCGATTTAAGTTTGAAATCCAAGATGGCTGTCAGCAGCCATGATTTTTGGCCAATGACCCCAAAATGACTCGTTCCCATCTACATGTCAATATTAACATCCATGCAAAATTTCATGATGATCAGACAAGCAGTACGACCTTTAGCCTGCACCAATTGATTGAATTTTGAAATCCAAGATGGCCGCTGGCAGCCATGTTTTTTTGCCGAATGACCCCAAAATGACTCGTTCCCATCTATATGTCATTGTCAACATTCAGGACAAATTTCATAAAGATCAGACCAAAGGTACGACCTGTAGCCCGCGCCAAAGGATTTAGTCATGCAAAGAGTAAAATACGAGATGGCTGCTGGCGGCCATGTTTTTTGGGCAAACTACCCCAAAATGACTCGTTCACATCTACATGTCAATGTCAATAGCCATGACAAATATCATAATGATCTCATCAAATGTACAACCTAGAGCCTGTGCTGAAGGATTTAGTCAAGCAAAGAGTAAAATCCAAGATGTATTTTGGCCGAATGACCACAAAACAGCTCGTTCCCATCTACATGTCATTGTTAACACCAGTGACAAATTTCATGAAGATCCGACCAAAGCCACGGCCTGTAGCACGCGCCAAATGATTTAGTCATGCAAAGAGTAAAATCCAAGATGGCTGCTGGCGGCCATGTTTTTTGGCCGAACGACCCCAAAATGGCTCGTTCCCATCTGCCTGTCATTATTAACATCCATGACAAATGTCATGATAATCAGACGAACAGTATGACCTGTAGACCACGCCAATCGATTTAATTTTGAAATCCAAGATGGCTGCCTTTTTTTGCCGAATGACCCCAAAATGACTCGTTCCCATCTACATGTCAATGTCAACATTCGTGACAAATTTCATAATGATCTGACCAAAGGTACGACCTGTAGCCTGTGCCAAAGGAATTAGTCATGCAAAGAGTGAAATCCAAGATGGCTGCTGGCGGCCATGATTTTTGGCTGAATGACCCCAAAAGGATTCTTTCCAATCTACATGTCATTGTTAACATCCATTACAAATTTCATGAAGATCCTACCAAAGCTACGACCTGTAGCCCGTGCCAAAGGATTTAGTCACGCAAAGAGTAAAATCAAAGATGGCTGCTGGCGGACATGTTTTTTGGCTGAACGACCCCAAAATGACTCGTTAACATCCATGACAAATTTCATGATGATCAGACAAACAGTACGACATGTAGACCGCGCCAATCAATTTAATTTTGAAATCCAAGATGGCTGTCAGCCGCCCTGTTTTTTGGCCAATGACCCCAAAATGACTTGTTTCCATCTACCGGTACTTATCAATGTCAACATTCATGACAAATTTTATAAAGATCAGACCAAAGGTACGACCTGTAGCCCGCGCCAAAGGAAATTGTTGACGGACACACACACGCACACATGGATGTCGTTGAGCTAATAATGAATTTTAGTGAATTGGCAATGACAGCAGTATGGAAACGGTCACTGCGGTGGAGTTACGATAATTGGCGTTAGGTTATGATACACGGTCTACAGCCCTACATGTATTAGCTGGTTGTCACACCAGACGTTGAAGAAAATTATTATATATGTCCATGAGGATCTTTTTAAAGATTGGGTAAGTGTTGGCGCTGGGTATAGCTGTTAAAGCCACGTGCGGCCTTAATTGTCGAAAATATTCATATTTGTTCCAACCACCGTAAACAGAAAACATTAAAACGCATACAGTTCCAATCATATATACCATGACCATCGCGCAAATAGCATGTTATCATAAAGCCCAAAGTACTATATTTTACCTAAGCAAGAGCCTCATTGTGTTACAGAAGACAGCACAATTATTGTTATGTTAGTACTTTGTGTTACACTGTATGTAAGCAAACGTCATCTTATGTAAACAAACAGTACATGTATGTAAAGAGTATGCGATAAACAAAACACTAAACACCGAGTAGACCCCCACTGCATATACATGTATATGAATTTTTTTTAGAAATGCCACCGTTATTTACAACATACCGCATTACCGGTATAGCCATTTAATAAGCTAAATCTCAGATTTTGGTGTTGAATGTGTCACAATGAATCACTCTCAACCTAATCAATCGCCACGGTGTTTTGCTAATCGCTCACTATTTACATGCTGTATATATACAAACGCTCCGCTCACACAAAGTGTTTTGCGGAAAATAACGCACTATTAATATGATCATTATTCTATACTATTAGGATATTATTGAGTAAATTTTCATAATTTGGTAACTGTTATTTCTAAATTATTACTTATTACATGTACATATGTACATGTACCGGTACACTTAGCTGACGTGCCTGACTTCATCCGGGCTCTATAGAGAACAACGTTGCCAACCGGTTTACATGTACAATGTTTGAGTATATATCGGGGGTCGCAGTCAAGGACACAGTCGCATATGAAAATAGTCCCACCCATATAGTTCCCAGGATCAAAGTAGGCCTTTGGTACATTAATACCAAATTTGAGTCCGATCAGTGGTGCAGTTTTAAAGTCTATAACACAGAGACAGAAGTTCTAAAATATAACATAATAGACCAAATGATGTACCTGACTTCAATCGCGCTATTTAGGGATTTTTCTATGATCGCCTGCGTTTGGACAAAATATACAGCATCTGGTCAGTGGACAAACGATCAGTCGAGGTCCAGAAACATATGAGTGTATATGTGCGCTACCGGTAGGTCAATGTCAAGGACAGTCGCATGTGAAAGTAGACCTCCCATATTGTTTCCAGATGAAAGAAGACTACCATGCATACAATGTACATGTACCAATCGATTGGTTGAGGTCCAGACACATGCTTATAGTACCGGTATACGAGCATATACCTACATGTATATGAGCAAGGTCATGGTCATGGACATGGTCACTCATGAAATTGGACCCGCCCATTTCCGGGATCAAAGTAGACATACAATACATGTACCCCGCTGGACAAAACAAGTATCCATTGGCACCGCAGTATATTTGCTGTTCGGCTGCGGTGTCAGAGTTTGTAACTGCAATTGAGCACGTCGTCCGAACGGCAAGTAAACTGCGACCAAACGGCAAGTTCACTGCGGCCGAAAGGCAACTACCCTCACGGTCGAATGGCATGTACACCGTGGTTAGATTTCTGGTTTGTATTGTATTTTTTCAGTTTGATGAAAGTACACCGTGGCAAATACACCATGCCGAATGACAATTACATCACGACCCAACTGTAGTTAGCCGGTGGCGTCGCGGTGTAGTTGCATTTCAGCCACAGTGGCAATGCTAACCGCACCGCAGTTAAGTGGACCCACACACAGACATAATTTCCGAAAAACAACCGATGAACAAATGACCGATGATGAAAAACAACTAACGAAAAAACACACCGGCTGATGAATGGTGGCAAATGACAGATAAATGACGAGGATGACGATGGCAAATGGCAACAAACAACAACGAAGAAAAATACCGACTGATGACAAAAAATGACTGATGACGAAAAACAAATGGCCAACGACTAACACGATGTCGAACAATCGATGACGAAAAATTACTGATGACGAAAAACAAACAGCCATACAGTAGATGAACACGATGTCGAATGATCGATGACGAGAAATGTCTTGATGACAAACACATCGACCAGGCCTGCAGGTTTCAAAATTATGTGTAACCTACAGTACATGTATTTTTTTTTCGCCTGGTTTGTGCTTAGGTAATCCTAGTCCAAATCTACGGGATATAATATACACTGCTGGACAAAACAAGTTTCCACTTGACCACGGTGCAGTTAGCATTGCCACTGCGGCCGAAATGCACTACATTGCACACCGTGGCTCCACTGGCTAACTACATTTGGGCTGCGGTTTACTTGCCACAAAAACCACGACTGATGACAAATGAACAAAGGATGAAAACAAACGACCAACAATAAACACGACGACAAATTACCAAAGACGAATAACGACAGATGACAACCAAACACGAATGACGACAAACACACTGACTGTGAAACTGACGACCAACGAATGACCACAACAAATTGTCAAATGATGAAAAATGATTAAATGAAATAATAATCAAAATTTAATTTTTAATTTAAAGCAAACAGACCTACCTTTATTAAACAAATCTTGGATTTGGAGAAAAATGCCTCCAGAAGCACGCATTGTGCTGTTGTGTTCACCAGATGTCATCAGATATCAATTCCTTGAACTTAAGTTGAAGTTGAAGATGGTAACTAGGAAACATACTACAATTTTAGTATCCATTACAATTTACACGTAACACATAATTCGTTCTTTCATTTTTTTTATCTTTCTTTGAACTTCGAACTTTTTGGTTGATTGAATGATTCTGGAATCTTGATCATTGTTGTCTGTAACAGTTTACAGTGAAGCCTAACTCAGTAACTGTCGATTGTCACGAAATCAAGCGATTAATTAATCTACGCACACTCGTACATTTGTGAAAATTGTTTGCCATGAAGCGAAGGTGAAGGCCTTATCGGTCTATGGGATATACGGAAGTCATTTCCGATCAAGTAACTGCCGTAAGCCGGATGACACTGCCAGGGGGGCAGGGAATATATACAATGGGAAGGTTCACTTCCTATTTGCTCAATGCATGACGTCGCCAGCATCCGCCATTCTGGTAGGATATTACAGCGAATTGCGTCATTGGTTACTGCAGCGCTATTCGCATTGTGTGTAAACAAAATCGAAAAAGTAGGCCTATATAAGAATAAACAATCAGACAAAAAGCAACATTTGTGACTATATATCATACTTTAATCCACCAACATGAAAACAAATTATGTTAAAGCAAATGAGTATTTATTTCAACCAAATTACGCTGTCTTTCTTGCCAATTTTCGTTTGTTATTCGTTTTCGAAATTTTGGCTGAGATCATTCAATTCATAATTGTGATGATGCATATTTTAATTAAAATGCCGGCGTACCAAATATTGAAACATAAACTTAAAATAAAATTCATTTGGAAACATTACAGAATAATTCCATGCTTGTGGGCTCTGGCAGCTATGAAGAGTCAAAAGTGTCAAAGTCAAAGTGTGGGTGGACCATGGAGCCCTGTGAGATTTTACACAATTCTGAGGCTTCTCAAGTCAATAACATCAATGCTAGTTCAAGTAGTTGCTAACTTGTTATGTAGTAATATACATTCATTAGGCTGCACTAGCCACACCCTTAGTCATTGCTACATTAATAATTTAATATTTGGAATTAAATACTTAGTCATTTCAAGCATTACCCATTAAAACAAGAATTCTGATAATATCAAATATTTAATTATATACTATAGATTTATAAATAGGCTACATGTGATTTTTTTTGTTATGAAGAAAGATTCATTAATTAGTGAGTGTTCAAACATTTACAGGCTATATATAAATGTATTTTACTCATGTTGAGCCTTGTATAGTCCTTGCGTTCATGGTATATATGAGAATGAGAATTTGGGAAATTTAGGCTACATATGCTTCATTTTTATTATAACAAAGATTGAAATATTCACACACATCAAGGCAATATATTTTTATAACTACATCAAAATTTCCCAAATAAACTCATCATATTAATAATGATATATATGACCCAGAGATGCTATAATTTATAAATTCTTGAATAAATACTGGGTATTGTAAGTTATGTTTGCCAATATGTTACATACCAGTAGGCATGTAGTGTAGCCATGAATATAAGAACATAATGTCATAGGTTATTTTTGGAAAACATAGATGATGATTGTATATCCATGGCACCTCATAATGATTGACACCATAAGGTAAATTAATCACGATTGCGTGACACATATCTATCACATTGTAAGTACCGGTACCACACCATTTGCTGAAAATGACACAATATTATATAGTGCTGTATGCTAATAACATAACTTTAAAATTATTGTTTCCCCATACCATAGTCTATATTTAAGAGTAGGCGGGTAGGCCTATATATTATATGTGTGATTTTACTTAACTTATACTTGCAGGTAGGTTTAAATATTTAAACTGTTATATTTTGATATTGAAAATCTATAGATATCACACAAATAATTAAATATATCGGCCTACATCTGCCGCCATGCACTGTACATAGCCTATCCAACAGACTGAACATGTTTTCCATACAATTTAAGTACTATAAGGACAAAATATGGATATGAAATGTAAATAAAATATTTGTTACTACCTGGTAAGTCTTACCGTAGGGTTTTTTTTGTATGTGGGTAGTAGGGTAGGTATAGAACCAGGCAAGTTTATGATATCATGGCCCAAAGATTTGATATTTGGAGGATGTTTTTAAATATCAAGTATTTCAGATTGATAAAATGGCACTGCAAACCAAGTACGTTAATCCGGATAAAGGTACATGTGCAAACATAATGAAATGTAGTGTATAAAGTGTAACATACTATTTATTTGTAATACAGTATACTGGTAGCATGTATATATGTCCCACCAACCCCTCTAATTGATGTAAACTCATCATATATTGATGGTACATACATATAGTGTATGCGAGATTAGTGAAATATATCATGTATGCAGGACTCAATATAAATAGCATTAACTTGTACTCAGAATCCATAATTATTCCCAAATCAACTGGTATGCCAGTTTCATAATAAAAGTGGCATCTGGAATGTAAGCCCTACTGAATGGTGGAGCTTTTAAAACATGTTTAGATTGTGGTTATATTCTAATCAATTAATTTAAATGACCAAGGTTGTGAACTTTGATCCCATAATAGATCTCAATTTTTTTAAATTAGAGACATCACTCAGGTAATGTTGTGGACATAGTCAAATTATGAAAGACAGTCGTATTTGACACAGAAATCTCACCCAGTGAGTTTGTTTCCTAGTAGTACTGGTAGACATACAAGTTAAATGAATTTTCAATTTGATCCATTCGAATATGTCATATATGGATATGGTTACCACTTTAGTTCCTCTACTTCAGCGATATGTTGATCCCACAAATATCCTGGATGACACTTTGATTTCTAAATCATTTTCAAACTCCCACACTTTAAACTTATTAGTAAAAGTAAACAAGGAAGTAACGATGCGATGACGTACGTTCCTACCAGGGATCCTACCAGAATGGCGTCATGACAACTTCCGGTGATTACCACAAATGCGCGGAGTGAACCTTCCCGTTGTATATATTCCATGCAGGGCGGTCACTAGACGGGGGATAATTAATTATTATGCTAATGATATACTAACGAGTTTTATTAGATGAAAAGGCTGTAATTAATCCTCGGAAAGAACTGAATAGGGTAAACTTGAAATTCGGGTACATTCTAGAATCTGGGAATGCATTTGATCAGTTGTTGTTGTTGTCTGCATATTCATCCGTTACATCGGAGCACCCTGTAGTTTCTGCTGGATTCTGCGCAGTCACCACCCGGAAGTCACGTGTTAAATTCACAAATAAACGTACCCGGTAATTTCTCTCATGGTATGGAAATATATAAAAATTATAAAATTATATAAAAATTATATAAAAATTATATGACGTCATAATTCACATGCATTTAGGTAAAAAGCACCCTTGGTGGTTGCTATAAATATGTCATCAATCAACCAGGACGTGTGGTTGACAGCTCCTTCAAATATTATGATATGCCGGAGCCTTGCTAATTAAATGTTTTATTCTTGCTGATTATTGTTATGCAGGTTTTATATCTTGGCTGTTATCATAGCAGGATTGCTGTTTTTTATATTCTGTTTGATATGTGCCTGAACAATGGTCAGTTTCTTAATGGTTCTGATCCCAATCGAGCACTCTCCCTCTGATTTTGGGTGTTTTTATTTGTATATACATTAGTCCAAATCACGGTTACATCTATACAGAGTTGCTGCGCTTTATTCTGATTCAGTTTATCACAGTCGTGATGTGCCATAATAGCTAAAATTACATAAAATCCTAACTAAACAAATAAACAATGGACAATCTCTTGAATCTATGAATACAATTTCTGCACGAGCATTTTATCTGGATAATTAGGTGCTTAGCGAGGGATAGGGTGTCCACATAATACTCGAAATGTTGGTAACAGGCGTTTCACATATATAAGGTTTAGGCAGCACGGAGCTGCACATCTATATTATGTGATGGTGCACATCTATGTTATGTGATGGTGCTGTCAACTACGTGAAATGCACATCTTTATGCGATGATTTGAGCCATGGATTAGTGCAAAATACACTGATGCACACTACCTGGTAATTATAATGAAAATGAATTTATGGCTCCAGTCATTTTCATTATAACATGTTATTTGCCTCATTGAGCACACGAGTGTATTTAGCACTAATCCATGGCACATATTCATTCAATTGTTGCACATATTATGTTGAGTATAAAAGGGGTTGGTCCCATAACTGGTCGAATTTAGTGTACAGTGCCCCTTTAATAACTGTTGGTGAACTTTAAGTACGAACAATCTGAGTGGAATTTGATGGTGCAGAAGTAAATGAATGAAATTTCCTAGTAAACGTGATTTTAAAACATGTATTTCATGTCCAATGGGCATTAAACCAAGTAATCCCAATGGCAGTATTGTACTATCTCTTTGCGGCAATGATTGAGTGTTTCTGACACACGTCCGGAGTGACCGTTCCATTATCGTATTATTGGAAGAATACTGCATTGGAAGAGAGTTCACACGCGTTTTAGGAATGATTTAGGAATTACTGTGCATTTGATAAATATTCTTAGTGATACTGGTGTACGGGGTGAAATAATTTGCCTCCGAGCGACAGAAAAGACTGTTTTCCGCATTTTCTGCGACAGTAAATTTCCCTGTGATTTCATTACATTTGGACTTAAATACTACATCATGATTGCTTTAGACTGAGAAGTCTTCGACTCGTTGAGTACAACTACATTGCTCTATGTGGTTTGGGTGTCTGTATGTGTAATAATTCGTCCTTTTGTAGATCACAGAAAAACGTGCCGACAAGATGCTGAAACTTCTCATTGCTGCTCTGGCCGCTGTCGCACATGGCCAGCTTGTGCTAGCTGACAGAAATATCGAGGTAAGTGTTGGAGATGGGTGTACATATAGTGATGTGTTGAGTTCGTAGTGTGGGCCATTATGGAGTCACAAATATCCACTGAAAACATATCCAAAATCCGCTAAAATCCACTTCGGTGAAACTATGTAATCCATGTCTGTTTTAAATATCTTTAAATGTACACACATCATACAACATATCAATCTGAATCATGTATCGGTCACTGCAACCTCAAGCCCAATGATTTACGTCCTAGTTATTTTTTTCTGCTTAGAATTCGCCAACAGTCGGGCAAAACCGAGATTTACCTGCGTGCAGTTAAGAAATTATTGATTATATACTTAGTAACTTAACACTAATATCATAGTTTTCACAAATTTGCTGAAGTAGTAACCATAACCTCAATTTATCATGCGGCATTAGACTGCATTACATCACAATAGTTATGTCACTTTCGTAAGATAATAATCAAGATGTGTGTAACGGTGTGCTTTAAAAAATGCATACCAGCCTTTTTGCTGAATCCTGAATATCGGTTAATATTGCACTATGCATATGCACTATTTAACATATAATAGAACCAATATCAGCATTGCAAATGTCAAATATTTGATGTTTGGCTCACCTGATTTCGATCGTGACACAAATGAGTTACTATGTAAAACTACATATATATATATATATTTAACAGGTCAATTTTCCTCCGATGTCATCCCTCGGGCTAAGCTTCCAAGGGGTGAGTATTTCTTTTTCCCATATATATGCTTTGTTAGCTAGCCAGTTGACTTGCCTCATTCCAATTTTAATTACTCAACACCAAGAAAGCTAGTCACTATAACGACTGAAGACTTAACTGTCAACCACACTTAACAACATACCCTGACTAAAACTAAATTCAGATTGTCGTCTCCACAAGACGGGGGTCTTGATAAAATTTGCAGACACATGTTATAAAATAATTGTCCACTACCTGATAACCTACTGTAGCGTGAGAGGGCCAACTAATTGTAAAATATTTCTAAGTAAGTTCTATGTTCGTCCCATTTTACGTAATTTTACTTTCCTAATGTTCATTGCGATTTATATCGTAAATATATTCGTCGTGTTCGTACTATTTCATCAGTTTGATCCGTTTTATTTCACAGATCGCTTTGCTGATCTGTAACTTTCATAATTGTACATATTACGGGAAATACTACGTGCCGCGTGATGTACCTTGCTATGCTATTTTTAACGGCCTTGTTTCCGGTTGGCTGGGTATAAATACCTTCCAACCGCCAACGTCGCTGGCTTTCAAATTTCTCTCTCGGCATAGCAACTTAGTCACTTTGTCAACGACGATGCAAGGGCAATCCAACGAACTTTCATTACAATCGAGGTAAATTCCAAGCGTATATCAGCCGTATATCAATACGCATCCTGGCGACAGAAGAATATCATGTTTGGCTACTATTATAGAGATCGCACAGCTAGCAATCTTGGTGATTGCACTTTCCGTTTAGGTAACTTCAACGCATATTCTATGCACTTTTCGACTTTGTCAATTTATCCGCAGTTCAGACTTCAGTCGACGTCATTCTGATTCTTTACTCTTATTCTTAGTACTGTTATAGTACATTTGTAGTATAGGTTAGTTATTGCGTTAGCCTGTGAGGAATAATGGTACGCTAGTCATGCTATCCATCCAGGACTGGTAGGACTCTAGGAGGTAAGTGACTAAGACAGAATCAGAGCCAGGTTTAGATGCAAGAGAACAGACAGATGCATCACAGCTCAGTCAAAATCAGAGCCAGGTTTAGATGCAAGAGAAAAGACAGATGCATCACAGCTCAGTCAGAATCAGATCCAGGTTTAGATGCACGAGGACAGACATATCCAGCACAGATAGTCAGAGTCTGAGGCTCAGAGCCAGGTTTATATGCACACGAGGACAGGCAGAGATGCATCACCTGGGTTATGGATAGTACAGCTTCACTTACAGAACACGTCGGTCTAATCATGGCAGATGTAATAATCAGACAATCCGAATCCAAATGCAGACCTGGTACAGTGCATATCAAGACAGAAACCAACCATACACCTACTCATCACAACTTGGTCGATTGCTTTGCCGATGCTCGGTATTACGCCCATCCCAGGTGAAACCATTTCCAGTGCTGCCTGGTGACACATAGATCTCCACACTTGGTTGAGGCCCAGGTTACAGGTCAGCCCACATGCACATTATGCACCCAATACACGTACCACGTCCATACTTTATCAGTAGCTGTTGCAGTACCATTCCACACACCAGACATACATAACAGGTTTGTCCAGGTCATATTATTATTCCTCGCAGGTAGCTCAATAACTATCGTATATGCTGGTTCCGTCATATATTAATAATCGCACTAATAGAAGTAATCTACTCGTGAGTATTCCATCACTGTTTTATTTAATACTTATTTCCGTAATATAGTGCGTACAGATTGTTTATATTGTTGTCATAGCTTTGAATACACAATGTTATTCTGGTCATTGTAAATAAAACATAGCATGTTATACTGGTCTCTACTCTTGTTATGCTGGTCAACTCATATGGATTTGGGTGTTGTATTTATCATGCTCACAGTGTACGTTATAATCTAGTCCACCAGTTAGTAACACTCAGGTAATACCATGTATATAGACAGCCCAGATGTACTACGTCAAGCTTACTCATGGATATTGACATCGTCATCCAGCCATGCAGTGTCGTCGATCCGGTCGCTGTACCGCCCTATCCACTGCTCGTCAGATGTCTTGGTTGACACGTTACTCGTCCATTCAGAGATGTCAGATCTGGTCGTTGTACTTCACTGTCAGTCCAGCTAAGAACATGCATACGAGCCTATCCTACCAGCTAACCTATATTCATATAGGTCAGGTCGTGAACGAGGTCAGAGGTCACAGTGCCAGCTACCGCTACCAATCTGATACATAGTTATTACAGACATGGGTATACCGTTACCTACTAGCCATCCTATAAGTATATATGTCACGGCATGAATGAGGTCAAATGTCACAGTATCAGCCACCGCTACCAGTCCGATACAGTGCAGGTATACTTACCACCTGGCTTATTAATGATATGGAAATTATGTAGTGAGTTGACCAGTGGTCCATGGTGTGGCACTCCCTCATATTAACTATAACGCTACCACTTGTAATTGGGAAACAGATAATTTCCCGTGTGGCATTGGGGTATATATTATGTTGACAAAATGGCGGAACCGAGAAGATCAGAGTAAATTTCGGTGAAGAATTTTCCGTTTTATTGGAGAATAGGAGCGGCTTCAAAATGAAATAATCGTGCACAGTAATATATTAATGTCAGAATAATCGACGAATGTTAGTACAAAGCTAAATATCAGCTAGCAAATGATGATTTAAAGACTTTAAACAGAGTTACTAATTTATTTTCTAAAAATAGTAACAAAATGGCGGACGTTGGTGACACAAGCGAAAGCTATAAATCTGGTTCTGAATGTAAAGTTTCGTCTTCCGACAACATGACCACAGAAGAAGAGGAAAACAGCATGATCCAGGTATCAAATTCATTACCTACATGTACAAACAAAGAAACTGCAGATGTGCCACAAAATGACAATACTGATCCTGTTTGTGACAGTCCCAATTCAATAGTTGAAGAACAAAATGACCAAACACAGGACACTATAATGGAGGTTATTAACAGTGTGGCAGATGAAACATATCTTCCCCTGAGCCAAACTAGCACTCCAATTTTCACACCAGTAAACTCTCCAATTGGATCTCCATCATCTTTTCTTCAAAATTTAGATGTAACAGCACAGCGTCTCCAATCTCTGAGACAACGAAAACTGGTAAGAAAGAGAAACGATGATGAATCCCCAAATAGAATGACAAGAAGAAAGATAACGCTGGATGAATCCATGGAAGAGCATATAGACAAATCCATTAAAGACCAAATTAAAATATCCATCAAAGAAGAGTTTTCCTCAATCAGTAAAGAAATTTCTAATATGACAAAAATGTTCACCAATTTAAATACACACATTGAAGAGTCCATCAAGAAAACCTTGATTGACACAAAACATGAAGTAGAAGATGTAAAAAATGATGTAAATGTTATAAAAAATGAGATAATATACTTGAAGGAAGAAGTAAAAAAAACTCAAAGAAGAAAACAAAGATTTGAGAAATAAAGTACAAGGGAACACCCTGGAAATACAGAAAAAGACACAAGGAACAAATCTGGTTGAAATTGAAAAGCTAGTTGACACTAAATTCAACAAGGCCATCAGCCATGCTAATGATCTCTTTGAAGGATCAGAACAGTACAGTCGACGAAACTGCCTTGTTTTCCACAATGTAGAAATTCCAGATAATCTGACTCAGAGTGCTTTCAAGAAGTTCGACTGGATTGGTCTCATAATAGGGACTGTGAATGACTTAAAGCTCTTAAATTCAGATCTGAAGAGGAATGAAATTAATAGAGCCCACCCTCTAGGTGGAATTCGTGTACGTCCAAACAGATATGGGAACCCACCTACAGCCCATTCTAGTACATCTAAGAGAACCGTACAAATTATTGTTCGGTTCAATCTTTGGACAACCAAATTTGATGTATACATGAACAAGAAAGGCCTGAAAGGAAGAAGTTCGGTAATAATAACTGAGAGCTTAACTGAATCACGACAAGCAGTTGTTAAAGAACTATCAGACCTAAAGAAAAATGGCAAAATTGACTCTTATTGGACCTTCGATGGAAGAATATTCTACAAGAAGAGTGCAAGTGGGACTAAACTCTCACTAAAGTCGATTGGAGAAGCCAAGGCAATTAGTTAAATCTGACTGTTCATCAAATGAACAATATTGTATATTATAGTAACCCTTTTGTTGCAGGTCCTGACTGTCAACAATGCTTACCACAAATTAACCAGTGATATTAACTAAAATCACATAAAATTGTCAATTCTAGGTACTCTACTAAATGTATAAGCTCACATTTCATAAATTTTTAATTAAATATTGATCTAATATTTCATAAATTACCCATTCCAGGTACTTCACTAAATGTATAAAACCATATTTCATAAATCTGAACTATTATCTCATAAAATTGTCAATTCTAGGTACTTTTCTAAATGTATAAGCTCACATTTCATAATTTCTGAAGTAAATATTGAACTAATACTTCATAAATTACCAATTCCAGGTACTTTACTAAATGTATAAAACCATATCTCATAAATCTGAACTAATATCTCATAAAATTGCCAATTCTAGGTACTCTACTATATGTACACGTTCACATTTTATAAACTTTAAACAACACAATTGCTAATATAGACAAAAATTATGCGGCCCCCCCCCTCCCACCACTTCACTCTTGCAATGTGATATTTTAATAAAACTTGAAATGTAAATGTACACGTTCACATCTCATAATCTTTGAGTAATCCATTTGCAAATATAGAAAAAATAATTTATGCCGTCACCCCCCCCCTCCCTTCATTCATACAATGTAACATTGAAATATCCCTGTAAAAAACTTGGGATGAAAATGTATACGTTCATATTTTATAAACCTTGAGTAACCCAGTTGCAAATATAGATATATATATTTTTTTTTTATGTAGCCACCCCCCCCCCGTCACTTCAATCTTGCAATGTAATATCCCAGTAAACGTGGGATGATAATGTCTGAAACCAAGAAGCGACCTTGTGATCTCAAACGTATAAAAGTCTCACCATTCAAATACATGTACCTTATTGCTGAAATCAGTATCTGTTTAGTTCGCTAGTTAAAAGTCCCCAAAATCATAGTTCTAATATAATTTTATTACGACCAAGCCAATCATCATATATACCCCGCACCTAAATGTCTTGTATAATATAATTATTATTTAATCAGTTACTCATAACTAAAAAATCAACACGATAAGCACAACAGATAACTGATACCCCCCCCCCCCTCAAGTAATATGAAAGCTGAATTGCTCACAAATTATCATGAGCGAATAATAAAAATGAATTTTCTGTATTATTTGAATTCATGCAGAGTATCTGCATATGTATATACTATAGAGCTGTCACAATTAAATGAATTTATTCCAAATGTAAACAGGTGGTGGTAACTGGCAAGAGTCATACATGTATACAGGCACTATATGTAGACCCAATAAAAAAATAAAAATAAAAAAAACCCAATTTGAAAAAATCTTACTATCTATCATTCTATTAATCGCATGTACGGAAGAATGCTCATTCTAAATATTTTCACCCCATGATATGCCCATCTGTGAAAAACTTTATATGAAATATTAAAGAGTGGCAAAGCTCCCATAGTTGTGCTGCTTTTCCTGAAAATGCTTGTAAAAGAACCAAAAGTTTGAGCAGAGCCCAAACATTCACTGGCAATATGAAGCTTCTCCAAATAAACCACCAACTATCTCCCCTTCCCATCCTTTTAAACAGATTGTTTAAAAACTGACAACAAGACCTAATATATAACAATCTTTGCTATGTTACCACCACAAATGTTTATACAAATGTGTATTCAAATGATTATATAATATGCCTTAAAGTTTATAACATCACATGTAACATGAATGTCTATATTAGGATTGGTGTGGTCCTCTGTGTGATGACTCAACTGTCACTCAACTTGGAGACTTTTGAATTTATTTATTTTTTGATTTTTTGATTTCCCCCCCCCAAAAACCTTTTTATGATGCGTTGTCTTGAGGGTCATATATGCAATAATTCATTGGACAATCAATATTTACTCTGACCTTGCAAGCCGGTGCTTTCTCGAGTGAATGCGGGGCTCCCTGTGGGGAAGGGACTCGCATGAATGGAAGAATGATCTTTAAATCTACACCAGTGCAGTTCATGACATGAAATGGTTAATCCTTGAAAACTGCACCAGAATAAATATCCGTCCAGGACAGATGGCCTCACTATTATTCTAATTGAGATCAAACAATGGAATGAATTAAATCAAAGACTATTTTTAAAATTGTTTACTGAAACAGAGTCTCAGTCTTTGATGGACCAAAAACAATTTGTATTGATATGCCACAAGAAAGACATTAACTATGTGTTCAGGGCCACAAGGCTCAACTACATGTAGCAACAGCTAATTACCAATAGACAAGTTACTTGATTCACATGATAAGGCATTAAATATATATGTGTTCAGGGCCACAAGGCTCAATTAGAAACAGCTAATTACCTATAGTCAAGTTACTTGATTCACATGATAAGGCACTACATATGTGTTCAGGACCACAAGGCCCAAATTAGCAACAGCTAACTATCTATAGTCAAGCTACTTGGTTCACATGATAAGGCATTAAATATGTGTTCAGGGCCACAGGGCTCAATTAGAAACAGCTAATTATCTATTGTCAAGTTACTTGATTTCACATGATAAGGCATTAAATATGTGTTCAGGGCCACAAGGCCCAAATTAGCAACAGCTAATTATCTATAGTCAAGTTACTTGATTCACATGATAAGGCATTAAATATGTGTTCAGGGCCACAAGGCCCAAATTAGCAACAGCTAATTATCTATAGTCAAGCTACTTGGTTCACACGATAAGGCATTAGATATGTGTTCAGGGCCACAGGGCTCAATTAGAAACAGCTAATTATCTATAGTCAAGTTACTTGATTCACATGATAAGGTATTAAATATGTGTTCAGGGCCACAGGGCTCACTTAGAAACCGCTAATTATCTATAGTCAAGTTACTTGATTCACATGATAAGGCATTAAATATGTGTTCAGGGCCACAAGGCCCAAATTAGCAACAGCTAATTACCTATAGTCAAGCTACTTGGTTCACATGATACGGCATTAAATATGTGTTCATGGCCACTAGGCCCAAATTAGCAACAGCTAACTACCTATAGTCCAGCTACTTGGTTCACATGATAAGGCATTAAATATGTGTTCAGGGCCACAGGGCTCAATTAGAAACAGCTAATTATTTATTTTCAAGTTACTTGGTTCACATGCCAAGGCATTAAATATGTGTTCAGGGCAACAAGGCCCAAATTAGTAGCAGCTAATTACCTATAACCAAGTTACTTGATTCAAATGTGCTAAACTCATTATTTCTATTTCATTACATGGCTGAATTAGCAACATCTATATAGTATATACCTATCCTCAACTTATTTCATCAACCATTGTTAAAGTCATTACCATATTCACCACATGTAAATAATTTATATAAAATCTACAGATTCAAATTGGACCTAGAACCCTGAACATATCTTTAAGTTGTACTGAGACTCTGAGTATACATTTATAAATCTATGTCTTAACTAACAGCATAGAATGTGAATCCAGGATACCTTTTTGTCATACATGTAGGTACGGAATATATGTATTTTTACCAATTTTCAGCTGGACATGAAAACTTTATATGTATAAAAACAGATCGGAAGGGAATTCTGGAGACAAGGTGCATAACACATAAGAGAATTTTGGTGGTTCCTTTTGGTACATCCAATCAACCACTTTTCATTGCAACAATCAAGCAAATATTTTGCAAAATACTTCCAATTTTAAATTTACAAAATCCAATCTCCAGATCTTCAGTCCGAACCGTGACCAGATGAGACAAAGGAGCAAAGGTAAATCTGGCTGGTGATGAGTTTCATCAACTTTGAGAATGGATAGAAGAAAACAAAAAATAATAATAAAAAATATATATTTATATATATATATATATATATTTGTTTTGTAACAATTTAATTCATTTAAAATGATGAAAATCCAATTGATTAATTTGATGGAACAATGCAGACTTGAAAATAACTCATTCTAATCAAAGCTCATCACCACTCAGTTAAATCAATTCATGATACCCTAATCAATAACACATGTACATGACTTTTTCAAACAAATTAAGAACTTTACTAAGTGAAGTTAAATTTGGTTTGGCCTCGCAAATTCCTTAAGTTTTACAAAGGTAATTTCAAACTAACAATGTACATATTAAACCCTAGAACCATATACCAACTAAAAAATTCCTGCATCCAGAATGCGAAACCGTGAAAAAAACAAAAACAAAAACAAAAACAAAAAACAAAAAATTGGAACAAACTATCACTCTGAAAATCTCACATCAATATGTGTGAAAGTACCAATTAATTGCAAGCCAATCAGCAATGAGTACTTCCAATTTACTTAAAGGTGTCTCTCACTTTCCGGACATATTTCCATGAATCCAGATTTAACAATCATAAAAAATGATCATAAACATAATTCATTATACAAGTGTACATGATGAAACTTAGCTTATATGTAACACCAAATTTTGATCTCCAATTGAAAAAACAAAAACAAAATAAAAAACAAACATAATCACAAAATATATTTCCAAATAAATTAAAAGTATATTATATTTGGCATGTTTATGTAACTGAATGCTTCAAATCCGGAATGACACCTTTAACACTGATATGCCCAATTTCAATTAAAAAAATAAAATAAAATAAAAAACAAACTATGACTATATGTCTATATAAAATGCTTTGAGAAATAACTTTGCTGATTTGCATGTATCTGTAATTTATTTATTTCATCAAATCATCGCCTCTTTCAGTATCACCATATAGATATTAGAAATATAAATACCCCAAGCTCGAACTGCCTTCGACACTCACGTAACGCGTTTCATCACGCCAAAATTGATAACACTTTCTCTAGCAAAGAGAAAACAAACCTTGCTGGCACAGTACTTAGCACTAAAAGTCACATCTATAAATTCAGTAACTGAAGCCAAAACTCCATAATTCCGTAGGTACCGGTACTGTGAATGATCGCCGTTCAGCATCTTGCATGCACTGTCATGTCACAAAACTATCCCATTTATTCACAAATCTAAACTATTGGCAATGGAATTATATAAATGATAATAAATAGAAACCGGATGAAATGTATACCGATCCATGTGTCTGTCGAAAATTTCCCGTCCAACGGCACGTGTTTCACGGGCGTGACCTCTGACATAATTATCAACGACATGCCGGCAATAATAAAACAGTCATTATATGGCAACCCGTTTATATAACTATTCTGCTTTTCCGCACATGTATAAATCCCTCATCCTTTCGTGTAAGTGACATGACAGTGTGGCGTGTTACGCATAAATGCAGCAATATGTACCCAACCGATCTTCTGGGGTCGATACAGCTGAGTTTGGTCGTTGCCCCCCCCCCTGGATCTCGGGGAGGGAGGTCGCCCGGGGCTGGAGATCGAAAGGAGTCACCGGGATCGAGGAGGTGGTTTACACGCAGGCTGGCGGGTAATCTCGCCCTTTGATGAATTTAGAGTTTATACCATCAAGTTCATAATTCGTGACATGTGACACATTTATAGTGTAAATTAGCCTTGTCGTATGACCGGCTCCGTTGCGCCCGGGGTATATATGTAAGTATATGTATATGTGTGTGTATGTGTGTGTATATGTATGTATATGTATGTGTGTGTAGCTATATGTATATATGTATGTATGTATATATATATATGTATATATATGTATATATATATGTATGTGTGTATGTGTATAACTAAGTATATATGTGTATACATGTGTCTGCATGTGTATATATGTGTGTATGTATGTGTATATTTTTGTTATAGGACCTGGGTAGCCTTCCCCCCCCCCCCCTGGCTTTGGGGTAGCGACCAATCTCAATTTCAGTATCGGTACCGCCACATGACATTATGAAATACCCACTCAAAAAAACGGATTTCTTTTATTTGTTTCTACTCACCTTCCACATGATTGGACTCTTTCTACATGTACCCATACATGTCCCATTGACACTTCATCTTATTACAATCATGTTCTTCGTTGTTTTATCAACGATTTTGTGTATATATTGTTTCACCATTGTCTATCATGTTTTTTTCATGTTTGATACATTCCAATCATGCCACCGTTTCTCTGACCTACAAAAACAACTGTATCTCTCATACATTCTGTTAGCACTGCCGACTTTCTCTCACTCCAGGATATCAGTTATTACAGCTGTTAACCGGTTTCGGGCTGCTTAGCTTTGATCTCGCCCAAAGTATCTGATGGGGATCTCAGCGATGCAACACCGTGCCGCGATTGGCAGCTTTAATAACATAAAGTATAAAAACAGGCCGAAAATGGATTTACATCGAAAAAGTAAATTTTACAAAATCCCCAAGGGATGTAACCTAAGACTGCCACTTGTCCTTGTCGTAATAACAGTGCTGCTTCTAAGTTCTGGATCCGTTCATAGCAATCCGGGACCAAATTCACAAACTGACATAACAGGGAACATAACTGTTTTTCAATATAATATCCGCAGTATTAGAAATAAGCTACATAAAATAGTTGAAGCTATAAACGAATATGACATTCTTTGCTTCACTGAAACACACCTCGACCCAACCTACCATACGGAAAAATTGTTAATTGAAAACTTCCATCGTCCGTTTAGATCTGACCGAAACTCGTATGGCGGTGAAATTTGTGTATATTTCGCTAAGCATCTGGTTTACAAACGGAGAACCGAACTCGAGTTTGACGCCTCTATCTTTTGGTTTGAGATCGCGAATAAATCGAATCGAGTCCTCCTCGCATTAACCTACAGATCGGAGCAATTCTGTAACATAAACTATTGGGACCTCTTTGAAGAATCAATAGATAATGCCTTGAAAATAACTGAAAATTTAATTCTACTCGGTGATTTTAACTCCAATCTGTTAAATCCGCATTCGAAACTCGGTGAAATAGTTGGTCATTATACATTCAAGGATGTAATTAAAAAACCAACAAGAGTCACGCTCACATCCCAAACACTTCTGGACCCCATAATCGTGAGCAATAACTTACAAGTGTACGACGCCGACACTCTACATCTTGGTTTCTCAGATCATTATGGTGTTTATGCGATATTAAAATTCAAAAAATATGAAACTACATCATTTAAGAGAACTATATGGAAATATAAACACGGAGATTATACCAGGGCTAACAGTATGTTAGATGCTATTAACTGGCAAGAAGAATTAAATACAGTTGAAGATTTAGACCATGCTGTCTCCCGATTCTGTAATTTATTCATCTCAGTAATGGAAGAGACAGTCCCCAAATCAACAGTCACGATACGAACAAATGACAAGTTTTGGTTCAACTCAGATATAAGAAGGGAGATCAGACGCAGAGATAGATTGAGAAAAATAGCCATAAAACGAAATTCAGATGTCTCATGGAGAAATTATAAAGATATCAGAAATAAAGTAAACAACATGAAGAAATACGCGAAAGCACAATTTCATTCTAAACTTGAAGAACGAGTAAATGAATCCCCATCCCCTCGCGACTTTTGGCAAACAATAAATTATTTGCTGAACAAAAAGAAATCCACATGCATCCCACCATTATATAGTCAACACGGAGATGTCACTATTGATGGAAAAACCTATGTGACAGATGATCGCGAGAAAGCGAAGTGTTTAAACGAGGCCTTCATTTTAAATTCAAATATCGATGATCGTGGTCACGAAATTCCAACCCTTCTCCGTAGATGCTCCAAATCGCTATCCAATATTATTTTCACCCGAGATAAGATCATTACTGCAATTAAATCACTCAAAGTTAACAAAGCCCATGGATTTGATGGCATAAGCCCAAAAATGATTCACGCTACTGCTGAATCGATTGTTGTTCCATTAGAAATTATTTTTAAAAAGTCAGTGGAGCTCGGCCAATTCCCATCAGACTGGAAAAAAGCAAATGTTATCCCCATATTTAAAAAAGATGATCCTGCCGATTGTATAAATTACCGTCCTATTTCCCTCCTTCCGAGCCTCGGCAAAGTGTTTGAAAAAATAATTACCCAACATCTTATGTCTTTTTTCCAAGATAACAAACTAATGTACCAACATCAATCTGGTTTTATTCCCGGACATAGCACGACCTTCCAATTAACATATCTATATCATAACCTCTGTCAGACTCTCGATAATGACTTATACACATGTTCAGTTTTTTGCGATATATCAAAGGCATTTGAAAGAGTCTGGCATAGGGGACTGATATATAAGCTAGAACAATACGGCATATCCGGTCCGTTATTGAAATGGCTGGAAGATTACCTCAGTAATCGAAAACAACGAGTCTTAATAAACAATTCATATTCCAACTTCCAACCCATTCCAGCCGGAGTTCCCCAAGGATCAAAACTCGGACCTTTCCTTTTCCTGGTATATATAAATGATCTCCCAGATAATTTAAATTCCGAAACAAGAATGTACGCAGATGACACATGTCTCACGTCCAAACACTATGACATAAAGCTGCTAGAAAAAAGTGTAAACCAAGACCTTAATAAAATATCAGATTGGGCCAACAAATGGCTTGTAAACTTTAATCCAACCAAAACTAAGGCAATATTGTTCTCCCTGACCCCTCGAGAGGTCCCTCTAGATTTAACCTTCCAAAATAAAAGAATTGACATAATTGAGTCGCATAAACACCTTGGTCTCGAAATACAAAGCAATTTAAATTGGAATATCCAAATTGAATCTATAGTCAAAAAAGTTGTCCCGCGACTATCGATACTCAGAAGATACAAGTACAACCTAGATCGAAGAACACTCGATAAGATATACAAGGCCTATATCTTGCCTCTCCTAGATTATGCGGACGTAATTTGGGAAAACGCGCCGACATATTTACTAAATAAACTTGACCGGATTCACGTTGATGCCGCTAGAATAGTTACAGGGCTCACGCGCTCAGTTCCCAATAATGCGGTCCTATGCGAAGCTGGCTGGCCTTCTCTGAACATTCGCAGAGAGAAGCACCAATTACAAACTATGTTCAAAATTATAAATAACGAAACTCCATATTATTTATCTTGCTTACTCCCACCACGCTCGGTACAAGTCTCCAGCTATAACATGCGAAATCCGGGCAGATTCCATTCATATTATAGTAGAACTGAACATTTTAAGCAATCATTCTTCCCCTTCGTTGCAACTTCATGAAACAAACTACCCACATATATAACGGATGCTGAAAATCTTCTAGATTTTAAGGATAACCTAAATATGATAGAGCCCACCAGAAAGCCGCCTAAATATTTTGAATCAGGAAACCGAAAATATAGTATTTTCCACTGTAGGATAAGAAACTCCTGCAGTGATCTCCGCTTAGATATGTTCGAAAATTATATAGCAGATACCCCAAACTGTAAATGTGGATACGAATATGAAAGTGATATGCACTTTTTCCTAGATTGCCCCCTATATAATGTACAAAGGTTAGAACTATACCGTAAACTGGACGACCTCAACTTTAAAATTAACAATTACAAGCAATTACTTTGGGGAAACTCAAGTGAAACTCCATCAAGGAATGAAAAGATGTTCCGCATTGTTCAGCATATATAGCTGCAACAAAGCGTTTTGAACCGGACAATACTGATACTGATACTGAATAATTAATTGTCTGACTACATTAAAGCTACGGACCAAACAAATGTAAACATATAGCACATAATACCCTTCAAAACAAAGGCCACTATTTCTCAGTTTCTATTTCCATGGAGAGAGAGAGAGAGGGGGCGGGCAGAACGCTAGTATTATACAAACACAGAACCGGATCATCACACACTCTTTACCCAAGTTATCTTCTCTTTTGTAGACCAAATTTGCAACCTTATCATGTATATTTTCTCTGTCATCTTGTTAAATTCATATATATATATATTGTATCTGGGAGCAGGGACATTGTAAGTTGTTAAAACTTGTACCCCAATCCCGTTGTAATGAATTTACAATACAATATGTTTAAAGTAAAATATATTATGTCAGGTTTCCGCTCGGCCTTTTTATGACATTTATATTGGTACCCCCCCCCCCCCAGCACGCCACATAATGGTGTCCGGCGGTGGGATCACGTATTTTCTCTTCCGAAGAGAATTTGTTATACTTTATTTTTGTTCCAATAGAATATTTGTAAGTTGGTATTTTATTCCCGAAGAGGTTTTTCGATGCTGTATTTTATATCAGAGTTTTGTCATATTCTCTGCAGTTATGCGGTTTGTGTAGATAGTGTTTGAAATTTTCAAGAAGTTTCCTTAGTCAATATTTGATGTTTCTTGTTGTTGACTAGTTGTTGAGTTACTCATGTAATTACGGTGAAGATGTATACACGTAGGTGTATTTACCATACTGGAGATGCTTCTTGCTACGATGAAGTCGTATCGAAGAAGACGTATTAGCAATACTGATGTGAAGCCCTACCCGATGCCGAGAGATGAAGTTGACCCCCATTGGAGCCATACATACCAGGTTATCACCAACAGAGCTGATCACGGTGTCCATTTACAGTGCGGCGCTACAATCCATGGTTCCAATGTAAAAACACTGGCGATGAAGATGAAACCAACAAGTTTTGTTGATTGTCAGTTGTCGTGATGTGATGTATAGCACCCTACATATTGATAATATCATGAAATCAATTTATAGCCGCGATGTGTAGATGTTATAAACTTCGCTAGATGTCAGCTACTGAAGATTTTATTGAAGACAGATGTAGAGATGATGATGAATTTGGTCATCGACGATGATGAAAATACAGAGAGGTTTGCCTAACTAGCAGGATGATGCGGGTGCATGTGCCATGACAGTTATAGCAATGTCGACTATCCGGTCGCTGTGCCGCCCTATCCATTGCTACACGTTGGTGTCTCTGTTGCCATACAATTTTGACGATTCGGTCGCTGTACTGCCCTATCCATTGTGATGTCAGACGCCTATTATACAGTGTTGACGAATCAGTCGCTGATCTGCCCTATCCACTGTTACGAGTGTCATGGTGCCATGATAGTTATAGCAATGTCGACGATCCGGTCGATGTGCCGCCCTACCCATTGTTGCATGTTGGTGTCGATGTTGCCATACAATGTTGACGAATCAGTCGCTGAGCTACCCTATCCGCTGTTACGAATGCCATGGCTGGGAGAATGTATATTGATAGTAATGAAATATATCTTATTGCATTGCTGTAGTTTTATACAGACCAACAATACTCGAGACATGACGCGCGATCACGAAAGGGCATGAGTTAATCTGCTAGAACATGTTCCCACACAGGGCCAGGCCATGTGGTGTTATTTAAGGTCGACGCCGCTTATCATGGCACCTCTCATATTCCAGAGCAGACGGTGTTACAGTAACACCGAGTGGTATACGTGTGGAATCATTTATACAGATTACTTCTCAAAGATAGGCTGTTCAGACAAGCTTTTGTTAATACCGTAGACTTCTCCGTCATCCACCCCACCTCCGCGGTGCAATGTACACATGTACATCTGTATGGTTTTACAGTTAATATATATTATAACTGTATTTTGTATGAAGAATCACAAACACCAACTTGAAAAATATGACCTCTCGCTCGTGTCCAGACGTGATCTTGTGCTCATAGTCTCCTAAAGGTAAAATGTCAGATATTATACATTTATGTTGTACTCTGTTTCAGCTTAGTATGATATGTACATGCTTATTAATGACCATATATCTGTAGTTCCAGACATCTTATCATATTCTACTTGTCCGATAGAGAAATTGGGAATGTCCAGTTTGCGAATAATTTAGCTTTATTCAGCTCAGTTTACGGCTAGTTTCAATTAAATTAAATTTACTGGCTTCCTTTTGCTCAGCTGACAAATTCTATGGTCGACTCGCATATATAAGAGAATGCATTGGCACAGGGCCGTTCTGTTGGGTAAAGGGTTAATTGAGGATAGTTGCCCCGAGGCCAGATCAGTGATGGCTGTATAATATACAACGAAACTATTTGACTGAGTGGCTGTATTAAAGACATATTATGGACTTGTTCGGTGCGTGAAATTGATAAGTTAGTACTCGGGCGCTATGCCTACCTGTGGAGTGTAGCACTCCGTTAATATCGCCGAAAATTGTAAAGAAATCGATCATACATAGTCTGAACTACGCTCAATTGTAAATATTTACATCTCGATTCGGGACGCAACTATAGGCGATGAACACAAATGATTTCGTCATCGAGAGTCATTGCATTTAATTAATATTTAAGAATGACGGTTTTTGTTGTCAATTTGGATTAATATCGTAAAACATATTTTGAGCAAGTTTATTCTAAATTTCTATTTGATCACATTACCGAGGTGTTTCATATCACTATAAGTTGTTGTAGCAAACAGAAGAAATTGTTACCATATTCGCTGCGACCGTGGCTATAATTAGGACGTGAGCATAATTGGATGACTTAGCCCACTAAACGGGGTCGTATGACTCTAAATAAGATTTCAGCGAAATCACTCCACTCACGAAAGTGAGTTAACCCTTTACCCAACAAAACGGCCAAAACCGGCCAAATAAAGCTTCAACAGCCTAAAATATCTTGGGTCTGTCTCAATAAAACCATACAAATATGGATATCATTGGAACCGGCTCCTTGACCACATTGTGATAGTTACAGTTATGCCCTGTGCCAATGCATTCTCTTATATATGCGAGTCGACCATAGGTCGCCTCGCATATATAAGAGAATGCATTGGCCTAAAACAAATCTTTTTTTAACACTTTTTACCATTTTTTCTTACATTCTTTAACAATTTTATAATTTTTAATGTGTTAAGCCAATGCATTCTCTTATATATGCGAGGCGACCTATGGTCGACTCGCATATATAAGAGAATGCATTGGCACAGGGCCCTTCTGTTGGGTAAAGGGGTTAAAAAGTTATTTGAGAATAGATATGGCTTGGATATTACGCTCACCACACACACGTGAGTATCGAAATATATCAAAATGTTATATCAGCAAGGCAGGGCTAATTTCTTCTTGAAACGCAACCTTCAGTTGGGCGGTGATTTCATTGTCATTCGAACTACAAAGAGATGTGTATAATGACAAACATATCAGCATATGATACTACAATATACAGTTACTATACCATTTTCCTGGTTAAATCGTCAATATCGGTCAATGCAATGTAGACCAATAAGCCATAGAATAATGTTATCCACTTCCGCTATTTGGCATAATTATTCAATGCCGTCTTTTGCGCGGAATTTACACTCGATGTTAATTTCATTACGGGCTTCCCCGAAAACTATTGGGAAGATGTCAACTTCATAAATGTGATTTGTCGCCAGGCGCGTGTGATGCCTAGGACCAATCAGAAGCGGCTAATATAGAGCAGATGGTAACAATATACATAGAATGCAACGAAGTACCACTTGCGCATAATAGCCCTGTGCGGATTTCCGAATTTCATTCGTATTTAGTGAATTTCGAACATAGGGTTGAATTTTACATTGAGATACATCAAGTCCAATTTAAGTTATACCACGTTGTCATCTGATTATCAATTTCTACTAATAAACAGCTGGTGTAATGCCAAAAACCCTAACCTAATCACGGATAAGGACTACCGTGATTGTTATCATTTATCGGATTATGGAGAATTGCACATCAGTGATATCGCATCCCAATGACAGTGATCTGGATATAAAACAAGAGATGATATAAATGGTTTGCAGGGCATGCTATCAAGCCAGTTGACTTACCACCAGAATATCATGTCGAATTGGCAATAAGTTATTATGTACAATGACCTCTTGACTTTACTTTTGGAGATGGAATTTACTGATTGGAGAGGTGAGATTCACTCACGATCCGTTTTGGTATATAGCAACCATATTCTCGTATTTACCAGCCCCATGTATGACAATGTTAGTCTGCCTGTGCTTGGCGTCTGTTACCTTCACTTTTGTATATCGGACATAACAGATGTGCATCGGTACGACGACGCGTCCCAGCATATATTCACCTATGTGACAGATGCACGTATACACGATCGATTCAATATTACAATTTGTTTTATGCGTACAACTGTATTAGCTTATCCTACATCCGGAATATTAGTGGACTTATTCTCCACATTTCACTAAAATTCCAGTGTACGGCATGTCCTTGAAGATGCCCGGATATAACTCCAAATTATCAAACGTTGCCTAAAATAAATGACAAAGACTTACGCACAACGTACGTCATGTTTGGCATCGAGGGGTCACAACCACAAAAATCATTCAAACATTGCGACGAGAATAAAAGTTTAATATTCAAATGTTCCTGATATCTTCTGCGATTAGACAACATATGGACAACGGGTTTGTAAGTGTTGTAGTGATCATTATGCTTGTAGACGTATGTTAGCAATTCAAAGGGTGGCACTTTTGATATCTGACCACCGAAACATTCACTTATTGTGATCATATATATGTAGGTTCAATGTCATTTCAGCATAATATAACATTTACAAATAGTAGTTCTATGTTGCCAAATCTGACGGGGAAATCTTTGAATCTTCAATCCACGTTCATTATTCAGGCCAAGAAAAACCCATATGCGACATTCGTTGCAACCCCAAATACATACGCACCAAACGAAACGTCTTGGTCAAGGTGAGAGAGATAGTGCATTCCTGGACTTATAAATACTTCCATGGCAACCAACCCGCCTGAACTGGAAATGGCTGTGACCTTTGATGGTGTAACTGGATTTCCATCTATTTGAATGCCTCCCTGTTCGGTGGAATTTATGACTATTGAGATGTAGTTGACGAATGGCAGGTCAGTCGGTGTTGCAAACGATAAAAAGTTGGCAAAGTACTTGGTCGATGTTATAGTTATCATCAAAGGCGCCTTTCCGACTCTATCTGTCGTTCTGCCAGGGTTGTACATCACCAACATTACAGGCTTTGTTGCCGTGATTGTATTGTATGCTGTCACTGCAAATGTGAGATCAATGTGATCGCCTGCGTTGGAGATACTCCCATTGGACACGCCGTTGACCATGATGTCTGTATTGTCTTGACTTGCTGTGATCTGATACATCCCCGCGTCGATTCCATTAGGCATTTGTATGGTAAAAAACTCTGTTCCCCAGTCTGTGACCGGTATCATCTGCTGACTCAGGTAATCACACTGCCCGCTGAGAACGCTCTCTGGCAGCCCGTAGCCACACATGTTTCCTGAAATCACGCTTATCTTCTTATTCGAAACAACTTTAATGCCAGACATGTCGCAAATAGAGGACACACCAATCGTTTGAAATCGGTTAAGGCTGACAATCCCTGAGCTTCCTCCGCTGTATAATACAGAATTTAGTCTAATGTTACAAGCCAATGAAGATGGAAAGTTGAATGTAACAGTTGTAGAATCTTCTGTTGCGACAGCCAATACAATTGAATTTCCCATTAGAGTCGACGAGTAATACTCATTCCCAAGGGCGTTGACGGGTATGGCGGTATACCCATCAGAACTGCTAGATTTCTTAAATACAGCATACATAGTTATTGCTGATGATGCGCTCACGTAGATGCCTTTACCTTCGATAATACTAGCTTTAATCGCTATGTCATAGGTAGTGTCAACGATGACACTCACTGACTGTAAAGCTGTGAGTGTTCTTGTTTGAATATAGCTCGGATCTAACAACGGCTTCGTGATATTGATTGTGGCACCACTCGATTCTGGTGTGGAAAGGATTAACTCGAAACCAACATCTTGGAGGTATTGAATTTCGTCTTTAAAAAAAGCAATGACAAACTCGTTCCCTCTCAAACTATTCTGTTCCGGATGTTCTGAAAAAAAGAAACGGGAAATCTAAGAAACGTAGTTTAAATCCCATCGTTGGAATTATGTCATTTCACTGAAAAACAACTGTTTTTCTATAGGTACATGCCTTTGGGGCGCATTCGTGGATGTGAGTAGGAAGTCAACAATTAAAAACAAGGAATATAGGAAAAGGAGTAATATTTTAATAACACAATACTGTAGTTTCACCTGTTTTTCTAGTAGGGTGGGATTCGGGTGATTTTGAAGTAGTACTCTGGAGTCATACCCCTATGGTAACTGGTACTCATGAGTCATACCCCAATGTTAACTGGTACTCGGATGTCATACCCTTCTGTTAATTGTACGCAGGATTCATACCCCTATGTTAACTAGTACGCAGGACTCATACCCCTCTGTTAACTGGAATGCAGGAGTCATAACCCTATGGTAACTGATACTCGGGAGTCATACCCCTATGTTAACTGGTACTTGGGAGTCATACCCCTATGTTTACTGGTACTCAGGAGTCATACCACAATGTTAACTGGTACTCGGGAGTCGTACCCCTATGTTAACTGGTACTCGGGAGTCATACTCCTCTGTTAACTGGTACTCGAGAGTCATACTCCTCTGTTAACTGGTACTCGGGAGTCATACCCCTATGTTAACTGATATTCGGGAGTCATACCCCTATGTTAGCTGGTACTCGGGAGTCATGCCCCTGTTTAACTGATACTCGGGAGTCATACCCCTATGTTAGCTGGTACTGGGGAGTCATAACCCTAAGTTAACTGCAC